>JAJJWW010018160.1:0-221476 GCA_023531295.1 Papaver armeniacum | reverse complement strand
AGAAACACAAGAACAAATCGGGACGCGCAAAGAGCAAGCAAGGGGGACCTGCCAGAGCAAGTCCTAAAAAACACAAGAACAAGGGGACTCTTCAAGGAGCAATGCCTAGGAATCGCAGAGAACAAGGGAGTCTCGTAAAGCAGAGCGGCGTACGCTCGAAGAGGAGCAACTCGTCAGAAACGTAACATCTTGCCTCTAGCCACAAATGGATACCTCAGGATGGCGACTTAGCCAACGTCATCACTTGGCACCTTAATGTGAGGTAATCCTTTCAAGTAGTCAAGTCCAAGGAAGCGCTGTTTGAGAGATGTAGTAGATCAGCTGAGGAGGCTAACGCCTCGCCCAAATAGCTCAGGGGACTTAATGTAGATACTCGAAAATACCAAGGAAGAAGTTCGCCTCCCGTATCCAAAGAAGGCACGAATTAATTCCCACATAATGGGAGGCATCGGGTCCTCCTTATCCCAGGAAGGAGGTGCTATTAAACAAGTCGTTTCCTCCTTGAAATCAGCCATGCATTGTGATGAAAGGACGCCCTTCTAGAAGAATGTTTGAGGTGGTGCCACGGAGTGGAGGAAGTAGTAAGATAAAAAAAAAGGGAAAATAGAAAGACACACATCTAACGCATTTCCCGTTTGATACTTCTGGAAATAGGGGTCTTTTTGACCAGAAGGACTGGGTGATATCGTTTGTAATGGAATTGTGTTGTTCTGCATGAACTTGTCTATACATGGCCTGCGTCTGTCTGTGCCACTGTATATTCCTTCCGTGTACATGTACTCTCAGCTGGGTTTTGAGACCGGTTGAGACTCACGGTGCTTACGCCATTGTCGATGAAGGGACGAAGAATATTATTATTGTGATAGTGACCTGGTGATAAACCGGAGCTTGGAAGCGATGGAGCTCGTGGATGATAATTCAGGAGGAGTTGGAGTTGTGTCTATTTCGCAATAGATAAAAGTTGAGGTCTGTGATAATGAATGGAGTTTGAGATGAGGTGTTTGATAACTGGAGATGCAAAGAAGATGGAGTTACTGGGAATCGACAAATAAAGGAAGTCGTGGAGAAAGAATTTCCCATGGAGAGCCTCGGGGTATACGATGCTAAAGTATTTGTGAGCCGAGAATTCGGGGAAAAATATTCTCCCGGAGGGGAGAGTTTCCGGAATGTTTTGGTTGAGAATTGAAATCCCGTGATTCTTATTTTTCACTTGACCGTGTATGGTCCGAGGAGCGAGCAGAAAACAAAATTCAGTGGGAAACAATACTTTCACGGAGTTATCCGTGTCCGTGGGATATCTTTTGTATTGAAGATGTATTGCCCATTGACATGGGTTTGGGCTTATCTCCACCGCTGAGTCCATTAGTTAAGTTAGTATATTTTTGACATGGTCGCACTTTGGCAGAACGTACTTTGGGATATTTGGCGGGCTTTTGGCAACCATTCGACCGAATTTGGTGCACGGGCGCGATTCAATTTGGACACAAATATAAGAGATTTTTATATCTTTAATTTTTTATCACATACTGGAGAGAATAACACAAGGAAGAAAGCTAGGGTTTTGAGAGATTTCACCATCGTAATAATCTCTCTTTCATTTTCTATATATTTAACATGGGTGTTTCTACATCCATGAGTAGCTAAACCCACAATTGATTGAGGATGAATTCTAAGTTCTAGACTTGACTTGGATTAATATATGCATCATATTTTGAGTTCTTCATATGATTATTGTTTGCTTCACTTTAATGATTGATTAATTGATTGTTCTAGGTGACCAACTATATTAGTTCCTTGATTGATATATAGCTAGTAAAGATATATGATATCCTTGTAATTTTTAAATAACCCATACACAAGTAGAAAACGTGAGACCTTGCTGAGGGATTCTGTGGAGAAATCGCATGTAGAAATAAAATTAGAAAGTGAACCTTGCGCTAAGATTCTAACTACTAAGATTAACCTAAGTCTTAAAATATAAACCATTCGACCAAGTTACACCTTGAGTGCGCTACTACTTGGTAGCTTGGACTAATAGAATCGATATTCGAGCGCTTTGGTGTCTAGTGACCAAAGGACTTTAGGGATAGCACTGCGCTGTTGTTATTCCACGGTTGATAATAATCTTGAATTGATGAATATATTAACTCATGGACGGTTTAGTAACGAAGAAGGATTCCTCGATCATCTTTCTCCATATTGCTTACAACTTAATCTTTTAATTACTTTTTTTATTTACTTTTGAATCTAAAACAAGAACGGGAAATTGGGGGATAAAAAAAGTAATTTGGGGATATACAAAAGGACAAAAGCAGGATCAAATATAAAATCAAAGTCACTCTTATCTCTGATATTTTAATAAGTCATAATCTACCCTCACTAATCGAGGTGATTAATAGTCATTAGTAAAATCATAAGATTTTTGATAAATGATTAGTGTGTGTTTTTATTTGATTTTGGGTGAGTGAGGTGAGAGTAGAAGGAGAGAAAAAGTATTTGAGAGGGAACTTTTTTTGGGGAAAATAGAGAATGATAGGGAAGAGAGAATTGCTGCTGTGAGGTTGAAAATTTGATTTTTTTTCTTTGAATCCACCATTTTTGTAGCTGAAAAAGCTAGGTACCTGCATGGACTTATCCCCCCATTTTGATTCATGCTTAGCATAGTATTCAACCCAAAACTATGCCGGGTACAAAAGTTATTTTTTTCTAACTATACGAGAGGTGCGAGGGGGGGTACGGGGCGTAGCCTCTCCTTTGTTAGGGTGTCTAAATTCAAAACCTATTCCGTTTTGAATTTTTCTAGTTTTCAATCAACCGCCGCACAGATAGTTAATTCTAAAGCATGCCGGCATCTACCACGCATGGTATGTCAGTTGAATTTTTGCTCACATGATGTAAAGTATCCGAAACTTAAATATTTTTTCCACTTGACTACCGGCATTGATAGATTTCTATCGAGCATGCCGGTATTTAGTTACTGACATTGAATGTCAGTTACCAAGCATCCGCACGATTTCCGACATGGTCTTCATCAATTCCCGGCATGGTCTTTCATCACTTCCTAGCGATGTAAAAAAATATTCCGTTTTTGATTTTTTTTCTCTCGTTTTAATCGGTCCACTTCCTATGATTATTTAATTCTCGAGCATGCCAATATAGGTTTCCGGCATAGTATGTTGCTTTAATTTTTATGCCTAAGGCACATGATGTAAAGTATCCGAGAAAGTTGAATTTTTTTCACTTGACTACCGACATTGATAGATTTCTATTGAGCATGCCAGATGAGTTAATGACATTGAATGTTAGTTACCAAGCATGCTGGCACCAGCTTTCCTGATGTCTTCATCAATTCCTAACATGGTCTCATCACTTGTAGCATGATCTTCATCACTTAGAATTAAAAAAATTGTTTCCAAAGTGAGAGCCCGCAAAGAAGGAGAAGAGAATTTGAAAGAGAGAGGGGAAAGTTTATAATTTGAAAGGGAATGGGGAATATTTGGGTTTCAAAGTCAGAATCCACGAAAGAGATTAATAAGAAGTGGAGATGGAAATGGGGATATGATTTTGATTTTTATTTTGAAGGAGGATATTTTGGTATTTTTGCACCCCAAAACCACCCCTTAAGCAGACACTATTGGTTGGGGGAAGTAATTCATATCCCCCAATTAGTTTTTTTATCCCCAAATTTCGTGTTCTAAAACAAAACCCCCATTGTGACCTTTTGAACAACTAAATCTCCCTGCTCTTCGTGGGAACGAACCTTATTTACTGCTATATTATTCATTAGTAAAGTAGAATATAAGTGAATTAATTTGTGCACCTACTATTACGTATCACAAATCTGCGATAAACAATAACGTAGGTGCTCAGAAAGCAAATTCAAAGAAGGCCTCTCTGATTTATCAAAATGGAATGACTGTCGTGTTTAAACGTTGGGAGAAAGGCAGGGTTGCACAAGTTGTTGGTCCAGTTGAGCTTGTTTAGAAAAGGTTACATGCTGGTTTGGCGAAGTCTTAATAATAGCCAGAAAAAACCGCTGCTTACTAGTCATTTGATACCAGTAGTGCAGTCAGATAAATGAAAATAAAAACACAAAAAAATTGGCAGAGCTTATAAATGGATTAAGCAAATTACATCAATCTGTTGGATATGTAATAATCAAAATTTTAGTTCACTTGTAACTAATGAAGATAAACCATATAGACTATATTAAATTGACAAAAAAATCAGACTAAAAGCCTCATCAGACTATCACCTTCATAATTATCTCATAAACATCATTGGAAATAAGAGGAGCCTCCAGTCAAGAACCATTATTCACATGCTTGTACATGTCCTTAATCCTACATCAACAACACATATAGACCAAAATTTTTTCAATAATTCCATACAAGACGCTAATATACTTGATCGAACAAATGAAATTATAACCAAGAAAGCATTTCAACCTTAATTAAAGAATACCAATCGGAAATGCTTCTGTTAAGTAGTTTCTTTTGTAAAGTGAGCCCCACACCTCAAGTTTTTTACACATTTTCATTTAACTCATCCGATTCATCATCTTGTTGCCTACATAAGTCAACAAATAAGATAAGCAATTGGTGAGAATCAAATTTGCACTTTATATTTGTAAGACTTTTTTCAATCGAAGTTTTTATCAAATTAACATGATAGTCATGATGAAAAATTAGAATAGGTTGATTGCAAGAATTTTACCCTTTTTGTATGGAGAAAGACCTTAACAACTACCCTGAAATCAAAAAGCCTCAAAATCAAAACCATTAAACACCCAGATTTGAACCAAAAAAAAATGATGAAAGGAAAATGTATTGAGTAAAAGAGTTTTACCCTTTTTGTCAGAGAAATGGAGAAATATCATAGCGAGGGAACCCTAATCATAAAGCCCTAAAATCAAAATCCCTAAACATGCAGTTGTACCAAAAGAATGATGAAAAGAAAATCAAGAAGAAATTGGGTGAAATAATTTTACCCTCTTTACTGTAGAAGGAGAAAAACCTCAACAACAAACCCTGAAATCGAAAGCCCTACAATCAGAAAAATAATAATAAATAAAATCTAAATGCAATAATAAAAAAATCATCAAATAAAAATTGAGCTAATGACCCTCATATTCAAAACATATTGCTTGATTTTTGTAAAGAGCAAGGAAGTTACGAACCTAAGTCAGATTTTAGAACATAAATTGTATAAAGAAAACTTAGGATTCAAAGAAAGAATTTGTAGAAGAAATCTCAGCATTTATCAAATTAGGTCATACAGTAAGGCAATCAAAATAATTTTAATGATTTTCAAAAAGTTTATCAAACTTGTAGGATTCCGAAAGAAACCCAACCCAAAGAATTTGGAAGAATTGAAAGAAAAATCGATGAAATTTTACAAACACAAATTACGTAAAACCCTAACAAATTAAAACCACCAAATCGGACTCCCGATTTTAATTCATATCTGAACAGAAGTTGTATAAAAAGAAACCCCCTGAACAAAATAAAAGAAGATCGACAAGTAATAACCTAAACCGCAAAAATGAAAATAAGAAAATGATAAGAAGAATGCTTCTATTCCTCTTTGCTTAAGTACATGGTTACCTGTTTAGAAATAAGGTTTACTGGAGAAATCGATTTTGTCGAGGAGATGAAGAAGATGGAGAAAGGGTTGGGTTTTAAGAACAATAATTTAAGAGATTTCTCCTGTTTTTTTTTCCAGTATCGGTTTGAGGTCGATGAAGAAATGGATAAAAGAGGCGCTAGGAGAGAGATAGTGAGGCTGAATTATACAATAGTTAGATTAGAACGAATGAAAGATGATAAGGAGAGAGATACATCTCATAGAGTTAGATTAGAACGAATGAAAGATGATAAGAAGAGACATACATCTCATAGAAAGTGGGTCCCCACAGAAAGTGGGTCCCATAGAAATAGCCGAGCTCATGGGTCATAGCGTAGGTTGAGAATAAAGGTTAAAATCTACAACCCGTTTTGGTCATAGCGTGTTTTTTTAATATCCCCGACTGTTTTGACCAGCTCAAGGTCAATTGACTGTTGACGAGGGTCGAGGATGTGGGTTGAAAAAACCCCATTTTCCACTAGTGGAAGTTCCGCGACCGCTAGGACAGGCCATATATGAGTTAAATGACCCGTTTTAATCTGTCTTTATGGGTCGTTTGATAAAGCGTTTTTTTTTTTTTGTAAGACCAAGCGTGGGTCTTAATAACGACTCGGATTCTAACGGTAATGATGTACATACCCATTAAATCGGTCGTAGATTTAAATTATAATAGAAAGAAAAAATAGATTCGATTTATTAATGGTTGAATATGAAATAAGTTGACTGAACATAAACGAAAATCAAACTAAAATTTTATTAAAAAAAAACCTTGAAATTAAAGTTAAGTCAAACTCAACTAAAAGTCAATTGGAACTCGAATGAAAGTCAAATGGAACACAAATTAAATTCAAACTTAAAATTTAAATGAAACTTAAATTAAAACTCATATAGAGAATTCAACATTCATTCATTTTATCCATTAATGGGTTTAAAATTACACAAAAAAAAGTCAAAAAATGTGCTAAGAAAACCTGAATACTAGCTTTCTATCTATCAACTTCTAGAACTTGACCAGGTATGATTGTACCATCTTCAAAACAAATATTAACAATTCTTGATATTTAGGATCTCAAAAAAGAAAAAAAAACTACTCCCTCCGTCCTAAATTAAGTGTCCGCTTTGACTAAGTCAAGATATTAAGGAAATCCTATAAATTGTCATGACTAGCCTTTGACTAGCCTATTTAATGTTATATTATTACCAAAACTAAATTATTAGTGTTAAAATAAGTAGAAGTTTATTATGAATTTTATAACTATTCATAAATGTTTTTATTCAAAAAAAGGAATATTTGATAGTTTAAGGGAAAAGTATGTCTATAAACAGAGCGGACAGATAAAAATGGACATACCAAAGTAGAAATTAGGACAGATAAAAATGGACAGAGGGATATGATTTTAGAAGCCAAAGACATCCCTTGCATCCCCGTATAAGGCATCTCAACAACTTAATGCAGACCAATATATGTGAAAAAGCGGGGAGTCTAACAACCACACCCAATATTTCGTTTATGCAATATGTATGGACTAACTCCAATATATCTCCAAGAGACTCAACTAGACAGTCAGACTCAATCAAGGAAAATGCATCCAAAAGTTACATCTCTGTTTCTCAATGTAATCAGCAAATCAAACAGATAGAAATCCGTGAGCTTGATTATTATGAGAAACAACCTGAACGGTACCAAAGACCAATGTTCATGTGTTAGTGAATTTATATCAACAACCAAAGGTTGGATTATCTAATTGATTGAACTACGCACAACCTGTGATATTTCAATTGTATAGAAAATATAATGCGAAAAAGAAATAACACAGACACCAGAAATTTTGTTAACGAGGAAACCGCAAATGCAGAAAAACCCCGAGACCTAATCCATATTTGAACCCCACACTGTATTAAGCCGTTACAAACTCTAGCCTACTACAAGTTAACTTCGGACTGGAATGTAGTTGAGCCCTAACCAACCTCACATTGATCAAGATACAATCACTTTCCTTACGCCTCTGAATCCCAGCAGGACTCTACGCACTTGATTCCCTTAGCTTATCTCACCCACAACTAAGAGTTGCTACGACCCAAAGTCGAAGAATTGATAAACAAATCTGTCTCACATAGAAAATTCTATTGAGTAGATAAATCTGTCTTCCACATAAATACCTACGAGTTTTTGTTTCGTCTTTTGATAAATCAAGGTGAACAGGAACCAATAGATACACCAGACTTATATTCCGGAAGAACAGCTGAGTAATATCGGTCACCACAATAATCTTAACAATATGATAACTTCGAACAAGATATATTATGGAATCAACAAAGAATGAGACGACGAGATTTGTGATTAATTTTTATCTTACCTATCTGGAGATTGAATCTCGAAAGAAATATTAGAGAAGATAGTACTCAATACTATAGAAAAAAGTAAGATCGGAACACACAACTACAGAGTAAATAGTTGGTCTGGCTTCAGAATCCGAATGAAGTCTTTAAGTCATTAACTATAATGGTTTTAGAAAAACCTAGGTTAAAGGAGAATCGACTCTAGTTGCAACTAGTATCACACATGAAGTGTGGGGATTTGGTTTCCCGGTTGCTAGAGTTCTCCCTTATATAGTCTTCAAATCAGGGTTTGCAATCAATGTTACCTTGGTAAAAAATATTCAATATTCACCGTTAGATGAAAAACTAGTTGGATTCAAGCTAATATCTTTCAACCGTTAGAGTGTCTTAGCTTTTTACACACAAATGAAATGTACCTATATTTAGATATGGGTAACCGTACCTTATGTGTATACTTAGTTGGCTCAACAATATTTAACCGAAGTTAGCTATATGAACACTTTCATATCAACCTTTTTCATCTAAATCACAACTAGTTCTAATGACTCGAGATGAAACTAGTTATAGAGTTGTTCAATTGTTTATATTCTCATAGAAGTATACAAGATACAATTGAAGCAAAATGGGATTTTGATTCACTCAACCAATTCATGAACATTATAGCTACGATTTGCAAGGATTGCATTCCTTATTATATAAATGTTTTTACTTATGAAAATCGATTTTAGAACTTAACCCACTCAAGTATGCAAATGTGCACGCATACCTAGAGTTCCGGACTTGATCTGCCGCAAGTATGCAAACATGTACGTATAATTGACATTCACGACCGAACTTAGTAGAAACCAGTACGCATACGGTATGCATACTATAGTTCTCGGATCCAATTGGGAATAAGTACGCATATGTGTATGCATACCAAAATTCTCGGCTTCAAATATACCCGCAACAATTAGCATACAAGTACGCATACTATGTTATATCCAATCAATGGTTAATTGTTCAAAGCTCCATTTTAATCATTGAAACATTCTTAGAAGACGAGAATAGTTGTCTTACACAAACTATTAGCTTCAAAGCAATTTTCAAGTGATCAAATGATCAATACGAAACATTCCCAGTCTACATCAAATGACTGTCTCTCATAAATCATATAAGATATTACCATGCGATTTTCACATGATCATCTTTTTACTTTCGTCAAGAATAAAAGATGAACTTGTATAAATGTAAGCTTACCAGCACATATTTCGAGAAATATGTAAGCGAGTTAAACTCAGCTCGAAATATCAAATGTGTATAAAGTAAAGTCTATATAGCTATACGACTTTTGTCTCAATAGGAGATAGAATTGAAATAAACTTCTGAGTGATAGATGAGTTCAATTCTCCACAAACCTTTTGTTGATGAAGTTCCACAAGCTCCCCTTAGTAGTTCTGCGTCTTCAATCGATGAACGGCGTGAAGTTTAAAGCTCAACTATTCATTCTATCCTAATCCAAGACATAGTTATAAGTAGACTAGAAATCAAGACTTATAGTTTTGACAACTAAACTTGACAAACAAGCTTGAGATAGCAACGCTTGCGAGTTTGACCGAGCGCTCTAACAATCTCCCCCTTTTTCAATTTTAGTGACAAAACTATCAATACATATGGATTACAAAATAAATAAACTTTGTAGCTTCTCATCCAAATGCTTGATTTCCTTGGTTCTTCAACACTACTCAAATCTTCGTCACTTCCAAGTACTCCATTGATTTTGAACGTGTTCAACTCAAAGATCATAGTTGTTGAAGATCCGTAGCTATAAAATTAAGAAAATAGATGTTCTCAATTTTTGTTATACAAAGGTCATAGTATTATTACACAACATCAAAGTTCAATTGTATCACTCCCCCTTAGTCAATACTTCATCTCACAATGAAAACCACTCCCCCTTACATAATGATATGTAAGCCATATGTATTTATAGTGTGAACTACACAATACTTCTCTCCCTTTTTTGTCAATATAAATTGGCAAAGGTACGAAAACTAGTGGGATCATAATGAAATTCTCATAGAGATACTTCATGACTAAAAGTGAACATATCAACTTTGTTTCGATGATTTCACATAGTCGAAACTTAGTGTATTCCTCAAGGAGTTTATAAAGATACAAGATAAATCCTAAAATATTCCACAGCGAATTCCCCACAAAGATTTGGCAATTAAGCAGAAGTTAAATTAATAACTCTCCCCCATAAAATGTCATTCCCGAAGAACAACAAGAGCAACCTTACTTTTATAATAAAAAAGGATTTATTTGTATACTTTGATACCTAACAGAACTTCATCTACATAGAAACAAATACGGAATTGAAACAACACTACACTAGAGTTCTAAGTATTGATTGCCCAATAAATACGGATAAGTCTAGGGAAAAAGACTAGAATACTAATGAACCAAACAACACCAATAGGTTGTCGTAAGTATTGAATCGTTTGCGGTATCTAAAGGTTTGGTGAGAATATCAGCGATTGTTGTTCTAAGGCACAAATTCCATGTTAATAATATCATTTTCATAGAGATCTCTAATAAAATGATACCTTATGTCAATGTGCTTAGTTCTTGAGTGCTCAACATGATTCTCAGTAATGCGAATCGCACTTGAGTTGTCACAAAATATCTTCATTACACTAGTGTCAATTCCATAATCAACAAGCATTTGTTTCATCCATAGATTTGAGTACAACACGAACCTGCAATAATGTATTCAGCTTCGCATGTGGAAAGGGATTTTAAGTTTTTTTTTCTTGCTATGCCATGCCACAAGATTTAACCCAACAGAGTAAAATCCCCCTAAAGTACTCTTTATGTCTTCCACACATCCTGCCCAATATGCATCTGAGTAAGCAGTATGATCAGTGTTAGTATCAAAAGTATAATATAGATTGTTAGAGCAACCTTGCTACGAACTCGCAAGCGTTTCTATCTCAAGCTTGTTTGTCAAGTTTAGTTGCCATAACTATAAGTCTTGATTTCTAGTCTACTTATAGCTAAGTCTCGGACTAGGATAGAAAGTGTAGTTGAGCACTAGACTCCACGAAGTTCATCATGCAAAGACGAAGAACTACTCAAGGAACTGGTGGAACTTCATCGACTAAAAGGTATGTGGAGACTTGAACTTATATATCACTCAATAGTCTATCTACTCCATCTCCTATCTTGAGACAAAAGTCATATTGCTATATAGACTTCGATTATACACATTTGTTATTTAGAGCCGAGTTTATCTCATATCTATTTTCAAATATGTGTTAGTAATCTTTCGCTTTTGGCCAAGTTCATCTTTACAAGTGACTTTAAAGTCATGTTGATTATTTCAATATCTTAAAAATTTCTTTGATGAAAAATAGTGTGTGAGTAACCTCTATTTAATATCCTCTAAGAATGTTTCAATGATTGAAATGTGAGTTTAGAATATATAACCTTGAATGGATATAAACATTGTATGTCAACTCATACTTGTGTAAGTCCAAAATCCTCGAACTAAAGTATGCGATTTTATCGTCTCAGGATGTCCTAAGTTAAGTCCGTGTACCCGCACGCGCATCGCCAAGTTCACATCCCGTGAATTTCTGCCGGAGTTTGTGAATCGAAAACAAACTCAATCCGGTACTTAAGTATGCATACAAGTATGCATACTTGAGTGGGTTATTTTCTAAAAACGGTTTGTTCGTGAACTAAGACATATATAAACTAAGGAATGCAAATTTTCAAACCGTGGGCTATAATGTTCATGAATGATTCGAGTGAATCAAAATCGTTTTTGCTTCGATTGTGTCGTATATACTTCTATGAGATCTAAGCAATTGAACAACTCTCTAACTAGTTCTTTGAGTCATTTGAACTAGTTATAGTGAAGATGAATAAAAGGTTGATATGAAAGTACTCATATGGCTAACCATTGGTTAACTAATGTTGAACCAACTAGGTGTACACGTTTTAGGTACTGTTACACAAACCTAAATGAACGTGCATTTCATTTGTGTATAACAAGCTAAGTTCGATCTAACGGTTGAAAAGATATTAGCTTGAATCTAATTAGGTTTTCATCTAATTTTGAATATTGAATGCTTTTGTTACCAAGGTAACTTAGATTGCAAACCCTGATTTGGAAACTATATAAAGGAAAACTCTAGCAACTAGGAAATTTAATCCCCACACATCCTATGTGATACTAGTTGTATAAGCTAGATTCGATTCTCCTTTAACCTTAGGTATCTACCGACACCCTGTAGGTTAACGACTTGAAGACTTCATTGGGATTGTGAAGCAAGATCCAACTATCTTCTCTCGTATTGCGTCATCTCGATCTTGCCGTTTCTATCGTGATTGAGTGCACCGTAAGTCCGGGCTTGAGATTAATTTCTCCGATAAAAGTAGTCACAGACATCTTCGCCCCATCGCTTGTGATTCCATAAATATCTTGTTTTAGCTGGTCGATTAAGATTATTTGTGAGGTGATTGATATTTAGGCTGTTCTTCGAGAATATAAGTCCTGTGACAACAACCGGTTCTGTTCACCTTGATTTATCAAAATACGGAACAAAACTCGTAGGTATTTCGTGGGAGACAAATTTATCTATTCATGTAGACTTTTTCAGTTAGGTGATACAAATTTGTTTATTAAAGTCTTCGACTTTGGGTCGTAGCAACTCTTAGTTGTGGGTGAGACTGCACAAGGAATCAAGTGCGTAGTATCCCGCTTAGGATCGAGACATACGCAGTAGCGCAACTGTACCTTGGATCAGCAAGTGGAGATTGATTGGGGTTCGACTCGCCTGACCGGGTTAGTTTGTAGTAGTCTAGTGTCCTGGCGGCTTAATACAATGTGTGTTCACATGGACTAGGTCTCGGGGTTTTTCAAAGATTTACGATTTCCACGTTAACAAAACTTGTGTCGTTATTATTTTTTTCGCATTATATTTTGTATATAATTGAAATATCACAAAGTGAGTTGAATCATCAATTGGTGAAAAAAGCTGGGTACAACAACCACACCCAATATTTTGCTTAGCAATCAGATGGACAAACTCCAATATACTTTCAAGAGAATCAACTAGACTCAATCTTAATAAAGTATATCAAAGAGTTTTATCTCTCTTCTCTGATTCAATTCTTTCTCAAGCAAATAGAAATCATGATTCTAATTGAATACAAGAGAAATCACTTGAACTGCACTAAAGACCAATGTTCAAGGATCAATCAATTTTAATCAACAACCAAAGGTCGGATTTCCAATTGATTGATTCAAACGCACAACTCCGTGATATTTCAATTATATAACAAAATATAATGTGAAATAGAAATAACACGATTACACGGAATTTTGTTAACAAGGAAACCGCAAGTGCTTGAAAAATCCTGGACCTAGTCCAGATTGAACACCACATTGTATTAAGCTGCTAGGCACACTAGCCTACTACAAACTAACTTCCGGGTCTGGGACCGTAGTTGAACCCAAATCAATCTCACACCGATTCAAGGTACGCTATGCTCCTTACATCTCTCGATCTCAGAGATACTACGCACTTGATTCCCTTAACTGATCTCACCCACAACTAAGAGTTGTTACGACCCAAAGTCGAAGACTTTCATAAACAAATTTGTATCACACAGAAAAGTCTACAAAATAGATAAATCTGTCTCCCACAGAAATACCTACAAGTTTTGTTCCGTATTTTCATAAATCAATGTGAACAAGAACCAATTGATAACCCGGACTTATATTCCCGAAGAACATCATAGTATTATCAATCACGTCACAGTAATCTTAATCGACGCGGCGAAAGAAGATATTGTGGAATCACAAACGATGAAACGAAGATGTTTATGACTACTTTTCTATCTTTCATATAGGAGATATAAATCTCAATCCAATCGTTACGATTGTACTCAAAACGATGAATCAAAAAGATCGATCACACAAACACGAGAAAGTAGTATCGGTCTAGCTTCACAATCCTAATAAAGTCTTTAAGTCGTTAACTTTGGTTTTCAAGAAGAAACCTAAGGTTAAAGGAGAATCGACTCTAGCTAATACGACTAGTATCACACGGAAGGTGTGGGGATTAGGCTTCCCAGTTGGTAGAGTTCTTCCTTATATAGTCTTTCAAATCAGGGTTTGCAATCAATGTTATCTTGGTAACAAATCATTCAATATTCACCGTTAGATGAAAACCTGATTAGATTCAAGCTAATATCTTTCAACCGTTGGATCGAAACTTAGCTTGTTACACACAAATGAAATGTACTATTTTGGGTTTATGTAACCGTACCCAAACATGAACATTTGTTGGTTCAACAATAGTTAACCAAATGGTTAGCCATATGAGCACTTTCATATCAACCATGTTTTTTTCACCATAACTAGTTCAAATGACTCAAATGAACTAGTTAGAGAGTTGTTCAATTGCAAGGAAATCTTATGTAACTACACAAGACATAATCGAAGCAAAACGATTTGATTCACTCGAATCGGTTCATGAACTATATAGACACGGTTTGCATTTTGCATTCCTTAGTTAATATAAATAAGTTCATAAATAATCGTCTTTAGATATAACCAACTTAAGTTCGCAGACTTAGTTCGCGGACTTAAGTTCCCTAAGGAGTTCTCAAACTCCAACGTATTTTCTCGGGTCGAGAACTTCCGCCGCTTATGGACCGGGTTCGCGGCTCATGTTCCGGTTCTTGATCAACAAAGTTCGCAAACTTTGGTTCAAGGAAAAGTACTTATACATGTATGTGTTGCCACACAATGCTTATATCCATCATTGGTTATATGATCTAAATCGTCATTTCAATCATTGAAACATTCTTAGAGGACATTTCGTCAAAGTAAGCAATTTTCAAAGTGATTGAAACGTGTCATGACTTCTAGTCACTAGGTAAAGATGAACTTGGCCAAAGTAAAATCTTACCAACACATATTTCGAGAAATAGATAAAGCGAGTTAAACTCGGATCGAAATAGCAAATGTGTATAATCAAAGTCTATATGGCAAAACGACTTTGTCTCAAAATAGGAGATAGAGTAGATAGACTTTTGAGTGATAGATAAGTTCAAGTATCCACATACCTTTTAGTCGATGAAGATCCACCAGTTCCTTGAGTAGTCCTTCGTCTTGTATGATGATTTCCATGAGTTCTTGAGATCAATTACACTTTCTATCCTAGTCCGAGACTTAGCTATAGTTGACTAGAAATCAAAACTTATAGTTTTGATCACTAACATTGACATACATGCTTGAGATTACAACGCATGCGAGTTCGATCGAGCAATGCTTTAACAATCTCCCTTTGTCAATTTTAGTGAAAAAACTATCAATACATATGGAATACAAAAAATAAAATGAATTAACTTTTGTAGCTCCTATTCCACATGCCTAATCTTCAACATTACTCAAATCTTCGTCACTTTCAAGTACTCCAATGATCCCAAAAGTTGTTGTAGTTGCAGGAAATCCCACACTACACCCCTCACAAGAATCCATACAATCAAACCATTTTAAGATGAACAATTATAATTTTTATTGATTAAATTCTTGAATGTTTACAAGATGAAAAGGAAATGAGCTAAAGAATTATAATCACTCTAAACTTTCTCTCTCTTAATGACTTGCTCAACACTGAAAAAGATCTCTCCCTCTTTTAAGCCTGTTCGGCTCTTTATATAGGGTATTACATAGTGGATGACAATAAGTTGTCCCTTTATTTTCGGATTTGTCTTGCGACATTATCGCAGTGTACAAATAATAATTCTCACAACACTCCTAAATCTCGCTAAGTCTTCACATCTTTCTTGTGTTCAGCCGTCTTCATCCAGCAAAATCATTTATATTACAAGTCTCATGATATCCTCGCAATGCTTGTTGTTTATGAATTTCGCAAGGTATTGGTGTCATGATATTCCGATCATACATCTTGTCTCTTCTCATATCTTCTCTCACAAGAAGAGAATGTCATGAGAACTAGTATTTTCGAAATGCCGCAACTCAATTTTTTTTTTATTTTTTTTACATCTATCTGTATTGACGTGATCTTGTACTCTCTCATAGAATTTATTACACGTATCTTTTCTTCCATTCATTTCTTGACACGTCTTTTTCAACCGTTATTTCTCAACCGTTCACGTCTACTCTTCGCATTAAATGTGTTTATCTTTTTGAGAATTCTTCTTCCTATAAATATTCTTCTCATTCCTTTCTTTTTCTCTTTTACTTTCCCTCCTGCTTTCTCTGCAACCTTTCTTCAACACCTCTCCGTAATTTCCGCTCCTGCTACTGTAAATCTTCTTTCTTTTACTCCCTTTGATCTTCGATCTTCTCTTCATTCCCATACTTTGAAAATGGCTCCTTCCGGTCGCAGGTATGAAAGTCTTCTGGGAAAAGCTCAGAAAGATTTTGAAGAGAAAGGTTTCACATTATCCACCACTCCCGATCAAGAACCTAAGTCCATTCTTTCTGCCAAACTGTTTGTTGATCATCATTGTAATGATTAAGAAATCATAATTTCGCTAGGTCAGATTCTCGCTGGCCTTCTCATTCCTCTCTATGACCCCGATCTTCCTTTGTTTTATGAAATTCTTGCTCATGCGAAATTCTCGCGAGCCATCTATCGATTGAGTGATGATTGTATCCGCTAATGCTTGAGTTCCCCAACCGTGGTGATGGTAGAGGATCTCTTTACCCAAATGAAGTCGTGGATCCTAATTTATGGACTTAGAGATATGCGCTGAAAAATATACAAAATTGAGAGCTTCTTCAAAAACTATGAATTAATAAATATGAAGAATGATAAAACTCGCATTTGGGCGCTGTTTGAAGAGGAAAGAAAATATCGCTAGCGATAAAGTACTAATGCAAGACATAGATCGGCATTACGCAAGAACAACATTCCCCGTCATTCTAAAGACGATAGATGGTGTGTCTTCCGTTGGTTTTGAAAGGACCTTATATTTCGAGTTCAAATGTGCTCCTGCGAATCTCGCCAATTATCAACCTTGGGTATTTAACTGGCCCGAGAAAGCGAAAGAGGTATATTTCTTTAAATTTTGCTCAACTTATAATCTTCACTCTTTTTTATACCTATTAACCTTGCGAAATTTTCAGATTATCAAACTTAGGAAAAGTTACAAAAGGAATGCCAAGGAAAGTACTCTAGCGACGCTCCGTTCAATCACTTGATGAAGTAAGAAATACTTTCTTTTGTTATTTTGAACAATATTGTTGCCTCTCGTTTTCATTCGTGTGCGAAGGTTGGTGTTGAAGTTGGGCGGAGAACAAGAAATTTTCGAGGTCAGAAGATCAAAGGGAAGGGTAAAGGTCTTCTTGCAAGGGAAAATCTAATGCCCCCACCTTCAAAGAAACGAAAGATTCACTCTCCCTCTCCTTCAAATCCTCAGTCTAGCGAAAGTTCTGACGATGAAGATGATGTTGATACTTCTCTCGCAAGGGAGAAGTTTACAACTGACTCTTCCATGGCACAACTATCCAGCATCTTTTCTGACTCCATGCAAGGGATGGGAGATGAACGTCTTTCTAATACATGCAAGCCCTTGCGGGTATCTCGTGATGCTCCTTTATTAGAAAATGATGATTCTCTTCATGGGGTCTCCGTGATATGTGACTCTCAGTTTTCTAAACTCTCTTGGTGTCTTGGTATGTTTTTATTCCCTTATTTCTTCATAGTTTTAATCTTAGATTATCTCTTGTTAATTTCTTCATTTTTATTCACAGCCAGGAGAGCTTCCTTCGTTGTTGCCTGCATCTTGAGAAGAGACGCGATATTCTCGCAAAGAAGAATCTTTCAACTTCGCAAGAAGAATGAAGAATTGGAAACTCAAGCCCTTGCTCTTCGCGAGGAATGAAGAATTTGAAAATAAAACCGCTATTCTTCGCGAGAAGACCAAACAATTGGAAGTTGATTCTTCTACTCGAAGAATAAAATATCTAATCTTCAAAGCGCCAATCAACAACTTTATGGTATGAGACTCTTCCCTTTTCCTTTATTTTGTTCTCATTATCTTCCCTTATCTAACTTATCATTTTCGCAGACGTTTATAATCTTTCTCTCGATGAAGCTATTCTTCTTTCACTCATTTCCCGAACCTATGGATAATGATGCTCTCCTTGCTTATCTCAACAATTCTTTGGATAGTTTTTCAAATAACAAGATTAAATCCTTACTCTAAACGAACTTCAATCCAAATTTCGCCTCTTAGAACTTGATCATAGATGTAGTTTAAGCTTAGCCAACCAACTTAAACATATATATCTTAGTTCTAGAGTAAAAATTAGTACTTTAAGGAAGAAAATTAGTGATCTTATAGATGAAAAAGATCGCATCGCTAGTCAAGGTGCTCAAGAATTAGCGAAATTCCAAAAAACTCTTCTTGAGGTTCAAGTTGAACGGGATGAATCCATCCACAAAAATGTTATACTTAGCGAAAGAGAGAATCAAATTCGCTCCCTTCTTCTCATAAACGGTGATGATGAATTCGCTTGGGCTGCGAAGGTTTTAGATGACGCCAGAAATAATTTAGGTGTTAACGTTATCCTTCAAGCTGAGCATACGGCCTTGATTAGGGATATGATTTCTGATAAAGAAGGTTGTTAATTATCCTCCTTTATTTTATTGTTTTTTTTTATAAAGCTGTCATTAAGTTGATAATTCATTGTCATATGTTCGCAGAAGTCAAGAGAGATTTCGCAAAAGAATTGAAGAACTTGAATCGAGAAAGAGCAGCTTCGCAAAGAACTTCTCCTTCAAATGACAAATATTCCAAATTAAAGAAGCGTACTACAAATTATTAGTTTAATTTCAAAATGATGTTGTTCTCTTTCGCACCGTACTATTAAGACAGGTCTAGATGACAACAAAGATTCCTCATTCTTCATATCCTTGTCTTCTTGACGAAATCCCTGCGAATATGCCTTCTTTGAATATCTCTGATAGCGACGCTAGCGAAGAAGAAGAATCAGATGAAGGCGAAGAAGTATAAGAAGCTGATGAAGATGAAGGAAATGAAGAAGAAGAATCAAACAAGAAATAATTTTTTTTTTCTTCTTTCTCTTTTGTAATATCTCGTACATCCCTTCTTTTAATCTTCTATTTTTGTAATCTTTTGTCACAATCTCTTGGATCTTCAAATATTAGCTCTACCTTTGTTGTTCCTTTCGCACATGTTAAAAGAATAATTCTTTTTGCAATATAGTTAGTCAATATATTTTGCGTAAATCTATCATATGAAGACAAATAACATGTTTTTATTTTATACATTCCCATACTTTCCTCCGTTATTTACGTTCAAAATGAGAGATTAAGCAAGTTATTTTCAAATAATGATATGTATTCGTGCCTCAATCTCGCACTGTTTCTTTAACTGAATTTTCGCAAGTAAATATTTCTTGATTTCTTCCAAGATTTCATTTTTCTTTTTCTTTTATGTGGTCTTATTTTTCCTTCCTAGTTAAAGGTCTTCTTGTGCCACCTCTTGTCATTGCGACAAAATCGATGGACGCTTTTACACTTTCATGTAATGACCCGGTGATCTTGCCTTATCATTTCTCTAGTATTGTTGCCTCTCGCAAGATACTTTTGTTGCACAATATGACAGGTGATGCGTGTCGTAACCACAATAAATTAATTAATATTTTTCCACTTAATTAACAAGTAATATAGTGTAGTCAAGTTCGTTCCCACGAGGAGCAAGAGAATTTTAGTTGTAAAAATTGTCACAAAAGGGGGTGTAAGGCAAAAGAAAATAAACAAAGAAATTAAAAGATAAAGATGAAATCAATAAGAGAGACAAGATCAAGGAATCCTTCTTCGTTGCAAAACAATGATTCAAGTTATGTTCTTTTCTACTTGTTATTAGTCACAAATTATCACCAACCGTAGGTAAAGCAAAGATCGGTGATAAACCCTAAATCCCTTGTATCCTGGGACACTGAAGTTCGATTACCGGATTCTATTTACCAAACCACCTAGTAGTAGATCACTCAAGATGTAATTTAAATAAACGCATTAAGATTCATGAACTTATTAGGTTGATATTAGTAGTTAGACTCTTAGATTAAGGTCTACTTGCTAACGTTATTTTCACACACAATTGCTCCACGGAATCCCTCCGCAAGGTCTTGTGCTTGCTACTTGTGTAAAGAGTCAAGAAACGATTACTTATCCCCTAACTTTCACTAGCTTTAGATCAAATTAACAAATCAATTTAGCGTGCACTCTAAACAATCTATCAATTAACCATGAATGTATAAACATTCCTATTAGTAAAAACAAACGATAATCATGTGAAAAACTTCAAGATAGAATTGAAAACAAAACTCAAATCATATGTTAAGAACTAGAATTCATCCTCAATCAATAAGAAAATTAGCTACTCATGTTTTTGAAATTCAAACAAATAATTAAAGGGAGAATTTTTCAAGTTCACACAAAATAATTAAAAAGAAGAATTTGAAAAGAAAGCAAAAACACAAGTGTTGTGTGTGTAGAGAGGTGTGTAAAGATGTGTGTAGAGGAGGTGTGTAAAAGATGTGTGTAGAGAGGTGTGTAAAAGATGTATAGAGAACTTCTCTCATTTATAGGCTTCAATGTTCTCCAAATCTTCTAAGGAATAGAACCCCTTTCCTTTAGCAATTCAATTTCCAAGTTCAAGTCTTTCTCAAATATTCCATCGTCTGTTTCCAAATTTGAGCCAAATTCTCCATCGAATTCCAAACCCAAGTCTTCACATCCATAAGAGAAATCCACACAAAATTATGTAATTTTAGGGTCGCCTAGAAAAATCCCGGTATTCACCTAATCCCGATTTAAAAGTCACTCACTGTGCTTTGAGATTTTGTCGCTGGAATGGAATATTCCGTTGAAGTTCCGTTACATTTAACCGTCGATACTAACGGTCTTTGTTAGTCAATCAACAAGGGAGTAGAGTCACCACGAGTAAGCTTCTCGACTTACTCCCTGCCCAACAATGGTCTCAACTTCGAGTTAGATCGGCTCATCGGGTTCACTCAGGCTAACTCAGGGTAGCAATTTCAAATGAGAACCTCCCCGTTCCTCGTCGATTCCCCTAATTTCGTGCCTTCCTTTCTTCACCGTTAAGAATCCTAACATTCATCTATTCATTCAAGCATTCATTCTTTTGCTAGTGTTACTTAACACTTCAATTGCAAGGCTTCAAATCATCACCACTCTTCCAATCCACGGTAAAGATCGGTTCCACCCTTTGTCTTCTCAAATCAAGACAAAACTCTCGATTTACAATCGTCTCTTCAAAGTCTTCCATGATTCCAACAAATTCACTTCCTTTAAACCAACGGCCACCAACGACTGCAAAGTCGAACCCATTTTCTCCCATCCATCATACCACAATCACTATAATCTCAAATCAACCCATCTTCGATCTCAAAACCTTATCAATTACATTATTTCGGTGAACCCATTCTTTGATTCACATTCGGTTTCATCATCGGCTCCTAACCAACCCGGATTTCATCAATGTCAACCGAATCTCACTTCGGCCATCACAACAATTTCCGACCTTCTTCTTCTCGATTCACGACGGCGACATCAAACCCTAATTTCTACTTCATCAATTCTCTCGATTTTTAAATGGCCGACGACCATGTCGTTTTCTCATTTTCGGTTTGAAGAAAATAATGAAGAAGAGATACTTCTCAATTCTAGGGTTGGGTTAAAAAGTAGGGGATTGATAAGATACCCCACTACATAAGATAAGGGTCACCCCAGATTGGAGTGCTCTATAACACAAAGTGGTCGCCCCTTAGTCACAGTGGTTATCTTTAGTGCTCATCCAAAAAGAGAGCCGCCCCTTAACCATGTTTGGGCTCCAGATAGTGTTCGCCCATGGAATGACAATTTTGCCCTTTTTGGCTCAATTAGAGTAATTTCTTCTTATTTTCCTCCGTGTGACTCCAAAGTAGCTATAAAACTCAAAACAAGCGTAAAATACATAATTTACAAGAAAAATAGCAAAGAAAATAAACAATAGATAGTAAATAGGATGTATTCTACACCCCATCAACAGCCCAAAAATTTTTGCGAACATAAAGCCCCATGACATTGTTGGGTCTTGCGGCAATTTAAATGAAGACGTCCTTACATTTTTCAAATCACCGTTGATCTCGTCTTATCTTTGTCTTTTGTATTGTTGCCTCTTCAGATTGTCACACAAATATGACAAGCCTAAATTTTCTTACAAAATAAAGCCTCATGACATTTGCGTCTTAAGACACTTATCGGCTCCCTAATGGAGGGTGACGCTCTTATCATCTCCCCGGTTTCCCGCTTCAAGGAGGCGCACTCCGCCTATACAAGACTAGCTCCTCCTATCCGGTCTTAACAACAACCAGTTGTTTTCGCAACCTCTTATCACTTTTTATAGGGCTTATGGTTACGAGATCGCACCTAAGTGGAGTTTTCTTGGTAGTGTGCGGCATACGCCAAGACTTGACAAGAATACGTGAGACACTTCAAATGCCCAGGCACTCTTGGCTCAACCGTGTACCTCGGCGCCTTGATCATATGTCGACTCCTTAGAAGAGACCCTCGATCGCTCAACCCAAGTTATAAGCTTAGGTTGAAAATCCAAGGTACCTCTCTGGATGGCTTTATTGACCCCAAATCTCCATGACTCGGAGTTCCGGGGCGTGTAACCTTTTCCCCGAGCCATGTTAGAGTACCCCTTTATGACGCACTTTAGGTCTTACATTTGCCTCTTGCGAAATTTTGATTCGCGAACTAGGGCGTACGCCATGTAGGATTCGCCCCTTTCTTTGTCATTGATTTTGGATTGTCTCTTGTCATCATCTTTGCGAGAGTTCCGCGTATTCTTTCTTCGATTATCGTAGTCTTTGCATCTTCAGCATATCTTTGTTACTCACAAGTTCAAAAAAAAATTTATTTATTTATTTTTTTCGCAAGCCTAAAATCAATCACTCACTCTACGCCTCTTATCTCTGTTGCTCTGTACTGCGTTATTCAAATTTCCCTAAATCTTGCCTTCCCTTTTGCTTTAAATCATCGCCATTTCTTTCTTTCATAAGCATTGGTTTCGCAATGTATTTTCTTCTCTCTTTTCTATTGCGTCTACCATCAATATTTCCCTTCTTTGTTCTTCTTTGATGTTTTGTTTCCACTTCTTCTTCTCGCGGCTCTTTCTCGCAAGATTCTACACTAACTTCATAGCATTTCTTTCCTTCAATCCAATCTCTTTGGCGACTCCAACACCCTCGGGATGAGGAAATTTGATGCACCGGTGGAAAGCCGATGCTACACCCAAACTCTTGTGTAACCAAGGTCGCCCAATCAATGCTATAAGGTGATTCCACATCGACCATATTGCAACAAAATTTCAGTTGATAATCCTTTCAGTGAATTCGTATATGAGATTCTCCTTTAGGCTTATTAGCGACTGCTTGAAACCATAGATTTTGTAAGTTGAAGGTATCGATCTTCATCTTTCCCTCCCATAGTTTTATAAGTATGATAAAAAGGGATATTCATGAGAAATTCCAAGATCGATCAAAATTCTATTGATTGACCACGAATTCTCGGCTTAATCATCTTCATTATCACTAGGATTTGGGTTAATCTCCAATCTCACCACTAATGGGTTGTCATGCATCTCTCCATCCACAGTACCTCTTCCTCGAAAAGAAATAATCTGCTTTTTTCCATTCTTTTAGTGGCGATGTCTTTGCAATGTTCATTATTTCTTTATTATCAGATCTCTTGGAAAACCTCTGAGAATGCTATCATGAAAATATTCAATTGTCCCGTATGAATGCATACGTAGTTGCAAAGCAGATTCTTCTTTCGCTCCAACTTCTATTACAAATGTTTCTCCTCCTTTGTTGTGTTTACTCTGCGAATTTAAGCGGTGGCGGTAATGGTTGAGACTAAGGTTGATTTTTTAGAAATGATTTAGTTTCCCTTGGTCTATCATTCTAGAGGATGATTCTTTTTATATTTTCAATCATTTGTTGAGTGTCCATGAAAATGGTGATAAGAACAAAATTCATGACTTTTTATGCTACTGAGCGATTCACTTCCCATGTTCCATGGCGCGGGTATTTTCCATCAAGAGTATAGCTTCCATATTTTCTCCATACTAGCATTCAATGGCGGCATCTTGATTTCTTCCCATATTACCCTATGATTTCGCTGTCCTCTATGATAATTTGCCTCCGACTTCCATAAGTTTCTTGTGGTCGATCAAGTCTTTGAATTTTGTTATTTCCACCACTATAAGTCTCTCTCTCTCTCAAATTCTTCTTGATCACGACTCCCCATGGCTATCAACTTCGTTGACCATCACCGTTATCCTCTCTTATGCTCCCTGCAAGGTACTCTTTACCGTATTTATCAACTTAGGTAACAATCTTGCATTAGCACTTTTTGAACTTGTGTTATGGCCTGGTATGATTCCATCTCATTTTGCTTTTCCTCCGGAAGCAATGTACTCCTCCACGGAGTTCTCGTAACTCATCATTGTGATTGTATTCTCAATTCCCTAAAACTTGAATGTATAACAGATTGGTTATAACATAAGTTAATGAATGATAGAATGAGATATCTCTCATCCACACGAATGACCGGCCATATCACTATACATTGTCTTCCACCCTCAGTTAGATGTTCAAGCTTTCGCCAACCCTTTGTTTTAACCCAAATACATCTTCAATGCCGGAGTCGCGAAGAATTATTACTTTATGTACGCCCCTAAAAATATAGCACACGTAAAATGGTTAAAAGATGTTACGGTATTCTTGGGTAATCCTTCAAACCATTTCAAGGCTTCTCTGTTAAACTCGATGCAAAATATTGCACAATATAATCATGGTTTTCCCATTGTAGCATACATCTCACATAAGCTTTGATATGTTGTACCGCACAAGTTGTTCCATCGAAAAATCTTTGGATTAACGTTTGGAGTAAATTGCACTTTGGGGGGTATTCCTCCTAATTGTACTTCTTATGTGAATGGAGTCTTCGGCAGCTTCTTCTATGGCTTCATCAATTGTATTTTACCTCCTTCTTTTTTTTATTAACATTCCTCTCATTTCCGCTAACTCTCTCAAATTTGTTCATTTATACGGAATTTGGATCCATTGTCTTTTTAGCTCCGCTCTCTTCTTTCTGCGTTCATATCTCTTTTTGGCTTTCTTGTTCATCATTTTCTCTTCGTCTTTCTATGCGATCTTCTCCTTCATTTCTTTCATGAATTAATTGCAGCTTGTTATATCTATCATTTTCTCTTCTTTTGCCTTTTCCTTTGTACTCTTTTCGTATTCTTCATTGATATTATCATTATTGCGATTTTGTTCTCGCCTCCTTCTCGATTATCATGATTGTTCTCGCGAATTGCCTCTTGTGGCTCCCTGCTTCTTCCAATTTCTCCATCTCAATCTTCCCTCTCGCAAGCTTTCGACGTGTTTCATTAATATAGTGTCTTTCAATTTCATCTTCAATTTCTTTTGCTTTCTCGTGCTTCTCTCCCATGCAATATTCTCCTTCCTTCTTCCCGATTTTCTTCATCACCGGATTATTCCGCCCCGACGTAGCCTATTTCCTTGATTTCTATTTTTCCCATTTTGAGAGTTTGGTAACGTGATATAACGATCTTCCATTATTTCTCTTTCGCAACGTTCTTCGCTCCTCGGATTTTGCACTTCCTCTCTCGATTTTCTTCATTAGCATTTTCTAAGTAAATTTCTTCTTATTTCTTCTATAACTGATCTTGAGCTTGACCTGTAGTGCTTCTACCTCTATTTTGTAATCTCATGTTTTCCATCCTCAACTCATGATTTTTCCTCTGTCAAATTTGCACGCTATTACCTTCCTAATCGCCTTTCTTAAGTGTATCGTTTGTCTTAATGTCTCTAAAGTGCGATCTCTTCATTTCCATGAATTATTTATCCAATTACTTCTTGGTCTCTCTCCTCTCGTCCATTGTTTACCAATTGTCGCTCTTCTCCCGTTTCATCCATGTGAGTCCTGATCGCCAAGTATGCACGCTCACTCTATCATAATCCTGATTCTATTCTATATTGGTTGAATTGGCGGTTGAATTTGATTTTCTTCATTATTCCTTGTGTTCATTCTTGAGGATTCCCTATTTCATTTCTCCCTTCTCCAGTTAAAGTCTCCTACCCTTCAGGTAGTTGGTTGTTTTGATGCATGTCTCCTTCTAACCATCTCTCTCAATTTGAAGGGGTGTTGAAAATTATATGAAATTCCTTCCTATTATTCCAAATTCTTTCAAATCACGATGTCAATCTTCACCACTCCCTGTTTAGCGCCATTATGTAATTAGGAAATCCCACACTACACCCCTCACAAGAATCTATACAATCAAACCATTTTAAGACGAACAATTATAGTTTTTATTCATTAAATTCTTAAATGTTTTCAAGATTGAAAAGAAATGAGTAAGAATTACAATCACTTAAAACTTTCTCTCTTACCGATCACAACACTAAAAGATCTCTCCCTCTATTAAGCATGTTCCGACTCTTTATATAAAGGGGTATAACGTGGATGATAGTTGTTAAGTCATCACCTTTATTTCGGATTTGTCTTGCGACATTATCGCGAGTGTACAAATAATAATTCTCGCAGAACACCCTAAATCTCGCTGTCTTCACATCTTTCTTGTGTTACATGCGTCATCTATTGCGTCATTTTATATTACAAGTCTGCGATATATAAATCTCAGCAATGTCGTTGTTGAATTTCAAGGTATTGGTATTCGATATTGCACTATCCTACATCTTGTAAGTTCAGCATCATCGTTGTTGAAAAACGTGAGCTATTACAAACGAGAAAACAAGAGTTCTCAATCATTGTTACACAGTGTCATAGTATCATCATTATATAGTATCAAAGTTCATTGCATCACAACTTCTCGATAACAATACTATGGTGATATGTATCACTCCCCTTAGTCAATTCTCCATCTCACATGGAAACCACTCCCTTACATAACATCCAAATCCATATGTATTTGTAGTGAGCTACATATTAATTCTCCCCTTTTTTTGTCAATAAAATTGGCAAGTACAACAAAACTAGATCCTAATGAAATTTAGAAAGAGATATTTCATGACCAAAAGAAAGCACATATCATCTTATTTAGATGCAATCAATACATAGCCCTAAGCTAAATGCATTCATCAAGGAGTTTATAAAGATACAAGATAACCCCTATAATATTCCGACCAACACTCCCCACAAAGATTTGGCAATTAAGCTGCAAGTTCAATTAAGAACTCTCCCCCATAATATGTCATTCTGAAAAAGCAACAAGAGCGAACCTTAAATTTCAAAATAAAAGAATGATTTCTTTGGACATAACAAATCACATACAAGTATGTAATTTGAATCAAAGACTTAATTAAATTAACCACATGAACCCATGATTAATTTAATTAGGACATGCTCAACATAAGTGAACTTCATGGAGACTAAAAAATCAATTAGATTAATCACAAGAGAACCACAAATTAATTAATCTAATGAGAATACACAACCAAGTTAACCACTAAAGTAATCAATTTAATTGGTCATGCTCGAAACATAAGAGAACTTTACGACAACAACTAAATAACCAAACAAGGATGATTAATTTAGTTGTCATGCTCGATACATAAGTATCTCACTGAGCAACAACTAATCCAAAGAATAACCTACCAGATCTGTGCTCCAACATAGGACACCTTATGGAACAACACAAAAGAGGTTAATAAAACAGGATCGAAGATCGACCTTATACTCTATGGAATAAGCAAGGATTCATTCTATTTTCCATCAATTAATTTGCCTGCCACTACATACACAGACATAATCCTTTGTAAACAAAATATTTTAACCTATCTTCCATCAATAATTGACATAATGTGGCTTAACTTTTTAGCTTTGTCAAAAAGTTCATTCCCTTCTTTTTATCAACACATGCATATTGACATATAAAGGACTTTAACTTTCGACAAGGTATGGGACAATCACCGCGTTCACGAACGCAAACACACATATCCAACAATTACAATATATAAACCATAAAGATTAAAACTATAAAAATCATCTTCCAAACAACAATTTAGAATTTAAACCAATAAATCTAAAAACATAAAGATGAAAACGTTGACCTAGCTATGTGTAATCACAATAATGGATATTCCAAACTCTAGTTATTCTTCTAAACAAAACGAGAATATAGAAGATCATTACAAACAAATAAAGCAGTCGGACCAAAAATAAGTTCATATGCCAAAGGTACGAATACGAACTGTCAAATAGATCGATCTCAGATCCTCATGAGTCTTGAGGTCTTTGAGCTTGTGATCGAAAACATCTTTGAAGAAATTTCTTCACCGAGAAGGTCTTTAACCTAGTAGCTTTTGCGTGAGACCAAGGTCAGCAATAACCTTTTCCAACCTCGCTCTAACACAGGTAAGACTCGTTCAAAGTATCAACAAGTCAGTAGGCTTTTCTTCCTCATAATATTTAAGAAAGTCATGAACCACTTCACACAGGATTATATCCTCTTTTCTCAACATCCTCATGTGTTGTGAAAGTAATATGAGGGATTGGGATGATCATCTTCAACAAGAGGTTCTTTTCTTCCTCCTTCTGGACTCAAAACCAATACCTTTATCAAGCAAAGACTTTAGCAAAACCAGGCTCGTTAAGAGGACCAACATTCCTGATAAGCCAAAATAACTCCAGTATATGCAAACGTGACTTGAGGTTTGGTATTTATCATGGTTTCTTAGGGAAGGTGACTTTTAGGGTTCTCTAAAGATTGATTGTATAATAGTAGCAAGGGTACCGTACGAACACAACCCGACCCAAAGAAAAGTTGATATAATAAAACCCTTTTTTCTTTAAAAACTGATATAAAATACTTAGCAACCCTTTTGCGCTAGTAATTTAGCAGTTATAGAACGACAAGAAAATAGCTTCACTAAAATGGATAGTATGCTAACAGATATTCGAAAATTGACACATCTTAGTCATCGAGATTTTTGATAGAAGTTCTTAACCCTTGTGATTAATTAGCACAAGTATGAGCTTCTGAGCTCATTAAAAGAATTGTGTTTGGTCGAATCTATTTTTCTTTGAATCTAGAATAGGATCCAGTTTGATGTAGAAATTATCATAAAACTACCTGCCATCAAAATATGAGACAACCTCATTGATAGTTTCCTTATTCCCTTTTAATCATCTCCTTCGGGGATATTTCTCATATCATCGCTTGTTGTTCATTTCTTAAGAATCTTATTCACATCAAGGACAACATTATCTTCTCTTTTGTTGATAGGAGAGACTTGTTCTTTCCTTAAATGTTTTTTGTTAAGACTTCACATGCTTCAAGCATTTGAGGAATTCATTAATCTGACTTCCGTAGCATACACAGGATATATGCGAAAAACCAGTTGGTTTAGACATACGAATGGAGTTACACCTTTGAGGATTAAGTCTAAGGTGTTGAAGTTGAACAAAGGATTTTTATCCAACCTGTGAGTTTCCATTTTGTGTACGGAACATTTTGCCTCACAAAAGAGACATACTTTCTGATCATAAGAGTGATTATATAAAGATGATCTTAATAGTCTCTGTTAGGGAAATTTCTTCCTTCCATGTGATGTAGAACATCCTTGGTTGGAGGAGACTAAAACATCTTTCTAAATGGAAGAGATTCGATTTTATCCTGAGCTTGGAACATTTTCAATGAAAGGTATAATTGATATGTTGGACTTCTTAGAGCATCCTTGAATAGAGTTTACTCAAGCGATGTTGAATTTCCAAAGCATCCTTTGAGGATTGCCTCAAGAGATATACATGAAGAATGATTCGCATTTCTTTGAACTTGCAGCTCCCTTAGAACACTGCATGAGAACATCAACATGATGTTTTAACCGATTAAATCTATCGCCTTGGATTCTAACAAGATTTAGAATCAAATCAGTCTCTTCGTATGTTTTCCGTTCATTTGAGTTTATTTAATCTCTTTTTGAAGGGTAATCGATAACACATGCTCTGAGCATGTCTGTCTGGTTTGAACACAAGGTTCATCAATATTTGAGATTGAAGAATCTTTTTCTTTAATAAACATGGACGAGGCATGACTTTTATTTCTGGTGACGTGTTTATCAGAGGTAGTAATCTTGTCCATAGAGTCATATCGCTACAAACACAGAATTATAAGGTCTTGAACGTGTTTTCCTGCTCTGATACCAATTGAAAAAGCGGGGGTACAACAACCACACCCAATATTTCGCTTAGCAATCAGATGGACAAACCCAATATACTTTCAAGACAATAAACTAGACTCAATCTTAATAAAGTATATCAAAGAGTTTTATCTCTCTTTCTTGATTCAATTCTTTAAAGAGCAAATATAAATATGCTAGTCTAATCGGGTAAAGAGAAATCACTTGAACAGTACCAAAGACCAATGTTCAGGATCAATCATTTTAATCAACAACCAAAGGTCGGATTTCCAATTGATTGATTGAAACGCACAACCTGTGATATTTGATTATATAACAAACATAACGCGGAATAGAATAAATACTGATCATCTAAATTTTGTTAAGGAAACCGCAAAATACGAGAAAAACCTCGGAGACCCAGTCAGTTAAACACCACATCTGTATTAAATACGCTGCGTACACCGGCCTACTACAAACTAACTTCGGTCTAAAATAAATGACGCGATGAAATAACGACACACAAAAACATCTTGAAAGACATGGAATCAAAGCAGGGTTAAGAAGTGTCGCGAGATTGAATAGTTGTACAGCGACACTTCGCGAGACATTCCAAAATAAAGGATAGCTTAGCCGTCACCCACTATGTATTACCCTATATAAAGGGTCGAGTGAGTCTGCAGTAAAGAAGAGAGATCTTTTTGGAATTGTTGGGCAAGTCATTAGGAGAGAGAAAGTTCAAGAGTGTTTTACTTGCTAAGTGTAATCCTACTTTTCCCGTGTAAACAACTCATGAAATTAATCAATAAACATTCTCAATTATACAACTTTCAATGGACTAATTAATCAAAATATAGTGAGGGGTGTAGTGTGGGAAAACCCGCTACTACATATGCGCTAGAAACAAAGGGACGAGCAAAGGATTGACGAAGAAATTGGAAAGAATTTAGATTAACAGAGAAGAGATTTGGAAAGGATACTCAAGAATTCATTGAAAAAGAAAGATGGCTAGAAGAAGAAATGTACAAGGGCAACCAACGATTGTAAGAAGAAGTGGGAGACTTGCTTTGGAGAAAGGAGGAATGAAACAGGGAGAATCATCAAGGATGAATATGAGAAATGATGGAGAAGGTCAAGACCAACCACCAATCTCCCCGAGAGCAAACGCGGCTGTAGATTATGATAGAGTAAGTGTGCATACTTGGAGATCTCGATTCGAAGACGAGAGAGAAGAGGAGCAGCACTGGTGAACAATGGACAAGGAGAGCAAGGGATGAATGGAGAAATGAATCCGAGAAACGAAGAAATGGCAAATTTAGAAAGATTGAGACAAACAATACACGAAGAGAGACGATTAGAAGCGAGGAGCGAGCAAACTTGACAAGACAAAATCATGAACCGAGGATGGAAAATATGAGGTTGCAAAGAAGGAGATCTAGAAGTAGCGTGAGATCAAGTTCTAGATCGAACAGAAGAAAGAAGGAGAGTTTTACCAACAGAAAGTGCCGGGAAGAAACACAAAATCCGAATACAGAGCATGGCGAGAACTGGGAAATAGAAGATCGTCATATTCCTCAGCCCGAAAATCTTCAAAATGAGCGAAATAGGAAAATCAAGAAAACATGCAACTCCAAGGGCCGAATGATCCAAATTCAAGGAAGAATAATTCTACACGGGAGAGAAGAATTGAGAAGAAACCGAGAGATCGAGGATGACATTGAGAGACACTACATTGAACAAGCGACTAGCTCGCGAAAGAGAAAGAATAAGAGCAGAAATGGAAAATCAAGAGATGGAAGAAGCAATCCTGCAGAATAACCATGACAACCGCGAGAGAAGGAGGGAACAAAACCGTACCAATAGAAATATTAACGAACAAAGATGAAAGGGTGCAGATGATGAGAGCTGAGAGGCAACCAAGAAGAGAGAACAACCGATATAATGGCGTGCGAATTAACGAAAGAGACGAAGAAGAGCGTCGCGAGGAGAGAAGAGGAGAAAATAATGAGCAGGAAGGTCAAAATAGGCACGAGCGAAGAAGGAGAGAAGCAGGGCTAAAAGACCAAAGAGAAACAAATTTCGAGGCAAATGAACAAATCTTAAGAGAACTAGCTGAAATGAGAGGATTACCAATAATAGAAGGGAAGGAGGAAGGAGACAACTGGACGAAGCCATCGCAGTAAGCCGCGAAGAATCCCTTCACGCTAGAAGCACATGGGAGGAATACCTCTAAATGCAATCTACCTGCATTAACCAACATCTTTGATGGAACAACTTGTGCGATACAACATATTAAGGCTTACATGAGATGTATGTTACAATGGGAGAATCATGATGCCATATTGTGCAAATATTTCGCGTCAAGCTTAATAGGAGAAGCACTAAAATGGTTTGAAGGTCTGCCAAGGAACACAATCACATCATTCAATCATTTAGAAGCCACATTCCCTGAGCATACATAAGTAACAACTCTTCGCGACTGTATTGAAGATGTATTCGGGTTGAAACAAAGGATTGGCGAGCTTAAGACAGCTGATTGTGAGAAGATGGAGGACCATGTGCGGCGAAATGGCAGGATCAGGAGGAGAGATATCTCATACTCTCATTTGTGAATGCTCTCTTCGCGACTAACTTGTTATACATTCAAATTTTTAATCAAAAATACAATCACGATGGCGTAATGCGAGAATTACAGGAAGAATATATTGCCTTAGAAGAAAGACAAAATGAAATGAATTCATATCCGGGGCGAACACACGAGCTTCAACGCCGCGAACGCAAGTTTGTTACCTCAATTCATAAATACAAAGTGGCGAGCACTTCGCAAGGACAAAGGCAAGGAGAGCTGAGGAGGACAGCAGAAGATAGTAGCCATGGGAAGCCACGATCAAGAAGAGTTTGAACGTGAAAGGAACTACTACAACCGTAACAAAGAATAATAAGATTCGTAGGCTAGATCATGTGCAAGAAACTTATGGTGGACGAAGACAAAATAACCGTGGAGGGCGGAGAGAAGTCATAGAACAAGATGGGAACAGTTAAGATGCCTCCACCGAATGCTAGCGTTGAAAAGATCCTGGGAAGCTATACTTGTGATGGAAAATGTACCAGCACCTTGGAATGTTGGAATGGAACCACCGCCAAAGCGATAGAAGTCATGAGTTTTGTTCTTACCATCGCTTCCATGGGCATCAAACAAACGATTGTAGAAACATAAAGAGAATTATTCTCGTGGATGATTGATCGGGGGAAGTCAATCACTTTCTAAAGGGAGAAGAAAGCAGTCGACATTACCACCACCACCGTAGATACCTGAATGAATGTCGGCAAAGGAAAGGAAACATTTGTGATGAAGTAGGAACAAAAGCCAAGAATTTGAACTGCAACTCTATTGTCCACTCCTATCGCACCATCGAAGATTTCCATGACAACGTACTCGGTAGAGTCTTTGCGAGGGACGCTAATGATAAAGAAATAATGAGTCCAGGCGAGAACGACGCAGTTAGAAAAGTGGCAGTTGAAGACTATTTCTTTCTCTGCAGATGAAGTACCAAAAGGAAGAGAAACACACGATAGCCCGTTGGTTGTGAAACTAGAGATTAACCCGAAACCGGTCGATGGAGAAGATGATGAGGCGGGAAGCTTGTTGGGCGATCAACCGAATTCTAATCGACACCGGAAGTTCGGTGAATATTCTCTTCTACCATACTTACAAGACGATGGGCGGAAAAGATGAGGATTTGATTCCCTCGACTTACAAGATATATGGCTTTAATGGCACCGCAAAACAAAACCAAAGGGAGAAGTTCACATGAGCATACCTCTACAAGGATTATCAACTCGATGTCTTATTATCGTGTGGTTGATGTGGAATCCCCGTATAATGCACTAATTGGGAGGCCATGGCTTCATGAAATCTTGGGGTCGCCTCAACATACCATCAATGCATAAAATTTCCACACCCAAGTGGCATTGGTATCATACAGGGAGATTGGAAGGAGTCGCAATGTGCCATGAGGTCGATATAGAAAACTCGCGAAGAAAGAAGTGCCAAAAGAAAGGGTTGGAAGCAACATGTGAGAAATGAACAGAGAAAGGAAAAACCGATGGTAGATGCTATAGAAGTGAGGGCTGAACATACCCCGAGGGTGAATGCTTAGAGACAGATCAATATTATAACAATGAAGAAGCAAAAAGATATGAGGAACAAAAGGCATAAGAAGTGAATAATCAATAACAAATAGGATGCAAAGTAACAATGAAGTAATGATGTAGAGAATCTCGCAGCCAAGAGTAAAATGAGAATATGACTAAAAAGAAAAGTGAAATACAACAAGTGAAATGTAACCGTGCGAATACTTCGCAAACAAATATCAAAAATAATGAAACATGAATGATTGAATGATTTAACAAATATAAATGCGCAAATGAATGGGACGAACCTTTATGGCGTACACCCTAGTTCGCGAATAACATTTCGTAAGAGGCAAATGTAAGACCTAAAGTGCGTCATATAAGGGGGTATCTCGCCGTGGTTCAGGGGGAAGGTTACACCGCTCCCCGAAGCCCGAACCATGAAAATTTGGGGCCCATGAAAGCCTATCCTAAGAGGTACCTTGGATTCCCAACTATATATGTAGGTTATACCTTGGTTGGGCGACCGAGGGTCTCTTCCTAGGAGCCGTTGTATGCTCAAGGCGCCGAGGTACACGGTTGAGCTGAGTGCCCGGATGGATGAACCTACCCTGGCCATTCTTGGCAAGTATTGGCATGCGTTGCACTCGCCCGAAGAAAACTCCACTTAGGGTGCAGTCTCGTAACCATAAACCCTATAGGTATAAGGGATAAGAGACTGCGAAAACAACTGGTTGTTGTTAAGACCGGATGGGAGGAGCTAGTCTTGTATGGCCGATGTTTCGCCTCCTTGAAGGGGCAACCTGGGATATGATAAGGGCGACGCTCTCCATTAGGGGGTGTGTCAAAACAGACGCAAATGTCATGAGGCTTTGTTTTCGCAAGGAGACTTAGGCTTGTCATATTTGTGCAATGATACTGCAGAGGCAATAATACTAACGCGAGGGTAAGGCGAGATCAATGGGTCTTTACACGAAAGTGTACGGACGTCCTGCGATTTCGTCGCACGACGGCAATGTCATGGGGCTTTATGTTCGCAAGGATATATAGGCCTGTCATATTGTCGCAACTAAAACATCCTGCAGAGGCAAAAATACTTGGAAAATGATAAGACAAGATCAATGGGTCTTTACATGCAAGTGTAAGGACGTCCTGCGATTTTGTCGCCATAAAAGGTGGCAGTGGAGGACCTCTAATTAGGGAGGTCTAACTCGGAAGACCACACAAAATTGATAAGGCAAGGTCAATGAGCCATTGCATGAAAATGTAAAGGCAATCTGCGACCTTGTCGCCACAAGAAGAGATAAAATAAAGACTACCGAAATGATAAGGCGAGAAAAGTAGGTTTCTTCACTCATGGAGATACCTGCGACCTCGTCGCAATACAAAATTCGACATCAGTGAAGAATACAATGTAAAAATGATGATGACTGATTTCATAAAAATGTAAGCGAATAAGCTTGCGAGATTATAGTCATAATTAAGAAGAAGAAAATAAGAGGATTATTCAACAAGGGATTTAATCTTTCAAAACAAAAGGACGAATTCTGACAAAAGTTATAAAGCGCTTAATTCTCTACATCAATTTTATCATCTTCACCAATAATTTTCTCACTTTCTTCACCTTCACGGTCAATGGACTAGTCGCCGGAAATATTTTCAAGACCTTCATTCTCGCCAATTGGTGGATTTTCATCAGCAGTTTTTTCAGTCAGATTTTTGTTGACAACTTCAGTATTAGCGATATCTTCGTCGCTTTCATATTCATAATCACTATCTGGAGCGTTAGGAACTTCATCATCACTTACTTCCAAAGGATCGACGTGAATAGGATCAAGAGACTTCGACAAAGAAATGTTATTCACAAGAACCTCCGCTTTGAGAGGGAATTGGCGAAGCAAGGCCTTTTGACGATTCTTACTATCAATGTCCTTACAATAAGACATATAATCAAATCTTCGCTTCGCACGGTCGCGAGAACGAGCAAGATGCGCGGAGAGTAGTCCATTTTCCTTGCGAATTTTAGAATAATCAGACCTGAGGGTGGAGATAGTGGAACGAAGCTTCTTCTCATAATCTGCATAACAAATACACAAGATGGAGAAAACTCTTATCGAACATTGTTGGCATTTTCGGGGTAATAAACCGTTCATGGAATAAATACATAAATTAAGATAGTCAAATAATTTGACTACCTTCCTTTTGAGAAGTAAGATGTTGGATTAAAGCTGCGAAGTTATTCCCCAAACGGTCCATGACATCATCAAATGAATCCCCAACTAAGCCTTTCAATCGAGATCGCAGATTCTTTTCATTAGAAACAAGTATGGAATTTTCTACGCCAAAGTAGAGTTGGATTTTTCTAAGTTGACACATTGTTCTTGGAATTGTTTCGCTTTTACACTCAAAGTTATTCTACCTTGAATAAGTTTATTTCTCTCGGCAGTAATTTCTTCCAGTTGGTGTTTCAAAATATGTTTAGCTTGTTCGCGTTCTTCACATAACTTTTGACAAGCGGTATACTGCTGCGAGTAGCTCGCCATCTTATTCAACAGAGAACGTTTCTCTTGAGAAAGAGTTTGATTCTCATCTATAAAGTTTCAACTCCAAATTAGTTTTAGTCAAAGTATAAGAGAGGCGAGATAAGTCATTACTTAATGAGTCTTGCTTTTTGCGATAAATCAAAATTCTCTTTCGACAAGTTATTTATTTGATCAGTTGCATAGGTATGAAGACTATCTAAGAGATTATACTGCTCCATCCAAGAATCTCTTTCAACTCGAACTTCTTCAGCGATAGACTCCGCCTGATATATCTCCATTATTCGTTTCTGGTTTAATACTTCGAAAACGAGCAAGGATTTGAGTTGTACAAAAAAAAAAAAAAAAAAAAAAAAAAAAAAAAAAGGGGGGTGGCGAGAGCATACCTTTTAATTCTTCATTCTTCTTGCGAAGGTTATCACGATCAAGGTGGAGACTATTGCACTTCGCGGTCATAACCTGGAGATCATCCTTCAGCTTACTAATTTCTTGAACCAAAGATGCTTGCGAGACCTTATCAGGACCAAGGTGCTTACTTAAAATCTCGCAGACGTTGGATTTGATAGGATCAGCGGAATTCCTCTTGGCATCATTCACGAGACCTGAAAGAACCTTAAAGGCCACATCTATACCCTCCAAATTTTCCGCCGTTAGAGGAATTTGCTCTACCAAAAAAGATGAATCATCCTTTGTCAAAAGAACCTCATGAGGAGAGGAAGTTTCAGGGAGAGAAGTGATTGGAGAAATAGTAGGGACATTGATAGCAGAGGGTGGTATAACATCGTTGGTAGGAGGACAGTTATAAGGAACTTGATCTATGAGGAGTTGAGGCATAGAAATATTGTCGTTGGTAGTAGTACCAGAGGAAGGGGGCACAAAGTTATCTTGCGAAGATTTCGCAGCAGGAGATGAAGGTGTGAATGAAGGAAATGGAACGTTGGGAGTAACAGGTTTGGAGTAGCGAGGCTTTTTTGGGAACATGACCAGTAGTTTTATCATCCTGCGAATGACAAATTAAATAAAAAGCAGAGGCAACAATGTATTGTTGATAAAAAATAAATGTTTCTTGAATACCTTGTCGCTCGCAGACTGTCTTTTTGAAGTCATAGATTTTACTCGCGAAGTGGACTTTGGTTGTGCGAGGGGTTCTTGTTGCGAAGTAGATTTCGATGGCGAGTCCAAAGAAAGAAGAGGGTCCTTCACGATAAATCTAGTTCTGGGTTGGTTCTTGCTAAACAACAATGGCAGAAAAAGAACTACAAAGTTAATCATACCACTATGATTTCCACAAAGAAAATTAATCTCAAATCTGATCAACGACAAAGTCAGCCAGATATGGCAAAATTAACAAACCTGGACGTCATGAGAGTAACAACTGGTAGAGAATAGCTAAAATGGTGAAGAAGACGGTAAGAGACAAGAATAAGCAAACACTTGCGAGAACGATGAAGAAGAAGAACACTTGCGTTTATGAAGAAGATGAAAAAGAAAAGGAAAATTCTTCACGGGGTGCTCCTATAAATAGATGAGAAAATATTATGACCGGATAACATTAAATGCACCTTAAAAGAGGTAAATATAGACACGTATAAACGGTCACTACCCAAATCCAAGGAAGCTTGACGAAAAGAACTTTAGCAGAATTCAAATATACGGCATATTTCCTAATAGGCGAGAAGAGATTGCGAAATCGATTATTTTCTGTAACACATGAGGCAAGAAATGACACTTCGAATATAGGAGCTTGAACTTCGCAAAGAATAGAGGCAAGTACGTACTTTTCAAGTACGTATTCTTTCTCCCCCGCTCATTCCCTCATCAGCAAAGACCAAAGATCACTACAACAACAACAAATTTTTCCTTAAAGATCGCTCTTCAAGCAATATTCAAGGAAAAAGAGGCAAGATGTAGGATCATAATATCGCAATACATAGGGCTCGCGGGATCAATAAACGACGGTACCGCGAGGGAGTCGCAGGAAACTAAAATAAACGACGCGATGGGAAATAACGACACACAAAACAGTTGAAAGACATGGAATCGCGAGGGTTAAGAAGTGTCGCGAGATTGAATAGTTGTACACTGGCGACACTTCGCGAGACATTCCCGAAAATAAAGGATAGCTTAGCTGTCACCCACTATGTATTACCCTATATAAAGGGTCGAGTGAGTCTGTAAAGAAGAGAGATCTTTTTGGAATTGTTGGGCAAGTCATTAGGAGAGAGAAAGTTCAAGAGTGTTTTACTTGCTAAGTGTAATCCTACTTTTCCTGTGTAAACAACTCATGAAATTAATCAATAAACATTCTCAATTATACAACTTTCAATGGACTAATTAATCAAAATATAGTGAGGGGTGTAGTGTGGGAAAACCTGCTACTACATTGGTCATACCAATTACTAGGATCGGTTACACCAATTACAAATATCGATCATACCATCTAAGGTGATTACTTAGGATCGGTTACACTAATAAAAGTCATACCAATACATAAGTCAGGCATTGTGACTAGTTTTACCAAGATACATAACATGTTATGATTGGTTCTACTAACTCACACATATTGGTAATCCAAAGATATGCAATGATAACAATACCAATAAGCCTAGTGATTTCCCTTTCGATTCATAAAACAAGTTCATGAATGTACTTCCTTTAAACAAATGTAAACATTGTTTCCTAGGATGAAATCTTCACCTTTACCCATACACATAATCACAATAACATTCATACGATTATGTCGATGTCTTATATACGAAGTTCAAAAGATAAGCGTTATACTTCGTATTCTGCTAATTCCTTAATACTATCTCTACTAGAGTATAATCATTCACAAATTAAGTAGTTACGTTTTCAATATAACACGACTTGAAAGATACTTTAGGAATGAAATAGTTCAAGTCACAATATTACTAACCTCGAGAGGAAGGATGATGTCGTCGATGTAGCTTGTTACTTCTTCACATTCTTCAAGTCTTCAAGTAATACTTGTATGTCTCATAATCCTAATCTTTCTAGACTAAACTATACAAAGTTTTCACTAGTATATAATGATGCGTGTCGTAGGTGCAATCAAATTAATTCAAAATTTCCACTCAATTAAAAATAATATAATGGAAGTCAAGTTCGTTCCCACGAGGAGCAAGAGATCTTAGTTGTAAAAGTTGTCACGAAAGGGGGTGTAAAAAGCAAAATAAAAATATACAAAGCAATTAAAATCGAAAGTTGAAAGATGAAAACAATAAGAGAGAGAAGATCAAGGAATCCTTCTTCGTTACGAAACAAGAATCAAGTTATGTTCTATTCTACTTGTTATTAGTCACAAATTATCACCAACCGTAGGTAAAGCAGCTAGCTCGGTGCTAAACCCCTAAATCCCTTATATCACCTGGACACCTAAGTTCTCGACTACCGGATTCTAATCACCTAGCCACCTAGAATTAGCTCAACCTAGATGTAACTGGGCTCATGCATTAAGTTCTATGAATTTCTTAGGTTGATATTAGTAGTTAGACTCTTAGCTCAAGGTCCACTTGCTAACGTTGTTTCTACACACAATTGCTCCACGGAATCCCTCCGCAAGGTCTCGTGTTTGCTACTTATGTAAAGAGTCAAGAAACGATTACTTATCTCCTAACTTTCACTAGCTTTAGATCAAATTAACAAATCAATTTAGCGTGCACTCCAAATAATTTATCAATCAATCATGAGTGTCTTTAAGATCACTCCTATTAGTAAAAACAAACGATAATTATGTGAAAAACTTCAAGATAGAATTTGAAAACAAAAACTTAAATCATATGTTAAGAACTAGGAATTCATCCTCAATCAATAAGAAAATTAGCTACTCATGTTTTGAAATTCACACAATTAATAATAATTAAAAGAAGAATTTTCAAATTCACACAAGTAATTAAAAAGAAAAATCTTAGAAAAGCAAGCAAAACACAAGTGTTGTGTGTGTAGAGAGGTGTGTAGAGAGAGATGTGTAGAAGTTGTAGAAAACTTCTCTATTTATAGGCTTCAATATTCTCCAATTCTTCTAAGGATTAGAATCCTTTTCCTTTTGCAATTCAATTTCCAATTCCAAGCTTTTCTCAACTCTTCACCTTCTCTTTCCAAATTTGAGTCCAATTCTCCATCCAATTCCTAGCCCAAGTCTTCACACCCATGAGAGAGGTCCATAGAAAATTCTGGAATTTTGCTCGCCGGAAAACTGGGATTATGGCCGGAATTTGGCCTAAAACGCGTCGCCGGCCACCTGGAAATTTCTCCGTCGAGAGAATATTCGACGGAATATTCGTCGATCCACCGTTAGGACTAACGGTCAAAGTGGTTGACCGTCGCCAACCGTTAGTCGCCGGGTCAACGATCCGGTTCGGGCGAGTCAACTCGAGTCGAACCGAGCCGTTGATCCAAATTTCGCCCGTACTGTGCCACTTGCCAGGCCATCTTGTGTTGCACCAGGATGGTGCATCACCGCTCAAGCTCCCGGCCAAGATGGCCCCGCACTATTCTTCATCCAGCCATAATGGCTATACACCCACCGCAAAACATCCTGGCATTCATCTATACATGCATTTCTTATTCAATTACCACCCGAACCGCTCCCCCGCCAATGCACAACCTCAACTCCAAATGCTCAATTACCACCGCAACCTTCTTCTCGCCTTCTCATTCTCTAACAAAGATCATCTCTGTGGCTCCAAACAAGATGAATTCCCTTGTCGCTCCATTCTTGCAACACAGTTCCATTCTCTGTGTATTCACCTTGTTATCTCCACTGCAGCCACCGCAATTGCCTCAACTCCATTTCTTCCCAAATTTCAATTAAGCTCATCCTATTAGTGCTCGCAACTCCATCAAGACTTACAATTGCAACTATTGTGTGGCTCAACACTTTGAGCCATTGCTTTATTACATGCTGCTCCATCTGAATCTCACCACCAACACAACATAGCTCCTTCCCTGTAATCAAGCCTAGGCATACATCTAATATAATTCAGTCTCAATTAGCCCACAGAACCCATGTCAACACCAACACCACCAACACGACCACTTCGCAATTTCCTAACACCTCGCAGACTTCACTGGGAATCCACCATGATGGCCCTTTTCCTCGACCGCACTGCCACGCATCATGAACTCTTTCCACTCCCTCGATCGCACCACAATTCAGCCGCATCCTGTCCCTTGCAAGCTCCATCGACAAAGAAGCTAAAGCCAGCCAACTCCTCTCCATCTCTTGTCTGTTGTCCCATTACCTCCTCTTTCCTCTTCTTTCTTTCATGTCCCCCACAATGTAAGCAACACTACCACCTTCTTCCCCAATCGATTGCAGAACACCACCGCCAATCTACAGCTTTCAATGGCACTGAACCATGACTTGCTTCGCCGAATCAATAACATCGTGGTCTTCTCGTTCTCAAACTAACTCAACCCTTCAATCAATTTCACTCTTTAATTCACATCATCCATCTTCACCAACGATTCATGCTCTCGATCCGCTTCTTCTCCCCGTTGTTCAACATCGAGCTCACTTCGTTAATCGAGGCAACAACGACCAACAATCCCATTACGAACTCTCAATGAATCGAACCCAGAACATCCACCATCTCTCGCGCAGGCGTCATCGCCATTATTTCTCGATCTCCCATTCCCTTCTCGGTCGATTACGTGTTTCGATCTACTTCTCAATTCCTCGATTTGATCTCTCGGTCTGTTCTCCCGGTTTACAACTAAATGGCAACCTTCATCTCCCAAAGAACGACGGCTCTAAAACTCGATCGATCCGGTCTCGTATGTTAATGGCAGAGTCAGCTGCTTCTCACTTTCGGTGAAAAGAAGAAATAAATGAGATATACATCTCGAGTTTGGGGTTGGGTATGAAGGCTAGGTTTGGATCCGGGTTAGGGTTTGGATGTGGGTCTATGGGTTTGGGTTATACATCCATTTACCAGCTGATAATAGCACCACATTTCTGGATAAGGGTTACCCAGTTTGGCAGCCCCTTAACCTGGACTGGACTGCGTTTAGTATTCCTCCCAAAAGAGCTGCCCCTTAACCATTACTCGGGCTCCATATATCAATCGTCTGTAAAATGACCTTTTTGCCCTTTTGGCTCAAATTGGGTGCTTTCTTCTTCTTTTCCTCCGTGCGACTCCAAAGTAGCTATAAAACTCAAAACAAGCGTAAAATACATAATTTACAAGAAAAATAGCAAAGAAAGCATAAACTACTAGATCAGTAAATACGGTGTATTCTACACCTATCAAATTCCCCCACACTTAGACTTTGCTAGTCCTCGAGCAAATCAAACTAAAAACTCACAACTTCAAAGCATTCTAGCGTCACAAGCATCCAAAGAGTTATGAGGACATAGAATTTCGCATGCTAGTAATAAGAAGTTAGAAATACTAAAGAACATATTCTCATTCTTAAATGTTGAGTGAGAAATAACCACACCATAAGAGAGAATGCGTGTTTGAGAAACGATCAATAAGCATTTCGCCTCGACTTCTGCCTCACTAAATAGGATTTTATGATAATTGCACTCAAAAAGACAGCTTTTTTATGGTTCTCACATGTGCGGTGTAGGAATGAAGATAGAATTCCTGCAACACGTTGAATGGTGGGAAGGACATCTTCCGAAATTTTGAAAAACCCACATCTTTTATATTTTGAAAAACCATTTTTCTGACGATCTCTAAGAAAGGAAATCAACCATTTATATTGAGGATGGGATTACTTACTCACCTTCACATCCGATCGCCAATTATGATAACACCACTCTCACGGCATCCAATAGAAACGTCTTCCGCTCCTCGTCTTCGGTTTCAACTATTGATGATAAACCCTTGAATTTTCATAAATCCTTAACAATTTATAACTCTTTTACCTTAAAAATCCTTGTCGCTTGAGACTTCCTTATATATTTTCCTTCCCCACTAACAAAACAAATATTTCTCTTGTGTTTTTCTCCCCTTTTTTTTTTTTATCTTTTTTTTTTTTTTTTTTTTTTTTTTTTTTGAACAAAAGAAATTAAATACAAAAATAAGCCATGGCCGTGGGAGAAGTATTTTAACGCTTGATTCTTCACAACTTGTATCGTCTTGAAATCATAAACTTTCAAAAATTCTCACCTTTTAATTTTCTTTGCTTTCATGAATAAGTCTTCATACTTGAATATAAAATTACCTCATTGTAGTGTAAGTCTTCAACATATATGTAAAATCCGCTCTTTTGTATGTTGCTTTTACTTGAATTTGAAATTTGCTCTTTTTCTCGTTCCGTTGCTTGTAAACCTTAAACTTTTCCAACTTTCCTTGTAGATTTTGATGTCGCTCCTTGTTAATGATGAGAGTGTTTCTATGGATCCGTTGTTGTCGCGAGAGAGAATGGTGCTAACTGCAAATCGAACTACAAGAAGGAAGCTTTCATCCATGGACGTCACCCTCATGATTGACAAAATTAGCACTCAAGAGATCAAGAGTAGTGCTTCTATTGGTGGGAGGTTGGGTAGCTCACCATTCTACCCGGAATTAACTTACGGTGACACACTCAAAAGAAAGCTCTTTTAGTAGATGGAAGAATTCTGGTCGGTGCCTCTCATGATGTGAATACGGGTAGTCTCCACTAATGATTGATCAGCAACTCTAATAACGCACTTCTCCCTGCACCAAATTCGCATCACCGGCATGATTAAATCCATTATTTAACACTCAAACAAACAAGAAATCCGAATGTAGTTCCCTAACATTTCCAAGTTCAATTATGCTCGGTCAAAATCTCTATGTAAACATACCTAGAAGTATGCTAGTGACTCTAAAATCTTTAAAAGTTGGAATTTTTAATTAAAACTTTTTTTTTTTTTTTTTTTTTTTTTCAAATTTTTTCATTTTTTTGTAATTTTTGTTTTAAAAACATGCTTAACCACTCCCCCACACTTAAACCTTACATTGTCCTCAATGTAATTGAATCCTCCTAGTAAAGTCAAGGTGGGAGATTTTAACATGATAAGAAACAAGAAAAAGAAATAACAAAAAGCAAAAAGATAAGAAATACAAAACCGATGGGTTGCCTCCCATTAAGCGCTTGTTTTAAAGTCGACGGCCCGACTTAGCTCTTGCAAGATTCATTAGCCCGGATCAATCTCTTTCACGGGAAAACATGATTTCACATCACTAGGCATCGCGTTGTCTCAAAGATATTGAAGTGGATGAGTGTACCATCAAACTCCATAGTCAAGGTGCCATTTTGGACATCAATCTTTGTTCGGCGGTGCTCAAGAATGGTCTACCCAATAGCAAAGGTGTAGACTTGGAAGAATTCTCATCATTCATGTCTAAGACATAGAAATCGGACGAAAACAAGCTTATTAACCTGCACCAAAACATTCTCAACAATCCCTTTCGGGTAAACATTAGATCGGTTAGCAAGTTCAAGAACTACCCTGGTCTCCTTAAGAGGACCGAGATTCAAAGAATCATAAATCGAGGAAGGCATAACATTAACCGATGCTCCCAAATCTAGCAAAGCCCGAGTAAACCTTGTTTTACCAATTGTGCAAGGTATATTGAAACTACGGGTCCTTTAATTTTGGTGGAGTTTCTTAAGAATAAACGCCTAAGCATTCTCCCCCACACTCATGACTTCATTCCCTTTCAACCTTTTCTTCTTCATGCACATCTCCTTTAAGAACTTTGCACAACGAGGAATTTGACGAAGAGCTTCTATGAGTGGAATATTGACTTGTACTTTCTTAAAGATTTCCCAAATATCCATGTATTCCAAGTCTCTCTTTGATTTAGCAAATCGGCTAGGGAACGGAGGTGGAGTTGTGAAAGTAGGAACCGTCTCCTTGGGTTGATTGGTTGGCGATATTTTCTCCTTTGGTGCGGTTTCAATTTCCTCTTTCTCATCATACACCTTATCTTGTTGATTTGGTTGCTCCACATGTGTCCCACTCCCTCAAAGTAATCGCATTAACGCTCTCTCTTGGATTAACAATTGGTTGTGAAGGAAGATTTGTGGACGCTTGCGCTTTCAATAAGTTTACATCGGTCGCTAATTGCCCCACTTGAATTTGTAACTCCTTGATTGCCGAATCGGTCTTTTGTTGGTGTTGTTGGCTTTGTTGGACCATAGAAGTAAGACTTTGCATACCTTGTATTAACACATTGAGCTTGTCATCATTCAAAGAATCACGCTCCTTGACTTGTTGTGGTTGAAATTGTTGAGAACCACCATGTTGTTGAGGTTGGAATCGTGATTGTTGGAAACCACCTTGTTGCTCATATGGATTAGGAGCCGCCGCTTGCTTATTTGCATAGCTAAAGTTAGGATGATCCTTCCACCCGGGATTGTAAGTATTCGAGTATGGATCGTACCTTGGACTTTGATTCGGATATAAAGCATTCACTTGTTCGGGTCTCATTATCCGGAATAATTACCGCGGCAATCCGTTGCATCATAATCTCCATGTTACTCATCCTTTGATCAAGATGTGATGATGAATCACTAACTTCATGCACTCGCCTAACCATTGGTTCATCCCTTGTGTAGAATTGTTGCGAGTTTGCCGCCATACTTTCAATTAATTCGGTAGCTTGGGCCACCGTCTTGTTCATTAATGCACCGCCACCCGCGGCGTCAAGAAGAGACCTATCACTTGAGTGGAGAGCTTCATAGAAGTATTGAAGTATCATAGCATCACTAAATTGATGGTGTGGACAGCTTCCCACCAACCTCTTGTAACGCTCCCAACATTCATACAATGATTCTCCCACTTGTTGTTTCAATCCACAAATCTCCTTGCGAATTTGAGTAGCTTTGGATGCGGGAAAATATCTCTCGAGGAAAAGTTTCTTCATCCCATTCCATGTTGTGATACTTCCGGAAGGCAAATAATATAACCATTCCTTAGCATTACCCGCCAAAGAAAACGGGAAAGCTTTCAACATTGCTCCATCCACATTAGTCTCCTATGGAAGCATAGCCATAACTATGGTGTAAAAATCCATAAGATGTTTGTTTGGGTCCTCATTCACCATGCCATGGAACTTTGGTAACTCTCTAATCAACCCCGGCTTGATTTCGAAGGTTGAGTTAGTTTGGATACACCATTGTTGGGTATCAAGCCTGTGAGAAGCTAGGTCCTTGAGTGTACGATCAGCCATTGTTTCTTCCTCGTTGTCCGAATCACTTGATGAAGAAGGAGGAAGTGGAGTGTTAATCGCACGAATGAAATCCTTTAATTGAGTGCCGGATCGAAGACGTATTGGACTCGGTCTACCCCCTTTTAGCATTCACCAAAGGTATAACACCTGAAACAAGATTCTCACAAATTAAGTTAGATACGGTAAAGAATCTAACAAAGCAAGAATAAAAATAAAAACAACTAAAATCGCCCGTTGCTCCCCGGCAACGGCGCCAAAATTTGATGCGTGTCGTAGGTGCAATCAAATTAATTCAAAATTTCCACTCAATTAAAAATAATATAATGGAAGTCAAGTTCGTTCCCACGAGGAGCAAGAGATCTTAGTTGTAAAAGTTGTCACGAAAGGGGGGTGTAAAAAGCAAAATAAAAATAAACAAAGCAATTAAAATCGAAAGTTGAAAGATGAAAACAATAAGAGAGAGAAGATCAAGGAATCCTTCTTCGTTACGAAACAATGAATCAAGTTATGTTCTATTCTACTTGTTATTAGTCACAAATTATCACCAACCGTAGGTAAAGCAGCTAGCTCGTGCTAAACCCCTAAATCCCTTATATCACCAGGACACTTTAAGTTCTCGACTACCGGATTCTAATCACCTAGCCACCTAGAATTAGCTCAACCTAGATGTAACTCGGCTCATGCATTAAGTTCTATGAATTTCTTAGGTTGATATTAGTAGTTAGACTCTTAGCTCAAGGTCCACTTGCTAACGTTGTTTCTACACAATTGCTCCACGGAATCCCTCCGCAAGGTCTCGTGTTTGCTACTTATGTAAAGAGTCAAGAAACGATTACTTATCTCCTAACTTTCACTAGCTTTAGATCAAATTAACAAATCAATTTAGCGTGCACTCCAAACAATTTATCAATCAATCATGAGTGTCTTTAAGATCACTCCTATTAGTAAAAACAAACGATAATTATGTGAAAAACTTCAAGATAGAATTTGAAAACAAAAACTTAAATCATATGTTAAGAACTAGGAATTCATCCTCAATCAATAAGAAAATTAGCTACTCATGTTTTTGAAATTCACACAAATAATAATAATTAAAAGAAGAATTTTCAAATTCACACAAGTAATTAAAAAGAAAAATCTTAGAAAAGCAAGCAAAACACAAGTGTTGTGTGTGTAGAGAGGTGTGTAGAGAGAGATGTGTAGAAGTTGTAGAAAACTTCTCTATTTATAGGCTTCAATATTCTCCAATTCTTCTAAGGATTAGAATCCTTTTCCTTTTGCAATTCAATTTCCAATTCCAAGCTTTTCTCAACTCTTCACCTTCTCTTTCCAAATTTGAGTCCAATTCTCCATCCAATTCCTAGACCAAGTCTTCACACCCATGAGAGAGGTCCATAGAAAATTCTGGAATTTTGCTCGCCGGAACACTGGGATTATGGCCGAATTTGGCCGGAAAACGCGCCGCCGCCACCCGGAAATTTCTCCGTCGAGAGAATATTCGACGGAATATTCCGTCATCCCACCGTTAGGACTAACGGTCAAAGTGGTTGACCGTCGCCAACTGTTAGTCAACGGTCAACGATCCGGTTGGCCGAAATCAACTCGCAGTCGAACCGAGTCGGTGATCCAGCTCGGTCCGACACCAGTGCCACTTGCCACCATCTTGTGTTGCACCAGGATGGTGCATGACCTTCTCCGCTCCCGAGCCAAGATGGCCCCGCACTATTCTTCATCCAACCATAATGGCTATACACCCCGCAAACATCCCGGCATTCATCTATACATGCATTTCTTATTCAATTACCACACCGAATCGCCTCCTGCCAATGCACAACCTCAACTCCAAATGCTCAATTACCACCTCGCAACCTTCTTCTCGCCTTCTCATTCTCTAACAAGATCATCTCTGTGGCTCCGGCTGCGGATGAATTCCCTTGTCTGCTCCATTCTTGCAACACAGTTCCATTCTCTGTGTATTCACCTTGTTATCTCACCCCAGCCACCGCAATTGCCTCAACTCCATTTCTTCCCGGCTCAATTAAGCTCATCCTATTAGTGCCTCGCAACTCCATCAAGACTTACAATTGCAACTATTGTGTGGCTCAACACTTTGAGCCATTGCTTTATTACATGCTGCTCCATCTGAATCTCACCACCAACACAACATAGCTCCTTCCCTGTAATCAAGCCTAGGCATACATCTAATATAATTCAGTCTCAATTAGCCCACAGAACCCATGTCAACACCAACACCACCAACACAGACCACTTCTGCAATTTCCTAACACCTGCAGGACTTCAGCTGGGAATCCATCCATGATGGCCCTTTTCCTGTACTGCAATTGCCAGCGGCATCATGAACTCTTTCCACTCCTCAGTGACTGCACCACAATTCAGCCGCATCTGTCCCTTGCAAGCTCCATCGACAGCAAGCTAAAGCCAGCTCAACTCCTCTCCATCTCTTGCTGTTGTCCCATTACCTCCGGCCTCTTCTTTCTTCATGTCCCTGTAACAGAAGCAACACTACCACCTTCTTCCCTGAATCGATTGCAGCAACACCACTGCCAATCTACAGCTTTCAATGGCACCAGAACCATGACTTGCTTCAGTTTCGAATCAATAACATCAGGGTCTTCTCGTTCTCAAACTAACTCAACCCTTCAATCAATTTCAGCTCTTTAATTCACATCATCCATCTTCACCAACAGATTCATGCTCTCGATCTGCTTCTTCTCCCTGTTGTTCAACATCGAGCTCACTTCTGTTAATCGAGGCAACAACGACCAACAATCCCATTACGAACTCTCAATGAATCGAACCCAGAACATCCACCATCTCTGCGAAGAGCGGCGTCATCGCCATTATTTCGATCTCCCATTCCCTTCTCGGTCGATTTACGTGTTTCGATCTACTTCTCAATTCCTCGATTTGATCTCTCGATCTGCTCTCCCCGGGTTTACAACAGCGGCAACCTTCATCTCCCAGCAACGACAGCTCTAAAACTCGATCGATCTGGTCTCAGATGTTAATGGCAGAGCTGCTGTTTCTCACTTTCAGGTGAAAAGAAGAAATAAATGAGATATACATCTCGAGTTTGGGGTTGGGTATGAAGGCTAGGTTTGGATCCGGGTTAGGGTTTGGATGTGGGTCTATGGGTTTGGGTTATACATCCATTTACCAGCTGATAATAGCACCACATTTCTGGATAAGGGTTACCCACAAGGCAGCCCCTTAACTCGGACGGACCCGTTTAGTATTCCTCCCAAAAGAGCTGCCCCTTAACCATTACTCGGGCTCCATATATCAATCGTCTGTAAAATGACCTTTTTGCCCTTTTGGCTCAAATTGGGTGCTTTCTTCTTCTTTTCCTCCGTGCGACTCCAAAGTAGCTATAAAACTCAAAACAAGCGTAAAATACATAATTTACAAGAAAAATAGCAAAGAAAGCATAAACTACTAGACAGTAAATACGGTGTATTCTACACCTATCATATAATCAAGCGACTCTTTAATTGAGTTTTGATTCACTAAAATATGACAACTAAACTTGACATACCAACGCTTGGTGGGTTCAACCGAGCTATTCTCTAACATAATCTATTAAATATTGAGTTTCTTAGTGATAAGCACGTGAGTGCGACACAATTGTACCCATAATTACATTAGCTAGGCTTCATTATTTTGCTAATAATATTGTTTTAGTGCTTTTGTAGAAAGTACGAGCAAATCCGGTCATCCAAAAATAAACAGACAAATAAATACGCATCTGCGGCAAAAAGCACCACTATCGGCTCACGGCACATCAGAGATGCGGCTTACTTGGGATGAATTTAAGGCTGTAGAATCTCATCTTGTATTTGACGGTGCAGGAAGGATATATTTTAATCAATAAATTCAAAGATATTGTATACTAAAGAGCTGCTGGGAAGGAATGTTTTAGAGCAAGTGGCGACAAAAGAATCATTTGGCAGGACTGACCACATGCAACTGAGTCTCATATATTTGGAAAGAATGAAAATATATTACCCTAGTTGGTTAGTTTAATTTGGAAAGTGGACTTAATTGGCTACATGGTGGAGATTCCCTTGCAAGAGACTATTATGGGTGATTTAAAGAGAGAATATAATTTGCATGGCACTGATTTATGACAATAAAACATGAGATATCTTTCCCCCCTTGTGTGGCACTGATTGATCATTAGAATATTATTTTAAGGCATGAATATCATGGATTGATGGGGTATTATTTGGAGGATCTCTTGGAATGGAATAATAATGTCAACATAATGATTTAAAAAGGGGAGACTCGAACTAGTGAAGGGGAGGCCGGTTTTGGAGAGGTCGGCCAAGGAGCCGAAGGATAGTAACTTGATAAGGAGAAAGGAGGTGCGGCTGTACGCCGTTTCATGAGAAGCAAGGGTTTGCGGTTCGTTTTCGGTTCCATTTTTATTTGCTAGTGATTCTCTTTGATTTGTTTATGGCTTTTGAGAAAGCCATGTCTAGCTAAATCTTTGTAACTAGGGTTTATGTTGAAACCACTTAGAGTATTAGGCTATTTTCAATTGAATAAACTTTAGCAAAAGACTATTATGATTTGATTAAATTAATTCTTGAATAATATTTATTGATTAATCGAGATATGAGTTGTTGCTTCACCGATTTTGTAAACCTTTGTGCTTAATTGTTAGGGACACAAATATATTTGTCTACTTATTTGATATTCTATGCTTGGGTTAAATTCTTTGATGGGGTATGCTTAGAATAGCCAGGTACTATTTGTGAACTTAAATTTAGTTTCGTATAATTTTCTCGCTAACACAATTTGATGGTGCATGCTTTGGTTTAATCTTTTGATGTGCTATGCTTAGGGTGTCCCAGCGATATTTGCGAGTCTAATACATATAATAGGTGTTGTCGATAGAACAAACAATAAATAAATATTCAAAATTATGTTTCATTTCGGTAATAGAATAGAAATAGTGGTGGATACTACAAACCCTGGTTACCGACTCTTCTATTGGATTTCTTTTATTAGTTTAATTTTTTCCTTTGTTTTTATAATTCTAAAAATCCTAAAACATTATTATTGGTTACTCTTATTAGAGATATTGATTACAGTATTTCCACCGCTCTTCGTGGGAACGACCCGTACTTGCCTCTGTCTACTAGTTAGACACCGTGCGATTGCGGCTATTATAATATAGGCATCTCTGGAACCTATCACTTAGCCTCCTAGATAGATGCAAATTCCTCAGTTATTGCATTGCAGTCAATGTTGTTCACCATATCGACCTCGATGAATAATCAGGTCATTCAATTTTTCTTATGACATTGTTGACCGAATGTAAAACTTGATCAATTTCAACTTAAGTAGAGGTAACTGTAACTGGAGTTATCAATCAAATCTTATATGCAATTTTTGCATTTGTTTAGCAAGCTTTCATATCTTTCATGAAATCAACACTACAATTACCCTTTCAGTTTCTTCCCCAAACAACTTTTCGCCCATCAATATCGGGACCCATGTCATGCTTTAGATAATTTTGAAGTTTGATACAAGATGACTTTAAAGTGCTACCATCGAAACAATATGACTTAATGTATTCTTTAGCCAGTTAGGTTTTTATTTTGAATAGTATAAAGTTGGATGCTAATACCGGTCGAAGATAAAATGTTTTAATGTAGTTAAAACTTGGGTCGATTGATAGAAATTCTATGATTTTGTAGAAATTATAATACAATGTCGTGGTTTTTTTTAATTCTCGGATGGAGAAATACAAAGAATTAGGTACATCCCTCATATTTGGGGGCCTAGGCGGTTGCCTATGTGGCCTAAGCACTAGGTACAAATCTGTCCAAAGAATGGTTCTACGTGCCTTTCTTTGAGGGGCTAGAAACAAAAATCGGGAAGGATACCTTAATAACACGTGGAAAATAAATCGTATGACCGACGCTTGAAAAAAGGTGCCGCCAAATGACTCGACACAAATAGCATGCTCGATACTGTGTTAGGATGTAATCATCCAACTCAAAACCAATTGACAATGTGGCACTAAGGATTATAAAACACAAGATCTTAGTGTAATAAATTTGTTTGGTGATCAAACCAATGAACTGAGTTCAAAACTTTTCTGCAAACATGTCCAAAGCAGGCTAACTTCATTTCCAACGAGCCTTGCAAGTTGTTTACTTTTTTCAGGGGTCCCGGACTCTATCTCAGGAGTTGGAGCCTCGTCGATCAGCCATATCTGCGATCAAGTCCAATCCCTCCATAGTGATGAAGCTCATACTCAAGGACATATGCGTCATTTGGTGAAAGTGCACGTGGATATGATCGCGGCTCGCGTGGGGTGCATGTCGTATGGTTTATATAAAAGGTGAGTCTATCAGGAAGTGTGAATTTCGGGCTCGGACCCAAAAATAAAGTTGATAAAAGATAAAAATATTGGAAATGTAGGTAACACATATCAATCATGCACACAACTCAATAAATTCAAATAGGGACATCCTGTGGTTAGTAGTATTACGTAGCTAGCCATGAAAACTGTTATGGAGAATGAGAGTACCATGAAAGGAGTAACAATATCAAGTAACAATAAGGAATACGACCACCAAGAACAAAACAAGAAAAAGCAGGAAACTAGTATCAAACTAAGCTGGCCTCTAATTTTCTGTTGCATGCTCTTATTAGTTGGTCAAGTAGGAGGTCCATTACTACTAAGGCTTTATTACTTACATGGTGGTCAAAGAAAATGATTAACAAGTTGGTTACAAACTGCAGCTTTCTCAATTCTTCTTATTCCTATCTTAGTTTCATGGTCTAAATCAAAATCAAAATCTCAATCAATATCGACAAATGTTGTAAACCCGACTGATCACCAAAAGCAAATATCTTGTTTCACTCGTAAACTTTTCATACAAAGTGTTATCCTGGGCATTATGTTTGGTCTAGACACTTTTCTACTTTCTATTGGTTTAAGTTATCTCCTTGTTTCAACTTTTACATTGTTGATGGCTACTTGTTAGAGCATTGCTCGGTCGAACTCGCATGCGTTGCTATCTCAAGCATGTTTATCAATGTTAGTGATCAAAACTATAAGTCTTGATTTCTAGTCTAATATAGCTAAGTCTCGGACTAGGATATAAAGTGTAGCTGAGCTCAAGAACTCCATGGCAATCATCATACAAGACGAAGGACTACTCAAGGAACTGGTGGAACTTCATCGACTAAAAGGTATGTGGAGACTTTACTAAAAGGTACTTGAACTTATCAATCACTCAAAAGTATATCTACTCTATCTCCTATCTTGAGACAAAATTCGTTTTGCTATATAGACTTTGATTATACACATTTGCTATTTCGAGCCGAGTTTATCTCGCCTATCTATTTCTCGAAATATGTGTTGGTAATCTTTCGCTTTGGCCAAGTTCATCTTTACCTAGTGACGAAAGTCATGTTATGTTTCAATCACTTTGAAAATTGCTTTGACGAAAAATGGTTTGTGAATAACAACTATATAACGTCCTCTAAGAATGTTTCAATGATTGAAATGAGAGTTTAGATTATATAACCAATGGTGGATATAAGCATTGTGTGGCAACACATATATGTATAAGTCTTTTTCCTTGAACCGAAGTTTGCGAACTTTGTTGATCAAGAGAACCGGAACAAGAGCCGTGAACTCAGTTCGTGAACTGGTGAAAGTTGACCCGAGAAATTCTGCTGGAGTTTGAGAACTCCTTCCGGGAACTTAAGTCCACGAACTAAGTCTGCGAACTTAAGTTGGTTATATCTAAAAGCGATTGTTTGTGAACTTATATTTATATTAACTAAGGAATGTTAAATGCAAACTGTGGCTATAAAGTTCATGAATCGACTCCAGTGAATCAAACCGTTTTTGCTTCGATTGTGTCTTGTGTAGTTACATAAGATTTCCTTGCAATTGAACAACTCTCTAACTAGTTCATTTGAGTCATTTGAACTAGTTATGGTGAAGAATAATATGGTTGATATGAAAGTGCTCATATGGCTAACCATTTGGTTAACTATTGTTGAACCAACAAATGTACATGTTTGGGTATGGTTACACAAACCTAAAATCGTGCATTTCATTTGTGTGTAACAAGCTAAGTTTTCGATCCAACTGTTGAAATATATTATCTTGAATCTAATCAGGTTTTCATCTAACGGTGAATATTGAATGCTTTGTTACCAAGATAACATTGATTTCAAACCCTGATTTGAAAGACTATATAAGGGAGAACTCTAGCAACTGGGAAACCTAATCCCCACACCTTCCGTGTGATACTAGTTGTATTAGCTAGAGTCGATTCTCCTTTAACCTTAGGTTTCTTCTTGAAAACCAGGTTAACAACTTAAAGACTTCATTGGGATTATGAAGCCAGACCGATACTACTTTCTCGTAGTTGTGTGATCTGATCTTATTGATTTTATCGTTTTGAGTACAATCGTAACGATTAGCTTGAGATTAATATCTCCGATAGGCAAGATATAAAAGTAGTCACAAACATCTTCGTCTCATTGTTTGTGATTCCACAATATCTTCTTTCGCCGCGTCGATTAAGATTATTGTAAGCTGATTCACAATACTAGGTTGTTCTTCGGGAATATAAGTCCGGGTTATCAATTGGTTCCTGTTCACCTTGATTTATCAAAAGACGGAACAAAATTTGTAGGTATTTCTATGGGAGAAAGATTGATCTATTATCATAGACTTTTCTGTGTGATACAGATTTGTTTATTAAAGTCTTCGACTTTGGGTCGTAACAACTCTTAGTTGTGGGTGAGATCAGCTAAGGGAATCAAGTGCGTAGTATCGTGCTGGGATCAGAGACGTAAGGAGCGCAATTATACCTTGAATCAGTGTGAGATTGATTGGGGTTCAACTACAGTCAGACTGAAGTTAGTTTGTAGTAGGCTAGTGTCTGTAGCGGCTTAATACAGTGTGGTGTTCAATCTGGACTAGGTCCCGGGGTTTATATACATTTGTGGTTTCGTCGTTAACAAAATTCTGGTGTCTGTGTTATTTCTATTCTTCATTATATTTTGTTATATAATTGAAATATCACAGGTTGTGCGTTTGAATCAATCAATTGGAAATCCGACCTTTGGTTGTTAATTGAAATTGATTGATCCTTGAACATTGGTCTTTGAAACCGTTCAAGTGATTTCTCTTGTATTAAATTAGACTCACGGATTTCTATTTGCTTGAGAAAGAATTGAATCAAGAAATAGAGATATAAATCTTTGATATACTTTATTAAGATTGAGTCTAGTTGATTCTCTTGAAAGTATATTGGAGTTTGTCCATACAGATTGCTAAGCGAAATATTGGGTGTGGTTGTTGTACCCCCGCTTTTTCACTACTCAACTAGATTTTACTGCTTTTTTTGCTTTGATTACTGTTAAGCAGAAATCTACTCCGTATTCGATTAATTTGGTTGTGTTGTTAACTCTTGGTGCTATTATTTTGGCTTTTCATACTAGTAGTGATAAACCTATTGGCGTTTCAAAGTCTCAATACTTCTTGGGTTTCTTTTATGACTCTTGGTGCAGCTGCACCTGTGGGGTTAATGTTGCCTAGTATCGAGTTTGCGTACACGAAAGCATGTAAAGCCATAACATATGATCTGATGATGCAGATGCGTTTTTAAATTCAATGTTTGCAACACTTCTTTGCACCATTGGAATGTTAGTCAACAAAGACTTTCATGTGAAAATTGTTTCATAATTTTCGTAGTATATTCTTAACTAGAGTTAAAAATGTCATATTTAATTTTTCTTTGCATTTTTTAGGCCATAAGCAGAGAAGAAAAAGAGTACGGCCTTGGAAAAACAAAGTATTACTTGGTATTAATATTTGCATCCGTGTTGATGCAATGTGGACTCGTGGAAATCTAGGAGTAATCTATTGTGCAACATATCTACTCAGCAGAGTTCTTTTGACACCGCTCTCTCCAATTACACAAATATTTGCTGTATTTTACTTTAATGAGAAATTCAGTGTAGAAAAAGGAATGTCATTAGCTCTATCAATATGGGGTTTTGCTTCTTATTTCTATGGCAATATAAGCAAACAAAAAGGAAGAATAGCCTCAGACCACGCCCCAGTTCTGCTCCAAACTAGAGCAATTGACTGGCATGGAAGAAAGGAATATAAATTTGAGCACTTATGGCTTACCCACCCGCAACTGCAACAAGTGGTGACTTCGGCGTGGACCAGACTCCATGACATGGATCCAGCGATGAATTTGCAGCTCAAGCTTATTTCAACCAGCGAAATCCTTACCGAATGGAACAAGGAAACTTTCGGCCATCTTCCCACCATGATCAAGAAATCAGCATAGCAAATCAAAATGGCCTCAACAACAATGCGCCATCCGTACTGGAAATGATTTGACATATTGGCAACTCCATGAAAAACAACTCCGAGAATAACACATGACATTACTTGATTTTCATGCAACGTATTGGCGACAAAGATCAAGAATTCAATGGCTACAATCGGGCGATCGTAATACCACATTCTTCCACACCAAAGCAACAATCCACCGAAGTTGTAATAACATCCAGCAACTACAAGACCATCAAAACAATTAGGTCACAAACAAAGATGTCGGGGTTGGATTAATGATCGATCACTTCACTGATTAATATACGGCTCCAAGTACAGTGATAGATGAAAGCCCATTTGCAGCAATATCCCCAAGGTTGACACCCAGCCAATGTGCGTCGCTGACGAAAGAAGTAACTCCTATAGAGATCAAACAAGCCTTATTTTGCCATTAACTTTGAAAGTGCTCCAGGTTCCGACGGATACACTAGTATGTTTTTCAAAGTTTATTTGGAAACAACCCACGTACAATTAATAGAGATGGTACATAGTTTCTTTAACTCCTTTAGTATCCACCCACTTATGAACCACACGAACCTAACTTTAATCCCCAAAATAGACAACCCATCCAAACCATCACAACTGAGGCTTATAGGACTCTGTAATGTCACCAACAAAATAATTTCAAAAATCCTGGTCAACCGCTTACGCCCCTTGCTCCCTTTCCTAATAAGCCCATTTCAAAGCGCTTTTGTACCCCAAAGATCTATCCAGGGTAACATAACAATTTCTGGGGAGCTCTTTCATCATATTAAAACCTCAACCAACAATAAAGACCTCAAAATAGCACTTAAATTGGATATCTGACGAGGTGTCAACTCGCAAATAATATTTCTCTACTTCTCTTTACACTGGCAAGTAATACAATGAAAGCAGATTCGTCCCAAGGGAGGTATGTTAAGCAAAAGTTGTTATGCAAATACTCTTAGCAAGATTACTTTGTTGTAGAAAATCTGAAAATTGTAATGTTGTATTATTCAAATATAAGATGAGATTGATTAAAAGTTCATTCTCGGCCACGGAACACAAACCAAATTGATAGATAGCTACGTTCTTCGCATTATCTCTTTACTAACAACCCTAAGATAATTAGTACGCTCAATTATCCAGTTATTATCTCCTAAGCTCACCGGATACGGAAGCGCTCGACTACCGGATTTTACTTGCCAAGTTTCCTAGAAGTACGCTCTCTAGGTGTGACATAAACAAATGCTCTAAGTTTTGTGAGATAAGATTGCTCCTAGTGATGAACTCAAAAACATGAATCACCTACTAGTGTCAATTTCTACATATGGATACTTAACAAAGTCCCATCATCAATACCCATATATTGCTACTTGTGTTTATATTTCTAGAAAATTACGGGTTGAAGAAAATCTAAACTAGCAATTGAATCAACTATTTAATTCCGAACTTAAACAATCAACAAATAATCCATAAACATTATTAGAATGGTAGAAATCAAACAATAATGAGAATAAGTGCAAAAGAACAAGTTATTTCATATCAATTGTAGGTTCATATTCCGGGCTTTGAAATCTCCCCTAATCAAAGATTGTTTTAGCTACTCATACTAATGGAGTTCATCATAATATTATAGAAATAAAATAAAGAAGATGAAACAAAACCGAAGCAAACCCTAAGATATCCGGCTATCTCCAAAACTCTAAGTAAAATACGTGATATAAAGTTATAGAAGACTTCCTTTTGTAGCTCCTCTTGTTCCAAAATTAGGTCTAGTCTTCAAAGGTCAAATTGACAGAAGTCCACCAAGCCCATGTGTGAGAAAACCCATGTAAAAATCTGCCCCAAAAGTGGTCGTCGGAAAGCGGTGAAAGTGCCTGAAGTTGGCCGGAGAACTCATCGGAAATTATCTCAGGGTGACCAGAGAAGTTAACGGTCACCGGTCAAAGTAAGTTAACCGGTTCAACTCGGTCAGTCCGGATCGATGGACTCGACTCAGTGATGTCACGAGTCGAGTGGTGAGTCGCTTTCTTTAGACAAATCAACTCACTAACTCATCTGAGTGACTTGGCCTAGGCCATTTGCAGCTTGCACATGCCATACTTCAGTCATGCTCCATGATGGCCCTTCATCATTCAGTGTTGCACCATTTTGGTGCAAACTCCTGCAAAATCCTAGCATACACCTATTGCATTTCAGCTCATTGGCTTATCTTCCCCCGTCGCTTTCTATTCTTCATCGCATCAGTTGTAATTTCAATGCTCCATCCCACTTCCCCGTAGTTCATAACCACCACCGCTTCTCTGCCATCAACGTCAACCACAAACAGCTATCATCTCTACATTCTGCAACATCCACGGCATCCAAATACCAAAGATCAAACTTCAGCCACTATCTCTTCTTCTTCTCTGTCACAGTTTAGCTCAAAGCATCACAAATGCACTCATCCATTCTTTGCAATCAGTTCCTGTAGATAACAACAACCACAGCTGCTTTATCTCCAACTGCAATTCAACACATCTCAGCTTCAAAACCAACACCAGACCCACAGCAACTTCTACCATTTCAGCTCAATAGCAACTCATCTCATTCTATGCCTTCAACATGACACACCAATCAGCACTTGAGCTTAACCATTTCACCTGTAAAGCACCACCAGAAACTGCAGCTTCAGTCCCATCGCAGCTGCAACAACATCAAATTCAATTCCCCCCTGCAACTCAAGCAACACTGTCTTTTGATGTAGCTTCAAAACTCAGTACCACCATGTCAATCCAACCAACACCACCTGCACAACTTGTTACCATCTGAGTTTCACCTCAAATAGTCCCCCTGAAGCTTCAATTCAACCAAACTGGTAGCACATCTCCATTTCCTCTTCATAGCTCATTCCCTTGTAATCTCAGGTTCAACAAAGATTATAACAAGCTACCATCCTCAGCATCTCAGCACCACCAACCACCTAGCCTGCTTCCATGCCAACCCTTAACAACACTTCCTGCAGTTCACCAATTTCTGCAACACTCTAGCCTTCCGGACATCCCATAGAGCTTCAAACACCAACAGCATCTCAATCAACCCATGAAAATCACCAGCAGAACTAATTATCCCAAGCTCTGCATCAACAGTCAAGTCACCACAGCCAAATCCTTTGCAGCAACACCTTGTCCAAATCCAGTCCCATTTCCTGCTACATTCAACCCTAGTCTTCAGAACAACAACAACAACTTCAATTTCTGCTTCAAATACATCCCCTCTCCGTCAAAGACAACCACCAACACAAACCCATTTTCTTAATACTGAAATCGATTAGCACCCAACTCACTGAATCGAATTCTCCTTCTCTTATTCCTCAATTTCCTTCATCCTGTTCATCACTTTCCTTCTCTTAGTTTCAGATTCAAAAAATCACAATTTCTTGATTTATATCAGCTCTACTCTTCTCATCTCGACCCAAATTCAACCTCAAACCATCACTGTATCCTCCACCAACAGATATTCTCGATTTCAATTTCGAATCTCCCTTTCTCTCGGTTCACACTCTCAGCAGCCATTACTTTGTTTCTCTGGTTTCAGGACACACTAAATGCACAGCCGCACAGAAAAATGATTGAGAAGAATCACTTTCACCGACTCTTAGGGTTTGGTAGTGATGAAAATTACTATATACACCCACCGATTTGATATGGGCCACCCTGTGATATTTGGCCTGTCGGTTTTCAGCGAACTGACTGCCTATTCTCTTCATTGCTCTACTGTCGGTTGCGGGGGAACCGACAGCTCATTCCTCTCCTGTGAATTGATCGTTTTGCTCCTTTTCGCTCCAAATGAACGCTTTCTTCTTCCTCGAATCCTTCCACCAACAACAGCGATCTCTTACTTCTCAGATCCACTTTTTCTCTTCGATTTCTCTTCATCACTAAAGTTGTCATGCTTTTCAGGCAATAATTTGCATCACTAAAGCTGACATGCTTTTCAAATAGAGATGAAGAAATAAAATCAAATAATAAGAAATAATTTCGCCTCCAATAACATTTGCACCTTTTTGCCTGTTTCTTATTCTTTTGTTCCAAATGACTCCAATGTACCTAAACACTCAAAAGCAAACATAATTACAAGAAAACTTAGCAAAGAAAGCATAAACAGTAGATAAATATTAAGGTGTTTTAGACACCTATCAATATCCAAAAAGCCTATGATAGTCTAGATTGGGGTTTTATTAGAAAAGCCTTTACCAAGTTAGGTATCCCGACAACTTTCATAGAATACATCATGCTTTGTATATCAATGGTCACATACTCAATCAACATCAACGACACACCGCATGGTTATATCACTCCAACTAGAGGAATAAGACAAGGGGATCCGCTTTCTTCATATGTGTTTATTATTTGTGGGGAAATTCTCTCAACAAACTTAGGACACCTTGAGGCCAAAACAGCTGTGGAGGGACTACGCTTCACGAAAAGATCCATCAATTCTCCATATTATGTATGCGGGTGATCTCCTTATCACGTACAAGGCTACAACGGAGGTCACGAATCAACTCAAGCAACTTCTCCAAGCATACAGCACATCAACAAGTCAGCACATTACTTCTTCGAAATCTACCATCATCCATCATCCAAAGCTCACCCAACAACAATTATTTGACGTTTATCAAGATTTCAATATGCCCAAAACCTCGATTCCACATGAAAGATCCTCTCGCCACATTTTTTAACCTCTACTAAATAGATTGGCGCGCAAGGCAAAAGGATGGATGACGAAATTCCTAACACCTTCTGGAAGATTAGCTCTCATAAAATCATCCCTAACCCATACGTCAAACCAGATCATGCAAGCACAACTTCTACCTGTCCATGTGAATAATAAAATAGATCGCATTACCCGAAACTTTTTTTGAGGACATGAATCCTCAGTCAAAATGGTTATGATAAGATAACTAAGCCCAAATCAGAAGTAGGGCTAGGAATTCGAAGAAGTAGCCATCATAATAAAGCGCTACTCATGAAACGGATCCGGAGCATCCATGAGAAACCGATTCGAGATATACTAGCCTTTGCAATGAAAAATATCTGAAGCAGCAACCTCTCTTTTTAGCAACTCCATAAACCCCATCTTCAATCAGTCCCCAGTGGAGGCAACTAGCATCCATCATTCCCACAATCAAACAACATCTTTTCCATAAAATCGGAGATGTCTTAACAACCCCTATTCAAGAAAACTAGATCCCGCAATTCTCTAATTCCTTGGACCCAGTGAGTTGTTACCCAATCCATACAGTCGATGATCTCATTGATCCTTTCACTCACACCTGAAATAATGATAAACTAAACCTCCTGCCGCCCCATATAAACCAACAAATCGTGAATATCCACCTACCCAAAAATAACTCCTCGGACGAAATCATCACCAAATATGGAAAATACACCACATCATCTGGATATTAATTCTTAACCAGCTTATCGGATCATTCCCATCTAAACCCTTCGCCACCAACTAAGTTTCTCTGGATACTCCCATGTCCTCAAAAACTACAGCTTTTCTTGTGGAAAGCAATCAACGAAGGCCTTTCTACCTTCACCATTCTAAATCATATCCACCTAACCAATACCAATATATGTCCACAATGCAACTCTAATACGGAATCTGCTGGTCATATTCTCCTCCATTGTCAAGTGGCAGTGGCCTCATGGAACATTATCCTCACAAGATGACCGGTTGTCAGCCGACACAAATATAAATTACACTTTCTTACTACTCAAAATATAAATATAGCAAGGGCAAGAAAGGATCGTTCCCACGGAGAGGTCTTGGTTGTCAATATGTTATGGTTTCCTATATAAAACACCGGGGATTTTCTGATTTTTATAAACGAAAATAAATAAAAGCAAAACAAATAAAAGTAAACACGCAAATCAAGGATGTGAAAATATTGGATAAAGGTTTCATCTTCAATTGTAAACAATTTTATGAATATATGAATAGAATTAAGTATTTAATCTCGCTATCATCAAAAGCCATAGAATACCTTATTGCAAGAATACTCCGTAAATTTCCTAATTCATCACACACACATTAGAGTTGCGTATGTGAATTCTACCTAAAGAATAACCTAACGCCTTGCGCTAATCAAGTTCAATTCCTAGGAGAATTAAGTTTCAGAAATAGGCTAATCAATGCAATTGAAATACATTGCGCAAACAATTCGAACAAAGGTCAATTTCTACATATGATTACAAGGATGTATCACTACAACCTAGAATCATATCATGCTACTAAATTCAAGGTTATCGCTTCGATGAAAACCCTAAAATAGCTATAGATATGGATGTGAGTTCAATCAATTCTAGACTTAACTAAACAAACATTCAATCATATTGCAATACGTCAATCATGCAATTATTATAACCCGTAGAAATCAAACGATAATATTGAGAGAAAACTAATTCATAAAAATCATAACTTGGTTGCAATATCCAACTACATCTTCAACCAATAATAAAACTTAGTTACTCATGGCATAGGAGTTCATAACAAGAAGAAAGAGAAAACCTATCATGTTTCTAAACCCTAGAACCAAAAGTATGAGTTCTCCCTAATGGAGATATATTTTAGGTTTGAGAAAGACTTTTCTATTTATATGTTTCTTCAATTCCAAAGGATACTCTTTTCCAAATTTAGGTCTTCTCAAAACCCATCTCCAAGTGGTCCACAAAGCCCATGTGTGAAAATAAGTCTCTGGAAATTTTGGGTTCAAAACGGGTTGCCGGATTGCTGACATCATCACCGGAATCCGGTCGCCGGAATCCGGTCACCGTGAAACTATCTCCAGCCGCTTTTGTCATCGGAAACTGTCGCCATCAAGTGTGTACTCCCAGCAATTCATCTCTGCTTCTCTATAGTTCATACATTCACAAAAACCATCTAACCCAACTTCTCGAATTCTTGCGAAAACGCGCCCAAAAGCGTGACGCGTAGCTCATATATCCAGCCGCCAACTCTTGCATCCGACTCGTACCCCCTTTATGATTCACTGAAATATTATGATTCATGCTTCAAGTTCCGAAATCCGCATCCCGGGCTAGTACCACCGGTGCACCACCTCTGCTCCGTTTCGCACACTTTCTACTGACTTCAAAATCCATTCCCAACTGAACTTTCATTAACTTTCCATGCGATTCCCATTGGCTTGTTTCAAGGGCAAAGAACAAATAGCTCTGCACCACCATTACCTCAGTCCATCTATCTCGCAATTCATTTATTGTAGCAACAACTCATTGCAGCACCAATTGCAAAATCTCACGCCAAATCCAGATCAGATCATTCAAACAAAAGAGCATCAACCTCCATTTCAATCTACTGCATCCCTGCTTTCCTAATTCATTCATCTAGCCATCTCAGCTCAACCTGCTCGTCCTTTTCACCAACAATGCATCACGCTCCATCTCCAATTTCGATTTCTGCAGCTCAGACCTTAACTCAAACTCCATGATATTCTTCATATTCTCAATTCAGGCAATTCTGCAAATCTCTGCACTCCAGTTCATGTCACAATGCAATGTGTGGCAGCATCGAATTCCTCTTTGATCCACCGCAACCCACTGCATTTGAGCTACCTGTAACTCTGTTCTTCTCAGCTTTAGTCGCTGTCGGGCAACCCGCCGCGCTTAACCTGCACCGCTCAAACCATTGCTGCCTGTCCAATTCCAAATCTGTAGTTTCCAATTATAGCTGCTCTGCAAAACCATTCACAGACTACAACCACCACTGCCATCCTGTTCAATTGCAATTGCAACTTCAGAATTCATCCTGCAACTTCACTTCCACTCCATTATCAGAATTATCACTTCACCAGCTTTAACTTCAATTCTTCAGCAGCTTGTAACTGGCACATCCATTATCACCTGCGATGAGCTAGCAAGCAATATTTGTAGCTCATCAGGACCAGTGCCTCTCCGCACAACACACTCGAACACCAACCCATCTCCATAAATGCCCACCGCCATTCACCAAGCCTCACCAAAACCAATTCTAAATCAGAACCAAACATCCAAACATCTCAATTTCAGCTACAACACTACTCGCAATGCAGCTGCAATAAAACAACCATTAGCACCATCTCTGTAGCTGTACCACCATCTGAACCAACAATACCACTTCCTTCAATCAACTCAACATCGGTGACAGCTCAAAACACCACCAGCAGAAACTTGCAAACCAGCATCTCTTCTTGTTCTCTCCAATCAACTACAGCTGCTCCTTTATTCAACCACAACAATCAGTTCTCTGCTCAACAACGGCAGCAAGCCAACACTTTCTCCCGCTGCAGTATTAATCTGCACACACACATTAGCTCTGAAATCCCATCAACACAGCAACATCATCACCTTCTTTACAATTTCTGAGAATCCCCAAATCCATATTCTAACCCTTAATCATACTAGCTTCAACTCAGTTCAAGAAACCCATCTTTAGTGTTGTTCTTAGCTTCAAAATTCCACCATCTAAACTCAATTCCAGTTTCTACCAACAGTCACAATCTATGGCACCATCTCTGCAATTCTCGGCACATCACAGACTCCATAATCCTTGTAGCTCAAACCCTGAAACTCATGGCTAGCTGCTGTTATAGCAAAAGCATTTGGTCACTAAATAAATATAAGAGGGGCCATCTCTCGAACACCTGCTGTGCCCTGAAATCTGTTAATGAAGAAACATCTTTGCCAGTGATTTCTAAGCTCCATCCCTGCAAATCGATGTTCAACACATTCAATCACACACCCATTAATTCTAATCATGTAGTTCATTCTAGCTCTGGAGTAGCACTTCAATCTCCTTTCTCACAACCAACCATTATCAATGGCAGCAATCTTCTCCACTGACTTTCGGGTAAGCAAACTCTGTCCAGGCCAAACTAAATCAAACCCATTCTAATCATTATCTCAGCTTCTTCTTCATTTGATTTCGAAAACTCACTTCATCTCGCCCTGAATTTCTTCATCTACTCCTCACCAAACCCTGACCTATAACCCAGAATCATCTCAGACCTCCCAGTTCTTCATCTACCAGACTGCTCTTCCATCTCACAGCCACTGAATTTACCACTGGAATCATAAAACTCAGATCCTTCTGATAAAAATGATGCCGCCGTCTCTCTCAGGTGGATTTCTTAATTTCAATTGAAGCTTGAACAAAAGAGAAAATTTCTCACGATGTTGAGGCTCTGTAGTGATAAGAATTGCTTAAGGCACCCACTGTTGGATATGGGCCACCAACAGATTATTTGGCTTGTCAGTTCCACGGAACCGACTGCCTATCTTTGTTTTCCTGCTCGGGTATCGATTCGCAGCGGAACTAACAGATCATTCTTCACCTCCTTCTCGTGCACCTATCCTGGTTCAAAGTATCACTCGCTAGTGAATTGATCTTTGTGCTCCTTTACGCTCCAAATGGCTAATTTCTTCTTCTTTTGCTCATAATGACTCCGTTGTACCTGATCACTCAAAAGCACACATAAGATACACAATTCCCAAGAAAAATAGCAAAGAAAGCATAAATACTAGATATAAAATTAGGTGTTTTACAACACCTATCAGATTCCCCCACACTTAGACTTTGCTAGTCCTCGAGCAAATCAAACAAAACAAAAATACATACAACTCCGTGTCGTCAAGGCTACGGTCACTTTTAGCATAAATAACAAGCCTTTAAACCACTAGGTGTCCCTAGTGGACGAGTTATAGTCTCGTGAGGGTTTACTAGAGATATACCCACAAAACCTACTTTTCCAACTTACTAGTTCTCCGAAATGATAGCATCCAACGCTAAGAATACATAGAGATTCTGCACACTAGTCATAAGAAGTTAGACACATAAATGAACACAATCTCATTCTTAAAAGTTGAGAGAGAAATAACCATCCCTTCTCGACAAAAATTCGGGTTCGGAGTGATCGAAAGTCTCGACTACGCCTCACCGTAAAGGGTTTTATGAAATTGCTCTCAATAATAAAACTGACTTTTTATGGGTCACACATGTGTCCAGGTTGGAATGAAGAGAGAATCCTGAGACACGTTGAATGGTAGGAAGGCAAAACCCTCCGAATGTTTTAAAAACCCACATCTTTTATCCATTTTTGAAAACCCATTTTTCTGACGATCTCTACGAAAGGAAATCAACCACTTAACGAAGGTGGGAATATGCTTACTTACCTCGTTATCCGTTCGACGTGCAGCTAGCACCACTCTCACAGAGATCCATAGAAATGTCTTCGGTCTTCAATCGGTGTCTTCATCTTCGTCTTCGGTCTTCAACTCTTGATGATAACTCTTGAACTTCTTAGAATCTCGACAATATGATTCTTTCCTCTAATTCCTTGTTGCTTGAAACTTCATTATAGATATTCCTTCTTTCCCTTGGCTTTATTGAAAGAATACAAAACTAAAAACGAACATACAAACCCTATTTTTTTTTCTTTTTTTTTTTTTTTAATAATAAGAAATAAAACAAATACAAAATAAAAACAAAATAAAACAATAAAACTAGTAATGAACCTAAAGATTTTCTCTTGTTTTTTTTTAATTTTTTTTTTAATTTTTTTTTTTAATTTTTTTTTTTGAGACAAGAGAAAAATAAATACAAAATAAAATAAAATACAAAGGCCATGGTGTAAGTACTTTACCGCTTGATTCTTCACAAATTGTATGTCTTGATATCATAAACTTCTCAAACTCTCATCTTGATAATATTCGTTTTCGTACACAAAGTCTGAAATCTGCTCAATTCTGTACTGTTGCTTGTAAACCTTGAACATCTTCAACTTTCCTTCGAATTTGTGATGCTCCTCTTGTTGATGACGATGGTGTTTCTATGGACCTGTTGGTGTAGAGAGAGATAAGGTGGATGGTGCTAACTGCGAACAAGATTACAAGTGGTATGTAAGTTAGCAATTCGATGTCACCAACATGGTTGATAAAAATAGCACTCAAGAGATCAAAATAGTGCTTCTATGGTGGGAGGTTGGACAGCTCACCATTCTGCCCGGAATTTACGTACGGTGACACACACTCTAAAAGCACAAATTTAGACAGGTACAAAGAATTGAAGGTTGGTGCCTCACATTATGTAACATGGGTAGTCTCCAATATAGGGGATCACTACTCTAATACCGAATTCAGTCTGCACCTTATTTGCCACTGGCATGGTTAAATCCAACTTTAACTCTCATACAATTAAGAAACCCGATCATGTTCTCTGTCATCTCTAAGTTCAAATCACTTTTATGAGATTCTCGATGTAATCTTAGCGACATGTATACTATGTGACTCTAAACTAACTACAAGTTGGAGTTTTTTATTCACTATTTCACACAAAATTTGAAAAATCTGAAAAATTTACAACGCAAATGCTTAACCACTCCCCCACACTTAAACTTTACATTGTCCTCAATGTAAATTGAATCGTCCAAAGAAAGTCAAGGTGGGAAATCATATAATAATTTGCGACAAGAAAAAAAATAAAAAAAACAAGAAAAGAAAAATTAAAAGATAAGAGATACAAAACCTATGGGTTGCCTCCCATTATAGCGCTTAGTTTAAAGTCGTCAGCCCGACTATATCCTTGCAATATTCATTCCCCATATACCAACAATCTGAAAAGTTGGGATCCTTCCATAGAACCTGTTTTGCAAACACTAGCTTCACAAAAATATTAGTAATATAAAACAGAAACGAAGCTATTTGCCGATAAAAGCTTCCCCCACACTTATTCTTGTCCACACTTGGAAGTGTATAAAGAATATAGAAGTCGGGTACTTCCACGGTTTCTTGTTCCAAAACCTGCATAGTATGAGAATCAAGTATCTCTAATGGCGGAAAATGAGAAACAAAGTCATTCAACAATATGGTCGGTTGTCAGCCGACACAAAAATAATTCACTTTCCTACTCACTAATATATGAATGAAGTATATGGTAAGAGAGAGTTCGTATCCACAGAGGCGATTGTAGTTATTTCGTAATCAATTTCTTAAAGTAACCAATTGGGGGGATTTCTTATTTCTATTTAAGTAATAAAAACAAATTAAAAACAAAGTAAATTGTAGAAAGTAATCAATGGAGAGAGATATTGGTCAAGGAATTCATCTTCAATCTTAGACATGTGTTTGCATATATGAATAGAATTACGATTTAATCTCTTGTGTTATCAAAAGCCTAGAGAATCAAGAGAGCAAGATAATCTATTAATTTCTCAAGTTCATCAACACACACATTAGGGCTGCGTATGTGAATTCTACCTAAAGAATAACCTAACGCCTTGCGCTAATCAAGTTCAATTCCTAGGAGCATTAAGTTTCAGAAATAGGCTAATCAATGCAATTGTCATGTTATAAAACAATTCGGACAATGGTCAAACTCTACATATGATTACGAGAGTGTATCACTACGAACCGTAAACATATCATGCTACTTGTATTCAAGGTTATCGCTTGATGAAAAACCCTAAAATAGCTATGGACTAAGATGCGAGTTCAATTAATTGGCCACTTAACTAATCAAACACCATAATCCTATCACAATACTTCAATCATGTGATCATAGAAACCGCAGAGAATTGAACGATAAACAAGAGAGAAAACTAATACATAAAGCAAACACAAGTTTTAGAAATCGGACTACATCCTTAACCAATAAAAGAGAATTTAGCTACTCATAGCTATGGAGTTCATCATCATCAATATTCAATAATAAAACAAAGAGGAAGAAGAACACAACCAAACCCTAGAAGCGTAAAAGAAACGGCTCTCCCAAGTTCCAAGAAAAAGATATGAGATAAGATAATTTTCAAAAATTGTAGAATTCCTCTTTTTATAGCCTTTCTCTCCTTCCAAAACTAGGTTTTGTCTTCAAAGTCCATTAGATGCAAGTCCACCAAGCCCACGAGAGAGAGAAACCCATGTAGAAAATATGTCCAAAAAGTCGTCGCCGTAAAACTGGTATTGTGGCCAGAAATCGGCCGGAGAAGTGCCCGGAAATCGGCTCCGGTGACCGGCAAAGTCCGCCCGGTCACCGGGTCAACGAGTTGGATCAGCCGGGTCAACGGTTCAGGACCGAGTCAGGGATTGTCAGGTCTGGTCAACTCGGTTAGACCATGACTCGATGTGAGTCAGCTGTGAGTCAGGCTGATTCATGGTTAGCTGAGTGGTTGTCGAGACCGAACCGCCTTGCTGTGCCATAGCACTTGTGTTTGCATGATCCTTGTGCTTCACCAGCACATCAGCCATGATGGCTATTCCAATGCCTCTTCCACTTCCTGCAGAACTGTATCTCAATCACTCTTCATTCACAACAACGAGCTTCGCATTACCCTTGCTCGTCTGGCTTTCACCAAGAACAAAGACAAACATCAACTGCGCACTTCCCAAAGACACCACCAGAGCATTCATATCTGGTTCCATCACTCCCTGCGATATACAAGATGAACTGCCATTTCACTCCCCATCTCAGGCCATCCACCCAGGAACACCACGCAATTCCATTCATTGTATGCACACTATCTCAGGCAATCATCGCTCCATTTTACTTGCCTCTTCACGCCTGTTCTACCAGTTACAATGGCAGCATCCCCCCTGACAAGACATTAATGTTACCAGCTCAAGTCTCTTGGCCTGCAGCTACATCTCAACTTAAGTTCCAGCTCAACCTCAAGTTCAACTCCTTATTTCATAGTGGCAACCACATTTCCACCTGCAACCTTCATGCCTCAGCCTGCTATTTTCTATAACTCTGTTGCTTATTACAACACCAGCTGCACAATCAACATCAACTTGACACAGCATCTCCATCACTCAGCTCTGCCATATATTTCAGCTCAACCATTTCAGGCCCCATGTAAACTCAATTCACTTCACAACCTGCCTCATTCATCTGCAGCACTACTGCAATACTACAGTGCACAAATTCATGCCAGAACTAAGACCTCACCATCTCACAGTGCCTGAGCATCAATTCCACCTGTTGTTCCCTGCACAGCCTCAGACTAAACCAAAAACCACAGCTACAGCCACTGCCTCACTTTCTTCCCTGGCAAGCATAATACTCCATTTCAGTCCCTTCACATTCATCAGCACAATAGTTGGGCATCACTAACCCAAGCCAACACCACACAGCAGCATCATCAGGCCACTAGTCCACTCCCATCTCCACCTGGTACTCAATTTAAGAACATAACACAGACTTATATCCATATGCTCTGAGTCTTTCCTTGCCTCCAGCCCATGACTCATCCATTACTCTCCATCTACATAATCACCACCAGCTTTGCTCCATTGCAGCCTCAGACTTAGACCCTGCACTTCTTCATGGCTGGTCTATAACTGCAGCTACACCCCTTTATTTCTTGAGTCTCCATAACCACAAAGACAACTCCACAAATAGAACCATCATCTCGTGCCAAATCCTAAGCATACATCTAAGCTGCCATTGATGCTCTTACCATCTTGCTTCTAGCTTCACCTCCATCAGTTTAATCCTGCCACTCCCATTGCAGTCACCCATTTAGCACTTGCAAACTATGAACCCATGTAGTTGCACCACCAGTGCCTTCAACGAACAAAGACCTGAAAGTACCTGCAACAGATGCATAATCAACCTGCCATTTTCCATTCATCATACTCTTCCATCATATATTCACCCACAAAAACTCATTGAACTGTAGATCCGAACTTCAGCTACAACCCCATCCTCATACTCACTTGAATCGTGGATCTCAACATCATCCATTTCACGGCAATGACTCAAACAACACAGACCCATATCTCAGACCCCCTTTTTCTTAGCTATTGTAAACTCAGAACCTCCATCAATCTCTGAAATCGAACCCAGTTGCATCTCTGAGATATTGAGTCTATGTTCTTGGTAGAAACCAATAGATCCCGAATCACTGACCATTTGAATCACATCAAACCCTAATTCATTGTTCTGTAATCTGCAAATTGTTTACAAATCGAACCACTTCATTCTCTTCTCTGCTCAAGCTCAGATTCACTCGATTCTCCCTGGATTCTCATCTCACTGCCATTCTTCAACCACACTAAAGCCTCACTGGATCCATTCCTCTAATTGCTCAGATTTGATCTCATGAGTAACACCGATACCCTCGCCTCGATCCGATTCGGTTCTTCCCCACTCTGCTTCAAGCAATACGATGCTTCCTTTCCTCTCGAATTTCTCTCGGTTTCGGGTGCCTCCATTCTCTCGATTTGACGTCGAATCATGAGAAATGATTTCTCATTGAATTGTGTAAGAGAATGACAAGGGATAAAGCCACTCGGGTAAGATAGATAAGGGGTAACTACATTGACTTTAAGCACCCCTCATTAGATAAGGGCCATCTTGATTTGCACCCCTTAACTCCCGGCTCAGCTCCAGATAGTGTCCGCTATTGATTTGAAGTGACAATTTTGCCCCTTTGGCTTAATTTGGGTAATCTCCGCTTCTTTCCCTCCATGTGACTCCAGTGTACTGATAACTTCAAAAGCACACATAAGATACATAATTTACAAGAAAACTCGCAAAGAAAGCATAAATACTAGATATTAAATACGGTGTATTCTACACCTATCGATTCCCCACACTTAGACTTTGCTAGTCCTCGAGCAAATCAAACAAAACAATAAAATACAACAACTCCGTGTCGTCGAGGCTACGGTCACTTTTAGCATAAATAACAAGCCTTTAAACCACTAAGTGTCCCTAGTGGACGAGTTATAGTCTCGTGAAGGTTTACTAGAGATATACCTACAAAACCTAAATTTCAAACTCCGTCTATTCGTGACAAATCAATGAACGAATCCAAATTGACTACAGGAGGAGATACCTTGCAAATTCAATTCAATTATTAGTAAATAAACTCTAATTAGATAGTTGAACAAGCCACAATACTCGGAAACTAACAAACCACAATCACAATGAAAAGATTAAGAAGATGGATAAAGATGTAGATGTTGGCGGATATTCACAAGTGTTCGATGTTTCCCATATCTCCTGTCCAAGGTCACCGCTAAGATGAACCTAATCCTGTCGGATTGAGCTACTTAGTCTTGAATGCTACATCAACTCACCGGGCATATACAAGGGAACCAAGTGACTTTATTCAACACAATAATAATTATATTTTTTTTTATATGATTGGATCAAACCTGGATCCAATTTTTTAGACGGCATGATTAGATCTTTTGGATCCAAGCGCATGCTTCTTGTCGCAAGTACATGATAGTTGCCTTGGATCCTGCATTCCACGCTTGTTTAGGCGACGGAGACAGGGACTACGTTTCACACATACTGCTATTCCCAAGTGTCTTTTTATTCCGTTTTGGTCTAATAGGTCGGTCTCTTTTTTTTTCTTTTCATATATTTTTCATTTTTTTTTTTTTTTTTTTTTTTTTTTTATAAAAAGTTTTTTTCATTTTTTTTTTTTTTTTTTCTTGGTAACTCAACCACTCTATTTCATCCTAGCAGTAATAACACGTCGATTTTTAGTGACCCACCAAAGCACTTAGAGAACAATAGATAAACATGAAAAAATAAAAAAAAATAGAATGTGATATGGTGATATTCCGAGATATGGTAACAACTATCATATTAATTTGTGATTTCTGAGCTATATTCGTCCCCTTTTAGTTAATTGGTTCCTCAACTCCTGCATTCAAAATGGTTTCATCCACTAATGGTGTCATCCTAAAGGCACAAGTTCTAAATTTCGGAGTTCAAAAAGCACACATTTTTTTTCTTTTTTCTGATTTTTTTTTTTTTTTTTTTTTTTTTTTTTAAAGAGAGAAAACAAACTAAAACATATAAATGCTCCCCCACACTTAAACTTTACATTGTCCTCAATGTAAAATTGAATCGTCCAAAGAAAGTTCAAGGTGGGAAATTCCATAAAATAATATAAAGATAAAAGCAAATACATAAAAGTAAAAAGATAAGGATAAAGATACAAAACCGGTGGGTTGCCTCCCACTTAGCGCTTGTTTTAAAGTCGACGGCCCGACGTACTCCTTGTTTGCTAAGACTCCTCCAGAGGGAGCACTTCCACAAGGTTAACTCCTTCCACGATTTCCGAAGAGAAGTTCTCATAATATGGTTTCAACCGGTGCCCATTCACTTTAAGTTCATTACCAAGCTAAACTACAATTTCCACTGCACCATGAGAAAACACATTAGTCACAATAAAAGGTCCAATCCAACGTGACCTTAATTTACCCGGAAATAATTGCAAACGAGAATTAAACAAAAGCACTTTCTGCCCTATGCAAAATTGTTTCTTAGAAATCATATTATCATGAAAAGCTTTCGTTTTTTCCTTGTAAATTCGTGAGCTTTCAAATGCATCATTACGAATCTCCTCCAACTCTTGAAGTTGTAACTTTCTTTGCTTTCCAGCACCATCCAACTCCATATTGCATTGCTTAATAGCCCAAAACGCTTTATGCTCAATTTCTACGGGTAAGTGACAAGGTTTGCCATAAACAAGCCTAAAAGGAGACATCCCAATAGGTGTTTTATATGCGGTTCTATACGCCCACAAAGCATCGTTGAGTCGCATGCTCCAATCTTTTCTAGTGGGATTCACCGTCTTTTCAAGAATTGATTTCACCTCTCGGTTGGAAACTTCGGCTTGTCCATTTGTTTGCGGATGGTAGGGTGTTGCAATCCTATGCGACACATTGTACTTTCTTAACAAGCTTTGCAAGAACCTGTTTTTGAAGTGTGAGCCTCCATCGCTAATTATAGCCCTTGGAATTCCAAACCTAGCAAATATATTAGCTTGCACAAAATCTGAAACAACTTTAGAATCATTAGTTGGGGCGGCCTTAGCTTCCACCCATTTCGAAACATAATCCACAAAGCAAAAAATATAATAATTCCCATTAGAATTGACAAAAGGGCCCATAAAATCAATTCCCCATACATCAAAGACCTCCACAAATTGAATAATAGTTTGCGGCATTTGATTTCGAGCACCTAGATTGCTTGGTTCTTTGACACCTATCACATGTGATACAAAATGCATGTGCATCCTTAAACAAAGTTGGCCAAAAGAAACCACATTCTAATACCTTGAGAGCGGTTCTTTTACTCCCAAAATGTCCTCCACAAGCATATGAGTGGCAAAAAGACAAGATAGAGTTAAATTCAATTTCGGGAACACACCTACGTATTACTTGGTCACTACAATGTTTCCATAAGTATGGATCATCCCATATGTATTGGTTTGCTATCTTCTTAAGTTTGTCCCTCTCAAAGACGAGACAAGTTCTTTGGGATTTGTTTAGACACTAAGTAATTAACAATATCAGCGTACCATGGTTCTCCAAAGGCAATGGAGAATAGTTGCTCGTCCGGAAACTCTCACGCAACGGGATAGTCTCCTTGTCCACAGCAAGTCGGCTCAAATGATCCGCAACGGTGTTCTCAATTCCTTTCTTGTCTTTGATTTCAATATCAAACTCTTGCAAGAGTAATATCCATCGTATGAGCCTCGGTTTCGCCTCTTTTCTTTGTAAGCAAGTATCTAAGTCTTTGCATGATCGAAAAGACAACAACTTTTGTACCGATTAGATAAGAGCGAAACTTTTCTAAAGCAAAAACAATGGCTAATAACTCTTTTTCAGTGGTTGTGTAGTTTTGTTGAGCCTCATTTAACGTTCTAGAAGCATAATAAATGGCATGAGGAAGCTTCCCCACACGCTGCCCAAGCACCGCACCAACCGCATAATCACTAGCATCACACATGAGTTCAAACGGCTTACTCCAATCCGGTGGTTTAATGATAGGGGCTGAAATCAAAAGTTCTTTCAAACGATTGAATGCCGCCACACACTTCTCATCAAAGTGAAAAACCACATCTTTTTGCAATAGGGTACAAAGTGGTGACGCTATCTTGGAAAAGTCCTTGATGAACCTACGATAAAAACCTGCATGACCAAGAAAAGAACGAATCTCCTTCACCGTAGTGGGAGGGGTTAGAGCACGAATAAGGTCTATCTTAGATTTATCGACTTCCAAGCCTTTAGAAGATATAATATGGCCTAAAACTATGCCATGAGTTACCATGAAATGGCACTTCTCCCAATTTAGCACAAGATTTGTTTCAACACATCGTTCAAGGATTAGAGCCAAGTTGTTCAAGCAAAGGTCAAATGAATCACCAAAGACACTAAAGTCATCCATGAACACTTCGATTATGTTTTCAACATATTCCGAGAAGATACTTACCATACACCTTTGAAAAGTAGCCGGAGCATTGCATAAGCCAAAAGGCATCCGTCTATAAGCAAAAGTACCGAAAGGACAAGTGAAAGTGGTTTTCTCTTGATCCTCCTGCTATCTGTCTGATTATAACCTGAATAGCCATCAAGAAAGCAATAGTATGAGTGTCCAATAAACGTTCAAGCATTTGATCAATAAAAGGTAAAGGAAAGTGATCTTTTCTAGTGGTGGCGTTCAATTTTCTATAATCAATACAAACCCTCCAACCGGTTTGCACACGAGTTGGGACAAGTTCATTCTTATCATTCTCCACCACCGTTACTCCCGATTTCTTTGGTACCACTTGTACCGGGCTTACCCACTTGCTATCGGATATGGGGTAGATAACACCCACGTCCAAAAGCTTGAGTATCTCCTTTTTCACCACGTCCATCATGGGAGGATTCAAACGGCGTTGCGCTTCCCTTGTAGGCTTTGAATCATCCTCCACACGGATCTTATGCATACAAACGGCAGGGCTTATACCCTTGATATCGGCGATTGTCCATCCTATGGCCGTCTTGTACTTCCTTAGCACCCGTAGAAGTTTTTGCTCCTGTAATTCATTAAGCTCGTTAGAAACAATCACGGGTAAATCTTCATTGTCACCCAAGTACAAGTACTTTAAGTGACTTGAAAGAGGTTTCAATTCTAAACTTGGAGATTTAACAATAGATGGCACAAGTTTCTCATTATTGCAAGGTAAAGAAGCATATGAAATATTCTTAGTTGCTGATTTTTCCGGTAATGAGTTAAGAGAACCAATGGTGTCTTTCATCTCATCACTATACGCATAACCGTTGTCAATAGGTGTAGTGAGCACGGTTTCCAAAGCATCAACACCATTCAACTCAAACATTTGTTGCGCCAATGTGTCCATCATATCAATGGAGAAACAAGAGTGGACATCGCTAGGATATCTCATCGTCTCGAAAATGTTGAAACGTATTATTTCTCCATCAAACTCCATAGTTAGCGTTCCCTTGTCGACATCAATAATAGTTTTCGCCGTTTTCATGAAGGGACGCCCAAGTAGCAATGGAAGAGACGAGTCCGGTGAACCTTCATCCATCTCTAACACGCAAAAGTCCGCTGGAAATACAAGTTGATTAACTGCACAAGAACATCCTCAACAATACCCATTGGGTAGACATTAGAACGATCGGCTAATTGCAACACAATTCCAGCCTTTTTAAGAGGACCAAGATCAAGTGAATTATACATAGACGCGGGCATGACATTAACGGAAGCACCTAAGTCCAACATAGCTTTGTTAAATGTTTTGTTACCAATTGTGACGGGATATCGAAGCTTACCCGGGTCCTTGCACTTAAGTGGGAGTTTGTGTTGTAAGATTGCCGAAGCATTCTCCCCCACACTAAGCACTTCATTACCTTTGAGCCTTTGCTTATTGGTACACAAGTCCTTCAACACTTTTGCATACTTTGGAACTTGCTTGATTGCATCTATGAGTGGTATGTTCACATGGATCTTTTTGAGAACGTCTAAAATCTCCTTTTCTAGTTCCGCCTTCTTAGAACTTGCAAATCTGCGAGGGAAAGGTAGAGGAGGAACATAAGTAGAAACCGGAGTTTTAGAGTTAGAAATAGGTACCTCAGAAGTTTGTGGAGAATCCTCGATTTTCTCCTCCAAAACAGGTTCCTTTGGTGTTTCCACCGTGCCCGAATCAGCAACTTCGGGTTGCACAAGTTGTGTACCACTTCTCAATGTAATTGCATTAACACCCTCTTTTGGGTTGATAGGTTGAGAAGGGAGTTTCCCACCATTTTGTGCCTTCAATTGATTCAACTCCATAGCCATAGAACCAACTTGAGTTTGCAACTCCTTAACCGAACTCTCCGTTCTTTGCATAAAAGATTTCAACAACTCCTCCATATTGGACCCCATTTGAGGTTGTTGTTGTTGTTGAAATTGTTGTCTCGGTTGGAATTGTTGTTGTTGAGGTTGAAATCCACTCGGGTTGTTGAAACTAGATTGTTGAACCGCTCCTTGCTTATTGGCATAGCTAAAATTGGGGTGATCTCTCCATCCCGGATTGTAAGTGTTGGAGTAGGGATCATACCGTCTTTGTTGATTAGGAAAGATTGCATTAGCTTGCTCATCTTCATAAGATTGAGAGGAACTTGGTATAACATGCTGGCTGCAACTTGTTGAAGCATTGCATTCATGTTTCCCATTTGTTGACGAAGCTCTTCAACCTCGCTCACTTCACTAACCCTTCTTAGAATCACATCCGAACCACGACTCAAGAATTGTTGTGAGTTTGCTGCCATGTTTTCAATCAACTCTCTAGCTTGTGCCACCGTCTTGTTAACTAGTGCACCACCACCCGCAGCGTCGAGGAGATTCCTATCACTTGATTGGAGTCCTTCATAGAAATATTGAATGATCATAGCATCACTAAATTGGTGGTGAGGGCAGCTTGCCACCAATCTCTTATATCGTTCCCAACATTCATATAGAGATTCTCCCACATTTTGCTTCATCCCACAAATCTCCTTGCGAATTTGAGTAGCCTTTGATGCAGGAAAATACCTCTCTAAAAAGAGTTTCTTCAACCCATTCCATGTTGTGACACTTCCGGGAGGTAAATAGAACAACCAATCCTTAGCACTATCCATTAAAGAGAAACGGAAAACTTTCAACATTGCACCATCCGCCGCAACATCCGCTGGAAGCATGGCCGTGACAATGGTGTGGAAGTCCATAAGATGTTTGTTTGGATCTTCATTCACCATGCCATGGAACTTTGGTAATTCTCTAAGCAACCCCGGTTTAATTTCAAAAGTAGAGTCCGTTTGAATACATCCCTGTTGTATATCAAGCCTATGAGAAGCTAAGTCCTTGAGTGAACGATTTGCATCACCCATTGCTCCTTGTTCTTCCACGTGTGTTTCCTCTACGATTGGAACCTCTTTTCCTTCTTCTTGTTGTTGGAAAATCTCCTCTCCTACTTCCTCCTCGTGCTCGTCCGTTGTGTTTCGCCTTGGTTGGAGTATTGTACCTTTTCGAGTAGCTATCCCGCACCTTGGATAATTCCAATCCTTAGAAGCCAGAGATTATGCACCTGCACACAATTCTCGCAAACAAGTGAGAAACAAGACAAGAAACGAAAAGCAAAGATGAAAGCAGAAATTGTAAAAAGAAACTAAAAACTTAATAACTAGCCGTGTGCCTCCCCGGCAGCGGCGCCAAAATTTGATCGGTTGTCAGCCGACACAAAAATAATTCACTTTCCTACTCACTAATATATTAATGAAGTATATGGTAAGAAAGAGTTCGTATCCACGAGAGAGGCGTTGTAGTTATTTCGTAATCAATTTCTTAAAGTAACCAATTGGGGGATTTCTTATTTCTATTTAAGTAATAAAAACAAATTAAAAACAAAGTAAATTGTAGAAAGTAATCAATGGAGAGAGATATTGGTCAAGGAATTCATCTTCAATCTTAGACATGTGTTTGCATATATGAATAGAATTACGATTTAATCTCTTGTGTTATCAAAAGCCTAGAGAATCAAGAGAGCAAGATAATCTATTAATTTCTCAAGTTCATCAACACACACATTAGGGCTGCGTATGTGAATTCTACCTAAAGAATAACCTAACGCCTTGCGCTAATCAAGTTCAATTCCTAGGAGCATTAAGTTTCAGAAATAGGCTAATCAATGCAATTGTCATGCGTTGCGCAAAACAATTCGGACAATGGTCAAACTCTACATATGATTACGAGAGTGTATCACTACGAACCGTAAACATATCATGCTACTTGTATTCAAGGTTATCGCTTGATGAAAAACCCTAAAATAGCTATGGACTAAGATGCAAGTTCAATTAATTGGCCACTTAACTAATCAAACACCATAATCCTATCACAATACTTCAATCATGTGATCATAGAAACCGCAGAGAATTGAACGATAAACAAGAGAGAAAACTAATACATAAAGCAAACACAAGTTTTAGAAATCGGACTACATCCTTAACCAATAAAAGAGAATTTAGCTACTCATAGCTATGGAGTTCATCATCATCAATATTCAAAGGAATAAAAAAAGAGGAAGAAGAACACAACCAAACCCTAGAAGCGTAAAAAAAAAACGGCTCTCCCAAGTTCCAAGAAAAAGATATGAGATAAGATAATTTTCAAAAATTGTAGAATTCCTCTTTTTATAGCCTTTCTCTCCTTCCAAAACTAGGTTTTGTCTTCAAAGTCCATTAGATGCAAGTCCACCAAGCCCACGAGAGAAAAACCCATGTAGAAAATATGTCCAAAAAGTCGTCGCCGGAAAACTGGTATTGTGGCCGGGAATCGGCCGGAGAAGTGCCCGGAAATTGGCTCCGGTGACCGGCAAAGTCCGCCCGGTCACCGGGTCAACGAGTTGGATCAGCCGGGTCAACGGTTCAGGACCGAGTCAGGGATTGTCAGGTCTGGTCAACTCGGTCAGACCATGACTCAGATGTGAGTCAGCTGTGAGTCAGGCTGATTCATGGTTAGCTGAGTGGTTGTCGTGCCGAACTGGTTGCCGTGCCATAGCACTTGTGCCGCATGATCCTTGTGCTTCACCAAGACATCGCCCATGATGGCTATTCCAATGCCTCTTCCACTTCCCCAGAATCAGATCTCAATCACTCTTCATTCACAACAAAGAAACTGATTACCCTTGCCTCGGCTGCTTGGGCTTCACCAAAGAATAAAGACAAACATCAACTCCGCACTTCCCAAAGACACCACCAGAGCATTCATATCTCGGTTCCATCACTCCTCGCGATATACAAGATGAACTGCCATTTCACTCCCCATCTCAAAGCCATCCACCTGGAACAGCCCTCGCAATTCCATTCATTGTATGCACACTATCTCAGGCAATCATCGCTCCATTTTACTTGCCTCTTCACGCCTGTTCTACCAGTTACAATGACAGCATCCCCCCTGACAAGACATTAATGTTACCAGCTCAAGTCTCTTGGCCTGCAGCTACATCTCAACTTAAGTTCCAGCTCAACCTCAAGTTCAACTCCTTATTTCATAGTGGCAACCACATTTCCACCTGCAACCTTCATGCCTCAGCCTGCTATTTTCTATAACTCTGTTGCTTATTACAACACCAGCTGCACAATCAACATCAACTTGACACAAGATCTCCATCACTCACTCCCCGCCATATATTTCACTCAACCATTTCAGCCCCCATGTAAACTCAATTCACTTCACAACTCCGCCTCATTCATCTGCAAGACTACCGCAATACTACAAAGGCACAAATTCATGCCAACTAAGACCTCACCATCTCACAAAGGCTCGAGCATCAATTCCACTCGTTGTTCCTCGCTTTTGACCTCGCACTAAACCAAAAACCACAAAATTCTGCCACACCTCACTTTCTTCCCTGGCAAGCATAATACTCCATTTCAGTCCCTTCACATTCATCAGCACAATAGTTGGGCATCACTAACCCAAGCCAACACCACACAAAGAAAGCATCATCGTGCCACTAGTCCACTCCCATCTCCACCGGGTACTCAATTTAAGAACATAACACGACTTATATCCATATGCTCTGAGTCTTTCCTTGCCTCCAGCCCATGACTCATCCATTGCTCTCCATCTACATAATCACCACCAGCTTTGCTCCATTGCAGCCTCAGACTTAGACCCTGCACTTCTTCATGGCTGGTCTATAACTGCAGCCTACACCCCTTTTATTTCTTTGAGTCTCCATAACCACAGACAACTCCACAAATAGAACCATCATCTCAAAGCAAATCCTAAGCATACATCTAAGCTGCCATTGATGCTCTTACCATCTTGCTTCTAGCTTCACCTCCATCGGGCTTAATCCGCCACTCCCATTGCAGCACCCATTTAGCACTTGCAAACTATGAACCCATGTAGTTGCACCACCAAAGGCCTTCGCAGCCTTAACAAAGACCAGCAGTACCTCGCAATGTATGCATAATCAACCTGCCATTTTCCATTCATCATACTCTTCCATCATATATTCACCCACAAAAACTCATTGAACTGTAGATCCGAACTTCAGCTACAACCCCATCCTCATACTCACTTGAATCGTGGATCTCAACATCATCCATTTCACGGCAATGACTCAAACAACACGTACCCATATCTCGGACCCCTTTTTCTTAGCTATTGTAAACTCAGAACCTCCATCAATCTCTGAAATCGAACCCAGTTGCATCTCTGAGATATTGAGTCTATGTTCTTGGTAGAAACCAATAGATCCCGAATCACTGACCATTTGAATCACATCAAACCCTAATTCATTGTTCTGTAATCTGCAAATTGTTTACAAATCGAACCACTTCATTCTCTTCTCTCTCGCTCAAGCTCGATTCACTCGATTCTCCCCGGATTCTCATCTCACCGCCATTCTTCAACCACACTAAAGCCTCACCGGATCCATTCCTCTAATTGCTCGCATTTGATCTCATGAGTAACAACATACCCTCCGCCTCGATCCGATTCGGTTCTTCCCACTCAAGCAATACGATGCTTCCTTTCCTCTCCGAATTTCTCTCGCTTTCAGTGCCTCCATTCTCTCGATTTCAGTCGAATCATGAGAAATGATTTCTCATTGAATTGTGTAAGAGAATGACAAGGATAAAGCCACTGGGTAAGATAGATAAGGGGTAACTACATTGACTTTAAGCACCCTCATTAGATAAGGGCCATCTTGATTTGCACCCCTTAACTCCCGGCTCACTCCCGATAGTGTCCGCTATTGATTTGAAGTGACAATTTTGCCCTTTGGCTTAATTTGGGTAATCTCCGCTTCTTTCCTCCATGTGACTCCAAACTGCACTGATAACTTCAAAAGCACACATAAGATACATAATTTACAAGAAAACTCGCAAAGAAAGCATAAATACTAGATATTAAATACGGTGTATTCTACACCTATCACAATACTCTCGAAGCACATACATTCAAACCAATAAGAGGTAAAGGAGAAGAAACATTAGGCAAAGGGTTAGATAAACCTTGCACAATCTCTTGTATTACGGAATCCTCTTCATCCTTGAAAAACTCAAGTGAATTATTCACCTCTTGGATATCATGGTCCTCTATCAAACCTTGCAACCATTCTTCGTCCGTTTCTGCCTTAACCAAAGTCTCGACATAAACATCATCATTACAATCATTTGCAAGCTCAATTGGGTCTTCCACAATATTGGTTATACCGGTCACATTCTCAACATACTCCTCTTCATTAGACTCAAACCTTATTGCAAGGAAGTTTTGTAACACACTAGTTTCATCATACTCATGTACCTTTTGAATAGGTGGTTGATCATTATAAAGATCAAGAGTTGAGTCAACTACACTAATGTCACCAAATATTTCCAAAGGTTGGTCCTTTTCAACACAATCATCTTGATCGCAAAAAGACTCCATTGTACACTCCTCGGGGATGCCACCATAAATTGGTTCAAGCGATGTATTTTCATAATAATCATCATCACTATCATAGTCATCATAATATTGGCTACCACTTCCCAAAGTTTGGTCTTTCGCAGAATTTTGCATGTCCTCTTTGTATTCTTCAATGCCTTGTCTTAAAGTGGAAACACCTTTTTGAAGCTCTTGGAGTGATCCATCCAAATTTTGAAAATAGTGTTCCATTTGTTGATAAAGCTCGTTCGACAAAGAAAAAGTAGAATTACTTACTTCAGTATTGTTAGGCCAATTATATTCCCTTTGAATGGGTGGATGATCATAACTACGATCAGAAATTGGGCCAAACATACTATGAGCACATTCGGTCGATGAAATTGGTTCCACGCTTGGTTGTCCACAAACTGACTCCATGCTGGCCATAAATTGTTGCATTTCATCCACCAAACTAGAGGAAAAATTAATAGGAGTACAACTAGTCTCCCCTCCTTGTGGTTGCTCACTAACATACCCACCGTAAGAAGGTTGAAATGTATGAGAACAACTAAAAGGGTACGTGGAATATTGACCATAACCAAAGGATTAGTTTTGATTGTATTCCCCATAAGGGTGATAGTTTTCATGTTGTTGAGGTTCAAAGCCGTATTGATTGCTCCAATATGCGCCGTCCATAGAAATTGGTACCTGAAACAAGAGTTCTCAAAACTCGGTTAAAAACCAAAGAATAAGAAAAAGTAAAACAAAACTAAAAACAAAAATAAGAAACCAAAAACAAGTGACAACCGAATTTCCTCCCCTAACGGCGCCAAAATTTGACCGGTTGTCAGCCGACACAAATATAAATTACACTTTCATACTACTCAAAATATAAATATAGCAAGGGCAAGAAAGGATCGTTCCCACGGAGAGGTCTTGGTTGTCAATATGTTATGGTTTCCTATATAAAACACCGGGGATTTTCTGATTTTTATAAACGAAAATAAATAAAAGCAAAACAAATAAAAGTAAACACGCAAATCAAGGATGTGAAAATATTGGATAAAGGTTTCATCTTCAATTGTAAACAAGTTTATGAATATATGAATAGAATTCGTATTTCTCTCTATCATCAAAAGCCATAGAATACCTTATTGCAAGAATACTCCGTAAATTTCCTAATTCATCACACACACATTAGAGCTGCGTATGTGAATTCTACCTAAAGAATAACCTAACGCCTTGCGCTAATCAAGTTCAATTCCTAGGAGCATTAAGTTTCAGAAATAGGCTAATCAATGCAATTGAAATACATTGCGCAAATAATTCGAACAAAGGTCAATTTCTACATATGATTACAAGGATGTATCACTACAACCTAGAATCATATCATGCTACTCGTATTCAAGGTTATCGCTCGATGAAAACCCTAAAATAGCTATAGATATGGATGTGAGTTCAATCAATTCTAGACTTAACTAAACAAACATTCAATCATATTGCAATACGTCAATCATGCAATTATTATAACCCGTAGAAATCAAACGATAATATTGAGAGAAAACTAATTCATAAAAATCATAACTTGGTTGCAATATCCAACTACATCTTCAACCAATAATAAAAACTTAGTTATTCATGGCATAGGAGTTCATAACAAGAAGAAAGAGAAAACCTATCATGTTTCTAAACCCTAGAACCAAAAGTATGAGTTCTCCCTAATGGAGATATATTTTAGGTTTGAGAAAGACTTTTCTATTTATATGTTTCTTCAATTCCAAAGGATACTCTTTTCCAAATTTAGGTCTTCTCAAAACCCATATCCAAGTGGTCCACCAAGCCTATGTGTGAAAATAAGTCTCTGGAAATTTTGGGTTCAAAACGGGTCGCCGGATTGCTGACGTCATCACCGGAATCCCGTCGCCGGTCGCCGGAATCCGGTCACCGTGAAACTATCTACATCCGCTTTTGTCATCGGAAACTGTCGCCAGCAAGTGTGTACTCCCAGCAATTCATCTCTGCTTCTCTATAGTTCATACATTCACAAAAACCATCTAACCCAACTTCTCGAATTCTTGCGAAAACGCGCCCAAAAGCGTGACGCGTAGCTCATATATCCAGCCGCAAACTATTGCATCCGACTCGTACCCCCTTTATGATTCACTGAAATATTATGATTCATGCTTCAAGTTCCGAAATCCGGCATCCCGGGCTAGTACCACCGGTGCACCACTCGCTCCGTTTTCGCACACTTTCTACAAACTTCAAAATCCATTCCCAACCGAACTTTCATTAACTTTCCCCGCGATTCCCATTGGCTTGTTTCAATGGGCAAACAACATAACTCTCCGCACCACCATTACCTCGAGTCCATCTATCTCGCAATTCATTTATTGTAGCAACAACTCATTGCAAAGACCAATTGCAAAATCTCACGCCAAATCCAGATCAGATCGGCTCACTCAAAAGAGTCACAACCCTCCATTTCAATCTACCGCATCCCTCGCTTTCCTAATTCATTCATCTAGCCATCTCAACCAACCTCGCTCGTCCTTTTCACCAACAATGCATCACGCTCCATCTCCAATTTCGATTTCAAAGCTCAGACCTTAACTCAAACTCCATGATATTCTTCATATTCTCAATTCAGGCAATTCTGCAAATCTCTGCACTTCAGTTCATGTCACAATGCAATGTGTGGCAACATCGAATTCCTCTTTGATCCACCGCAACCCACTGCATTTGAGCTACCTATAACTCTGTTCTTCTCATCTTAGCTGCTGTCAGTAACCCGCTGCGCATAACTACAATTCGGCTCAAACCGTTGTCGCCATCCAATTCCAAATCAGTAGTTTCCAATTACAAATGCTCGCAAAACCATTCACAGACTCACTACCCACCACCGCCATCCCTGTTCAATTGCAATTGCAACTCGCAGTAATTCATCCCGCAACTTCACTTCCACTCCATTATCGAATTATCACTTCACCACCTTTTAACTTTAATTCTTCAAAGACTTGTAATCGGCACATCCATTATCACCGCGATGAGCTAGCAAGTAATATTTGTAGCTCATCGTGACCAAAGCCTCTCTCGCACAACACACTCGAACACCAACCCATCTCCATAAATGCCCACTGCCATTCACCAAAGACTCACCAAAACCAATTCTAAATCAGAACCAAACATCCAAACATCTCGGTTTAAAATTTCAACACTACTCGCAATGCAGCTGCAATAAAACAACCATTAGCAACATCTCTGTAGCTGTACCACCATCTGAACCAACAATACCACTTCCTTCAATCAACTCAACATCGGTGACAGCTCAAAACACCACCAGAGCAAACTTGCAAACCAAAGATCTCTTCTTGTTCTCTCCAATCAACTACAAATGCTCCTTTATTCAACCACAACAATCGGTTCTTCTGCTCAACAACGGCAAAGCAAGCCAACACTTTCTCCCGCTGCAAAGATTAATCCGCACACACACATTAGCTCAAATCCCATCAACACAAAGAACATCATCACCTTCTTTACAATTTCGAGAATCCCCAAATCCATATTCTAACCCTTAATCATACTAGCTTCAACTCAGTTCAAGAAACCCATCTTTAGTGTTGTTCTTAGCTTCAAAATTCCACCATCTAAACTCAATTCCAGTGCACTACCAACACCACAATCTATGGCACCATCTCTGCAATTCTCGGCACATCACACTCCATAATCCTTGTAGCTCAAACCCCGAAACTCATGGCTAGTCACGTTATAAAGAAAAAGCATTTGGTCACTAAATAAATATAAGAGGGGCCATCTCTCGAACACCTCGTTGTGCCCTCAGAAATCATTAATGAAGAAACATCTCAGTGCCGTTGATTTCTAAGTTCCATCCCCGCAAATCGATGTTCAACACATTCAATCACACACCCATTAATTCTAATCATGTAGTTCATTCTAGCTCGAGTAGCACTTCAATCTCCTTTCTCACAACCAACCATTATCAATGGCAAAGCAATCTTCTCCACCGACTTTCGGGTAAGCAAACTCGTCCGTGCCAAACTAAAGCAAACCCATTCTAATCATTATCTCACTTCTTCTTCATTTGATTTCGAAAACTCACTTCATCTCGCCCGAATTTCTTCATCTACTCCTCACCAAACCCCGACCTATAACCTTAATCATCTCGCACCTCCCAGCTTCTTCATCTACCAGATCGCTTCTTCCATCTCACAAATGGCCGAATTTACCACCGGAATCATAAAACTCAGATCCTTCTGATAAAAATGATGCCGCCGTCTCTCTCAGGTGGATTTCTTAATTTCAATTGAAGCTTGAACAAAAGATAAAATTTCTCACGATGTTGAGGCTCTGTAGTGATAAGAATTGCTTAAGGCACCCACTGTTGGATATGGGCCACCAACAGTTATTTGGCTTGTCAGGTTCCACGGAACCGACCGCCTATCTTTGTTTTCTGCTTCTACTGTCGCTACGCGAACTAACAGATCATTCTTCACCTCCTTCTCGTGCACCTAGCCTGGTTCCAAGTATCACTCGCTAGTGAATTGATCTTTGTGCTCCTTTACGCTCCAAATGGCTAAATTCTTCTTCTTTTGCTCATAATGACTCCGTTGTACCTGATCATTCAAAAGCACACATAAGATACACAATTCCCAAGAAAATAGCAAAGAAAGCATAAATACTAGATATAAAATTAGGTGTTTTACAACACCTATCACAAGACTCCATACTCATTCAACCACAACCTGAAATCTTCCAATTTACCAAACACTCAGATGACTATCACCCAAATTCTACAATTGAAAACTCATCATTCTCCGCAAAAACAGCCTTTTGTTTCCTTTTCTCGTCCTTATGGATAGCTAGGAATGACCGCATTTATCGACAAAGGCAACCAAATCCAGTAACATTATCCAGATGGCTATCACCCGCAACAAGAATTCTCTTGGGCACGGGATAACCTCCCTCCTGTGCTACCCGAATCCCACTCTTGCAAACCCAAGAAATGGAACACGAACGACTACAACAATCCACATAAGCTGGGTCAAACCTAATCTAGATTTGATCAAGATCAACACAGATTTTAGCAAACAGAGGACATCCGTGAATAGTCGGAGCGAGGTTTGATTTGTAGGGATGCTTCGCTAACACCATAGTAGCCGTAGCAAAACCACTAGGAATCACCACCGCCCTCACGAGATGAATCATGGGCAATGCCGACAAATGACCGTGACGGCAAAAAGAACTAAGTCACCAAAGGTTGAATTTGAAACCGACTCTAAAATTTGCTTCGATTCCTAACCTCGGATGCCGATCCGGCTTGCTACATCTCAGAATGATCTCTCAAACCAAACAGATCATGAGACAGATCCCCACCGCACCGTCAAGCACAACTACAACTGGAAGGAAATCGGGCAAATAATGGATTGTCCAATCAAGGCGACAGACAACAGACCAACCGGAGAACCTTACAACTTTATTTTGGGACCATACTATCCCACCATGCATTAATCAAATCATAATGGATGACTCCTTGGGTATCACCTGCCCTCGTATAATTGCCGCTTAATTTTATAAGTATTTCCGTGCTTCAAAAAGAACAAAGAAAAAAGAAAAAAAGGAAGAAGAATCCGCACAAGGCAATACCTATTAACATCCAAGAAATCCCTGATGAAGTTTAAAATTCTTGTTTTTGGAAGAAACTTAGTATTATATATATATATATATGGCTTATGTTTTCCATGGGGTACTCTCTCAGATTCCTCAAGTTTGAGACTATTGTTGGTTCAACTTTATTAGAAAAGAAAAATATGTAACATTAATGTTTCTATTATTGTTAGGCGAGTAAGTTTTTTCCCCACACTTATTGGCATTTGCTATAATATTTTTTGTGACTATAATATGACATGTAGTTTGTGACTATTGTTGGATGCAATAATATATTACTGCTGCCATCAAACTTAAGGTCCAAGGAGATCTCTTAATTTGCAATGAAAGAGGTACAATAAGGAGCACACCTTTCCCAATACAGTCTTCGGAATCATTTTATCGTGTCCGGAGAATGAATTTTCGATTAAATTTTACAAATCGTACAAATACTAATCAACAACACCAATGGCTAACAAGAATTACAGAACAAAAAGAAAAAATTTACGCACTGCATATATTCTCCGATCAATAGGACAAGTGGAGATCCATCATTGATAGGAATATATCTTACATGGTGGTCAAAGAATTCTCTATATAAAATGTAGTGGTCTTCACTACAATTGGATCATCAGTGATAGTTGGGATCTTTAAGGGTAGAGATAAATTGGGATAGATAGAGGGAATTAGAGGTTTAGAGTAAGAAATAGACGAATTAACGGGATAATAGGAAGACATTGTTAGACAAGTAATTGCAGAAGGAATTAGGGAAGAAGATAAAGTTTACATTTCATTAATCGATAACTCACAACTACAGCTCTTCTGGATAATATAGCTGGACACTACACTTCACATATGAGTACCTAATCTACCCTTACAATAATAATGAAATACCACAATTACCCCTTTCATCCTACCCCAGGAACATGACATAAAAACAGGTTTTTTTCGATCTCTCTCATTAACCTAGAGTTCCTAATTGATTCCGCCCCATTCATGTTTATTTTGAAATTTGATTCTTTTTTTTTTTTGATAAAAGAGAATTTTTATTTATTATTGAGTAATTGCCATTCATGTTTATTTTGGAAATTTGATTCTTTTTTTTTTTTTGATAAAAAGAGAATTTTTATTTATTATTGAGTAATTGCATTGAAGTCTTTTGCCAGAAGACTACAAATGTTGGCACTAAAATTATCATAGAGTTCAACATCTAATTCTGAAGTTCTAACTACTTTTCTTGTGTAGAACTCTTAGCAACTTCATCTACTACTTGATTGTCGAAAGATCTCTACTAATGAAAGAAAAATTGCATAAACTAAAACAAGATGATAAATATTTTATCTCTTTCAAGATATTCCTATTTTCCCATTGAATTAAGGAGATGGTGCATGTGATTTATTGGATGACAAGTTTTGCATCTGCTTCTATGTGTATTCTGGTGAATGATTTATTCTTTGCCCAAGCTAGTGCCTCACGAATTGCTATGCATTCTCATTCTTATGGATTTAGTGCTCCATTTGCGAAAATTCCTTTGATCCCTCCACATGCTCCAAGAACACAATCACATCATTCAATCATTTACAAGCCACATTCCCTGTTTCATCACGAATAATTAGACCAAATGCCTATTTTCTTAGTAGAACAATCAAATGATGCATCTACATTGATCTTAATAATGCCTGGTAAAGGGGTATCCAATGTGATATAGTGCAGTGAGTGGGTTCAGATGCAATGTTATGTGCCTTCAGATGAGAATACAAATAATAGTTGATCTTGAGCACAGAATTAAACGGGTTTAAGGATACTCCCTGGAAAATTGAATCACATCTGTCTTTCCAGATGATCTAAGCACCAATCATTAAGGTATATAACCAATGTTCATTTGAACTACTATCTGTAGAAAACCAACTTGTCCACCACTCTGACACACTTGTGAAGTTACTTCTTAATGCATCAATGTTGATGTTTAATCCTCTCCACACAGCTCTGGCATGTCTGCATTCCATTAACAGATGTTCAATTATTTCAGATTCAGTGCCACATCAGCCACATTGAATTTCCTGCTCAGCATTATAGACTGCTAATTTATCTCTTTTCTGATTAATCTCCCTGATACACTTCCAGATAAAGAGTTTAACTTTATGTGCAACTCTAGTTTTCCAAAGAGTCTTCCAAACAACAGGATCAATAATTCTATCATTGACATTAACTTCTCTATTACAGTTAGTTAGCTTATTGTAAGTGCTCTTAACAGAGAACTTACCATCCTTTGAAGTCATCCAAATCATCTTGTCTTCTTTTGTGACATCAAGAAACATTCTATGAATTCTAGATGAAATATTATATCAAATAATTGATCTAATAGAGGGATATTCCAATTACTGGTGCCAGGAATAATAAGCTCAACAACATCTTCATAAAATCTGAATAATTCATTCATTGGAACTGGAGGAGTTGTCATACCTGGGATCCATCTGTCTTGCCATATCTTAGTTCTTCTACCATTGTTGATTTCTATAATTCTTCTGAACAACAATCAGCCCTTTTGTAATACCATTCCAGGTATAAAATCAGTTTTTGGCTTCAATCTTTTTATGAAGAATATCTCCATTTCTAAAATATTTACTTTTAAGAAGTTGAACCTGTTAGAGCATGGCTCGGTTGAACCCACCAAGCATTGGTATGTCAAGTTTGGTTGTCATATTTTAGTGAATCAAAACTCATGTTAAGAGTCGCTTGATTATGTACTAGAGTTAAACTTCGTATAGGTTAGCTTGAAAGTATTAGGATATGAGGCATTACAAGTATTGCGAAGACTTGAAGATGTGGAGAAACAAGGAGCTACAACGACAACAATCATCCTTCCACTTGAGGTTAGTGATATTTGACTTTAACTGTTTCATTCCCTAACGTATCTTTCAAGTCGTGCATATTGAAAACATAACTGCGAAGCATATTTGAACTCTAGATAGACATAGTATTAAGGAATACAATACGAGGCTTATTGCTTAACCATTAAACTTTGTAGATAAGACATCGCCATAATTATTTGAATGCTATTGTGATTATGTATGGGTATGAGGTGAGGATTTCATCCTAGGGAACAATGTTTACATGTGTTCTAAGGAAGTAAGTTCATAAACTTGTTTGTGAACCGAAAAGGAAATTGTCAGGTGTTATTGGTTTTGTTATTCATTGCATATCTTATGAACAACCAATATGTGTGATAGAGTATAACCGCTCACAACTTGTTGTGTTCTTGGTAGAACTGTTCCCAAAGGCCTAACTTATGTATTGGTATAACTTTTATTAGTAAAACTGATCTTAAGTAATCACATGTGGTATGATCGGATTTTGTATGTCTGACCTTGTAAGGGAAGGGAACCGATCCTAGTAAGGGAAAGGGAACCGATCCTAGTAAAGGGTGCAGTACATCAAAGAGAACCGATCCTTGTATGGGGTGAATCAAGGTTTATAGCAGAAAGGGGAACCGATCCTATGGACATATGCAATACATATAAGTTAGATACCATATATATGTGGGCAACCGATCCTAGTACCTAGTCAACCGAATTTTTGGGAAGCTAGTGTGACTATGCACAGTACTCACATGGAGATAAAACCGAAACTTGTTTTGGTAGAACCGTAAATCCATGATTGTGATTGAATATTGGTTTGATCAATCACATTGTTCTTGGAAGTCAGATGAATCAATTCTAAACTTGTTTGGAAGTGTGGCAAATCGGTTTCAAGGTTGTAAGTGTAAAAGAGAACTTACAAAGTCAAGATATCGACAAACTCTGAACATGTGTTGTGAATGTTTATTTCTATAATTGTTCAAAGATATACCTTAACGGCTAAGGGAAGAGAATCCCAGGATCGAAACATAAGTAAGTTAAGCATCTTTTAATTAAGGTTATTAATTTCATTTTGTAGGGAAATTACATAATTAGTAATGTGCATTTACTAATTAGATTTTCCGAGAGATTTCGATCATTATTTTTGGACAGAGCATTTCCAGGAATTATGGAAACCGAATTTGTGCTTTAATGAATATCTTGAGAATATTTTCGGTTTTGGAAATTCCTTGGTGTCCAAACTTCCTTGTCTATAAATACACGAAGTTTGCCTTTCTAGCAAACTAATCCTTCGTAACAACAGATTTACTCTTTTGTTGTTGTTACTGGTGTAGCCGCCTATTCGGAGAGTAGATTAACCTAATTAGGCGAAATCTCTTACGCCTGCTCAATTTAAAGTCTTCTTTGGGATTGAGAACCTCTAGTGCGACCCGTTGGTGGGAAACTAGATAATTGCGATTTATCTTTGTTTTCGATTGATTTGATTGACTAACGGTGGTTGAAATCTGATTGCACCTAGTTTGTTTATTCTTGAGAATCTTCCATTCTGATATAAGATTCAATCAAACTAGTTCATAGTTTCGACAGGGATCTTTAGACTGTCGTTAGTTCTAAAGATGATCTTGTGATAATCTATTGTTAACAGATTCCGTTCTGTGCGTGATTGATCACAAGAGATTCAATTGATTGTGTGCAGGTTTTTATTGAAGATTTAAGAAGATTTGAAGACAAAGAAGATATTGAAGATCTGACTTGGGTTTTATAATCTTTGGTGTGCACAATACTTGTTTCGGTAAAAGAGGATCCAATTAATAATCGATTTATCCTTGTGGTAGATTGGATTGATTAATTGAGTAGATCGGAATCAATACGTTTCCATGTGATAAAAGGTATTGATTGGCTTAATCTTAAGCGATTACCTTTGGGTGATTGAACATAAGATTGATCTAAGGACCCGACGAAGGAGTTTATGTTAAGATAAATAGAAGAGCATTTGTCCGACTCATATCACTTGGTTGAATAGAGTTGATACCAAACAGATTTGTTGTTCCTTTACAGTTTGGAATACGAACCAAATGAATTGTTCCAAGTACTTGACTTATATATATTCACAAGTCGGAGGCGTGGGAATACAGACGGAACTAAGTGAACTATAGGGTTAGTTACTTGGTCTCAACTATACGAAGTTAGGTGTAATTTTGTGTAGCGGCTTAACCCTGAGAGTATTCAATTCTGGACAAGGTCTTGGGGTTTTTCTTCATTTGCGGTTTCCTCGTTAACAAAATCTTGCTTTGTCATTTACTTTTATTTTCGGCATTATAATTGTTTTATTATAATTAAAGTAAATCACACAAACGTTAATTCCTATTTACTTGATAAGCAATCCTATTGTGTTTTGTTAAGTCTGAACCTTTGTATCAAGTAAACATACTTCGTAGTTTTATTGTCTTAATCTCGTATCCATAGACGATCACACGAATTGTGAACCGATTAGTTTCATTGTCTCGACTCAGTCCATAGACAATCAATTTCGGAGAAAGGACTTATAGGTAGGAAAAGTTTTAGCTTGAGGTATATTTGGGTACCCTCGCCTTTTCAATTGGTATCAAAGTAGGCAAACACGAAAAGATCTAACAATCTGTGTTTGGTGCGATCCAACCTATAAGAATGAATCTAATAAGTGATTTATTTAACGTGATGGCAAGAGCAAATGACTCAAAATTGTTTGAAGGAATGTCAGACACTGAAATTGTTGATTCGCTTCGTTCCAAAGAATTTTGGACATTCGACGAATGTCGCTTATATCTTGATCTTATCAAGATGCTTCTAGCAAGATTGACGAAAAACTTTACGAATTTGCAGAAATGGAAAAACAACTCTCTGACTTAAAAGATGAGATTAAGGTATATGAACAAAAAGAAAATGAGTCGCTATCTAAAACCCTCAAGATCCTTGAAGACTATAGTAGAGTTCAAAATGAGGTTGATGAGTTCTTCAAAGAACTGGACTACTCAAAGAAAAATAATAATTCTAAAGGAAATCAACTCATTCATGAGTATTTAATAAATTATACTTCTGAAGAGTCCGATAATCTTCAAGAAGACCCTCTCAATAACGATTCAGAAGAATTTTCTCTCGAAGATTATAATGACTCTAGTATAGGTTGTGAGTCTACTGAAATCAGTCATGACTTATCCTGTGAAACTTCATTAACCAACAGTTTAATCACAACACCTAGTGTGTTCAATTTTTCTAAATCCAGTCAATTCAAGATTGGTCAAGTAACCGATTGTTGGTTATCCCCTATCAAGCTTCGGTCCTTGAATATTACTGTTCAGATCCGGATCCACATCCGAATACAAAATAGGGATGGTGATAAAAACAAAGAAAGATGGAACTATCTCCTTCTGTACCTTCATCGAGTTCATAGAAACTCTAACAGTTCATGAAGGTTCGAAATTTCTTTCCTTGTATTTCTTGCATGTTCCATCCAAGGAGACAAACTTGTATTATTCGATTTTAGTCATCAAAAGGAACAAAGGGTTGCTCTTATTTCATTCCAAATCGTCACAAGCAAGGAGATTTACCCCTCAACGAGCCCTGCCGATTGTAAGTGGTTCTTCACTTCTCTTGTCAATTCAATGGATAATCGAGCTAGGGGTAATGGAAACTTTGTTAGAGGAGAAGGGTCAAATAGGAATTCAATACTTTACTCTACCATGGATATGAATTATGGAAACATGCCTAATCTTACCTATGATGTTAGCTATCAAAATTACTTTGTGAATGATGAATGTTGTATGAAATTCGGTTCAATGAAAGAAGCAATCATGGAAATGTTATTTGCTAAGGTTTTGGATACGAAATATATGAACTTTGTGAAGCATCGTGAATCAGATATCATTCATGAAAGTTCCTTCAAGGCAACTCCGGACCTTGTGAAACTATTTTATGCCAATATGCATGAAATGAAATTTGAAGGTTGTACTTTTCGTACTATGATTGGTACAAGGTCGTTTGAAGTCAACAAATAAGTAATTTCAGAGTTAATTCTCTATCCCTACATGAATACCTTCTTGCCATGCACAGATGAAAGGTACAGAGTCGACAATAATATCATCTCTTCAGTAATTGGTGGAATATGGTCAGGTAACTCCCTTCTTATTCACAACGTTGAATTTCATCTCAAGGTCTATAGAAAAATAGCTTGTGCTAACCTATGTCCTAGCAATATGCATAAGACAAAACTAGCGATGTTGCTGAACTTGTATACCATCTTGTCAGAGGAGTCAAAAATTTTGATTTTCGTGGCTTAATGATCAGACAAATGATCACAATCCGAAGAGGTAAAAGAAGAACACCTGGTTTTGCTTGTTTGATTACAAGAATATGCAGTTCTTTTGGAATTATCTGGCCAAATACAAGGAAAAATATTCCAAAGAAATTAGGTGAAGGAATTCTCAATAGTATGAGAGGACAGGTCTTCAATGCACCTCCACCTACAAGAGTTTAAGGGGATCCACAAACTCTTAAGAGAAGACTAGAGAGAAAGAAAAACTGCATCATCGAACTAATCGATCATGCTACAGAAACACATCCAGATCTCACCTTTGCTCTGAATGCTATCTCTAACAGTTACCAGGATACCTCCTCTGAAGAAGAAGATACTGAGCTGGACATCTCAGACTAGTAATAAATGCTAAGAATGTAATATTATGTATATTATTGTAGGATGCCTGTGAGAACTGTTTCTTTTTTAGTATATTTTATGAATAAGAGTTGTACGAACTTGTGTATGTTTATGGGATGTTTGATTTCGGTTTTACTACCTTAATATTCGATCTCATATATTGTGAACCCTCATGGTTTGGGTGACTTTTTGATTTAGCGGGATTAAGTTCTATCCATAGTAGGTAGGCTTTATCAAAGGATTATGAGGGGTTCTAATAGAAACAATATGTGAAAAATTCACAATATGTTGAATCGGTTTTGGTTTAGCATAAAAGCATATGTGTTTCAACGGTTTTCAACTTTTGCTTGCAATTGTTAAAACCGGTTTTCAACCTTTCTCTGTTAAAGGCTGAGGTGTGTTGTTATTCTTTTGTTAACACATAAGGATGACAACGTGGTGATATTTTGATATCAATTCTCCCTGGACGAAGATGCAATCATATTGGAGCAGTGGATGCGAAATTTGAGGTAACAATCTTGTTAGTTAATTGTTTTCCTGTTTAAGAAATGCCTGAGTTTATATTATATATATTTTTTGCTTTTGCTTAACAAAATTTTGGTTCAATTGATATTTATTCCATGATGTGTGCGTGGATGTGTGTTTCAATTTGTTCTGGTTAAGAAAAAATATTGTTATCTTGCTTTATTGTGTGGTATCAATTGTTTAGGCTTACAAAATTTCGGTACAATTGATGTGTGTGTGTGATTCAATTGGTTCCGGTTAATAAAAACTATTGTTATCTTGCTTTTGTATGGTATCAATTGTTTAGGCTTACAAAATTACGGTGCAATTGCGGTGCTTATGATGTCTATGTTGATTCAATTGCTTCCAGTTGAGGTGAATAATTATGCAAATTGATTTATTTTGGTTTGTATGAATTATTTATGGCTTAACGAAATAATATGTGTACGGGATGAGTTGTTTAGTCCAATTCGATTCCTGATAAGATAAACTAAGTTAATTCTGATCTTAGTTAGACTTACCGAAGTGAGATTTGGTTATTCAAGTCTAATCGAATGCTTAAACAAGAAATGCTAGTTAACTAACCTAGTACTTGTTTTGTTTAAAATTGAAAGGTCTAAGTTTATGGATAATTAGAACCCAATGAGAAAAATGGAGTTTATCTTTATTTTGGTATTATCGAATTAAGCGGTTGTTTTTGAACAATCGGTTTAGCATAGGGACTAATATGCTTAGTTGTTTTTGGTTTGCTAAACTAAATTGGAAAAATTGTTTCAGGAAATTGTTTCCTTGGTAATATATGAAAATAAGACTACTTGTAGTTTCGGTTTTGATATTGGTTATCAGAACATGATGTGTGGAACCCTCGTGCCTAACTCTACAGGTTTGCAAGTCCATTCTGATATTTGTAAGATTCTTTTCGTGTTGTCCTTTATTTTTTTGTTTCTTTCACATTCTTGTGACAAAAGGGGGAGAAATATATGGAGTAAACAGGTGATGCGGCATTGATATTTATATTGATTGGCATCGCTAGGGAAAAGAACATTGGTACTTGAATGTTTTTATCTAACGAAAGAGTGAAAGCACAGACTAAGGGGGAGTAACATGTCATATGATTGGTATAACAAAGATATGCGGATTGAATATCTACCTATCTTCCTTAGGGGGAGTAATAGATTTGTTATTATAATGTCAACAACGATATTTTCAAGGATTGAATGTAAGCAGTTTCACTGTGCTGTTGAATCGGGAATCAAGCGGATTGTAATGAATTATTGTAATTTGTTTATCCATATGATGTAAGAGTTTGTAACTAAAATTGACAAAGGGGGAGATTATTAGAGCATGGCCCGGTTGAACCCACTAAGCGTTGGTATGTCAAGTTTGGTTGTCATAGTTTAGTGAATCAAAACTCATGTTAAGAGTCGCTTGATTATGTACTAGAGTTAAACTTCGTATAGGTTAGCTTGAAAGTATTAGGATATGAGACATTACAAGTATAGCGAAGACTTGAATATGTGAAGAAGCAAGGAGCTACAACGATAACAATCATCCTTGCACTTGAGGTTAATGATATTTGACTTGAACTGTTTCATTTCATAACGTATCTTTCAAGTTGTGCATATTGAAAACATAACTGTGAATCATATTTGAACTCTAGATAGACATAGTATTAAGGAATACAATACGAGGTTTATTGCTTAACCATTAAAATTTGTAGATAAGACATCGCCATAATCATTTGAATGCTATTGTGAATATGTATGGGTATGAGGTGAGGAATTCATCCTAGGGAACAATTTTTACATGTGTTCTAAGGAAGTAAGTTCATAAACTTGTTTGTGAACCGAAAAGGAAATTGCTAGGTGTTATTGGTTTTGTTATTCATTGCATATCTTATGAACAACCAATATGTGTGATAGAGTATAACCGCTCACAACTTGTTGTGTTCTTGGTAGAACTGTTCACAAAGGCCTGACTTATGTATTGGTGTAACTTTTATTAGTAAAACCGATCTTAAGTAATCACCTGTGGTATGATCGGATTTTGTATGTCTGACCTTGTAATGGAAAGGGAACCGATCCTTGTAAGGGAAAGGGAACCGATCCTAGTAAGGGAAAGAGAACCGATCCTAGTAAGGGGTGCAATACATCAAAGGGACCGATCCTTGTATGGGGTGCAGCAAGGTTTATAGTAGAAAGGGGAACCGATCCTATGGACATGTGCAACACATATAAGTTAGATACCATATATATGTGGGGAACCAATCCTAGTACCTAGTCAACCGAATTTTTGGGAAGCTAGTGTGACTATGCACAATACTCACATGGAGGTAAAACCGAAACTTATTTTGGTAGAACTGTAAACCCATGATTGTGATTCAATGTTGGTTTGATCAATCACATAGTTCTTGAAAGTTAGATGAACCAATTCTAAACTTGTTTGGAAGTGTGGCAAATCGGTTTCAAGGTTGTAAGTGTGAAATATGGAAACCGAATTTGTGCTTTAATGAATATCTTGAGAATATTTTCGGTTTTGGAAATTCCTTGGTGTCCAAAATTCCTTGTCTATAAATACACGAGGTTTGCCTTTCTGGCAAACTAATCCTTCGTAACAACAGATTTACTCTTTTGTTGTTGTTACTGGTGTAGCCGCCTATTCGGAGAGGAGAGTAACCTAATTAGGCGAAATCTCTTACGACCGCTCAATTTAAAGTCTTCTTTTGGATTGAGACGCTCTAGCACGACCCGTTGGTGGGAAACTAGATAATTGCGGTTTATCTTTGTTTTCGATTGATTTGGTTGACTAACGGTGGTTAAAATCTGATTGCACCTAGTATTTTTATTCTTGAGAATCTTCTATTCTAATATAAGATTTACTCAAACTAGTTTAGAGTTTCGACAAGGATCTTTAGAATGTTGTTAGTTCTAAAGACGATCTTGTGATAATCCATTGTTAACAGACTCCGTTCTGTTCGTGATTGATCACAAGAGATTCAAGTGATTGTGTGCAGGTTTTTTATTGAAGATTTAAGAAGATTTGAAGACAAAGAAGATATTGAACATCTGACTTGGGTTTTATAATCTTTGGTGTGCACAATACTTGTTTCGGTAAAAGAGGATCCAATTAATAATCGATTTATCCTTGTGGTAGATTGGATTGATTAATTGAGTAGATCGGCATCAATACGTTTCCATGTGATAAAAGTTATTGATTGGCTTAATCTTAAGAGATTACCTTTGGGTGATTGAACATAAGATTGATCTAAGGACCCGACGAAGGAGTTTATGTTAAGATAAACAGAAGAGCCTTTGTCCGACTCATATCACTTGGCTGAATAGAGTTGATACCAAACAGATTTGTTGTTCCTTTACTGTTTGGAATACGAACCAAATGAATTGTTCCAAGTACGTGACTTATATATATTCACAAGTCGGAGGCGTGGGAATACAGACGGAACTAAGTGAACTATAGGGTTAGTTACTTGGTCTCAACTATACGAAGTTAGGTGTAATTTTGTGTAGCGGCTTAACCCTGAGAGTATTCAATTCTGGACAAGGTCTTGGGGTTTTTCTTCATTTGCGGTTTCCTCGTTAACAAAATCTTGCTGTGTCATTTACTTTTATTTTCAGCATTATAATTGTTTTATTATAATTAAAGTAAATCACACAAACGTTAATTCCTATTTACTTGATAAGCAATCCTATTGTGTTTTGTTAAGTTTGAACCTTTGTATCAAGTAAACATACTTCGTAGTTTTATTGTCTTAATCTCGTATCCATAGACGATCACACAAATTGTGAACCGATTAGTTGTATTGTCTCGACTCAGTCCATAGACAATCAATTTCGGAGAAAGGACTTATAGGTAGGAAAAGTTTTAGCTTGAGGTATATTTGGGTACCCTCGCCTTTTCAATTGGTATCAAAGTAGGCAAACACGAAAAGATCTAACAATCTGTGTTTGGTGCGATCCAACCTATAAGAATGAATCTAATAAGTGATTGATTTAACGTGATGGCAAGAGCAAATGACTCAAAATTGTTTGAAGGAATGTCAGACACTGAAATTGTTGATTCGCTTCGTTCCAAAGAATTTTGGACATTCGACGAATGTCGCTTATATCTTGATCTTACTGAAGATGCTTCTAGCAAGATTGACAGAAAACTTTCTGAATTTGCAGAAATGGAAAAACAACTCTCTGACTTAAAAGATGAGATTAAGGTATATGAACAAAAAGAAAATGAGTCGCTATCTAAAACCCTCAAGATCCTTGAAGACTCTAGTAGAGTTCAAAATGAGGTTGATGAGTTCCTCAAAGAACTGGACTACTCAAAGAAAAATAATAATTCTAAAGGAAATCAACTCATTCATGAGTATTTAATAAATTATACTTCTGAAGAGTCCGATAATCTTCAAGAAGACCCTCTCAATAACGATTCAGAAGAATTTTCTCTCGAAGATTATAATGACTCTAGTATAGGTTGTGAGTCTACTGAAATCAGTCATGACTTATCCTGTGAAACTTCATTAACCAACAGTTTCATTACAACACCTAGTGTGTTCAATTTTTCTAAATCCAGTCAATTCAAGATTGGTCAAGTAACCGATTGTTGGTTATCCCCTATCAAGCTTCGGTCCTTGAATATTACTGTTCAGATCCGGATCCACATCCGAATACAAAATAGGGATGGTGATAAAAACAAAGAAAGATGGAACTATCTCCTTCTATACCTTCATCGAGTTCATAGAAACTCCAACAGTTCACGAAGGTTCGAAATTTCTTTCCTTGTATTTCTTGCATGTTCCATCCAAGGAGAGAAACTTGTATTATTCGATTTTAGTCATCAAAAGGAACAAAGGGTTGCTCTTATTTCATTCCAAATCGTCACAAGCAAGGAGATTTACCCCTCAACGAGCCCTACCGATTGTAAGTGGTTCTTCACTTCTCTTGTCAATTCAATGGATAATCGAGCTAGGGGTAATAGAAACTTTGTTAGAGGAGAAGGGTCAAATAGGAATTCAATACTTTACTCAACCATGGATATGAATTATGGAAACATGCCTAATCTTACCTATGATGTTAGCTATCAAAATTACTTTGTGAATGATGAATGTTGTATGAAATTCGGTTCAATGAAAGAAGCAATCATGGAAATGTTATTTGCTAAGGTTTTGGATACGAAATATATGAACTTTGTGAAGCATCGTGAATCAGATATCATTCATGAAAGTTACTTCAAGGCAACTCCGGACCTTGTGAAACTATTTTATGCCAATATGCATGAAATGAACTTTGAAGGTTGTACTTTTCGTACTATGATTGGTACAAGGTCGTTTGAAGTCAACAAACAAGTAATTTCAGATTTAATTCTCTATCCCTACATGAATACCTTCTTGCCATGATCAGATGAAAGGTACAGAGTCGACAATAATATCATCTCTTCAGTAATTGGTGGAATATGTTCAGGTAACTCCCTTCTTATTCACAACGTTGAATTTCATCTCAAGGTCTATAGAAAAATAGCTTGTGCTAACCTATGTCCTAGCAATATGCATAAGACAAAACTAGCGATGTTGCTGAACTTGTATACCATCTTGTCAGAGGAGTCAAAAATTTTGATTATCGTGGCTTAATGATCAGACAAATGATCACAATCTGAAGAGGTAAAAGAAGAACACCTGGTTTTGCTTGTTTGATTACAAGAATATGCAGTTCTTTTGGAATTATCGGGCCAAATGCCAGGAAAAATATTCCAAAGAAATTAGGTGAAGGAATTTTCAACAGTATGAGAAGACAGGTCTTCAATGCACCTCCACCTACAAGAGTTTAAGGGGATCCACAAACTCTTAAGAGAAGACTAGAGAGAAAGAAAAACTGCATCATCGAACTAATCGATCATGCTACAGAAACACATCCAGATCTCACCTTTGCTCTGAATGCTATCTCTAACAGTTACCAGGATACCTCCTCTGAAGAAGAAGATACTGAGCTGGACATCTCAGACTAGTAATAAATGCTAAGAATGTAATATTATGTATATTATTGTAGGATGCCTGTGAGAACTGTTTCTTTTTTAGTATATTTTATGAATAAGAGTTGTACGAACTTGTGTATGTTTATGGGATGTTTGATTTCGGTTTTACTACCTTAATATTCGATCTCATATATTGTGAACCCTCATGGTTTGGGTGACTTTTTGATTTAGCGGGATTAAGTTCTATCCATAGTAGGTAGGCTTTATCAAAGGATTATGAGGGGTTCTAATAGAAACAATATGTGAAAAATTCACAATATGTTGAATCGGTTTTGGTTTAGCATAAAAGCATATGTGTTTCAACGGTTTTCAACTTTTGCTTGCAATTGTTAAAACCGGTTTTCAACCTTTCTCTGGTAAAGGTTGAGGTGTGTTGTTATTCTTTTGTTAACGCATAAGGATGACAACGTGGTGATATTTCGATATCAATTCTCCCTGGACGAAGATGCAATCATATTGGAGCAGTGGATGCGAAATTTGAGGTAACAATCTTGTTAGTTAATTGTTTTCCTGTTTAAGAAAAGCCTGAGTTTATATTATATATTTTTTTTTCTTTTGCTTAACAAATTTTTGGTTCAATTGATATTTATTCCATGATGTGTGCGTGGATGTGTGTTTCAATTGGTTCTGGTTAAGAAAAACTATTGTTATCTTGCTTTATTGTGTGGTATCAATTGTTTAGGCTTACAAAATTTCGGTACAATTGATGTGTGTGTGTGATTCAATTGGTTCCGGTTAATAAAAACTATTGTTATCTTTATTTTGTATGGTATCAATTGTTTAGGCTTACAAAATTACGGTGCAATTGCGGTGCTTATGATGTCTATGTTGATTCAATTGCTTCCAGTTGAGGTGAATAATTATGCAAATTGATTTATTTTGGTTTGTATAAATTATTTATGGCTTAAAGAAGTAATATGTGTACAGGATGAGTTGTTTAGTCCAATTCGATTCCGGATAAGATAAACTAAGTTAATTCGGATCTTAGTTAGACTTATCGAAGTGAGATTTGGTTATTCAAGTCTAATCGAATGCTTAAACAAGAAATGCTAGTTAACTAACCTAGTACTTGTCTTGTTTAAAATTGAAAGGTCTAAGTTTATGGATAATTAGAACCCGATGAGAAAAATGGAGTTTATCTTTATTTTGGTCTTATCGAATTAAGCGGTTGTTTTTGAACAATCGGTTTAGCATAGGGACTAATATGCTTAGTTGTTTTTGGTTTGCTAAACTAAATTGGAAAGATTGTTTCAGGAAATTGTTTCCTTGGTAATATATGAAAATAAGACTACTTGTAGTTTCGGTTTTTATATTGGTTATCAGAACATGATGTGTGGAACCCTCGTGCCTAACTCTACAGGTTTGCAAGTCCATTCTGAGTTTTGTATGATTCTTTTCGTGTTGTCCTTTATTTTTTTGTTTCTTTCACATTTTTGTGACAAAAAGGGGGAGAAATATATGGAGTAAACAGGTGATGCTGGCATTGATATTTATATTGATTGGCATCGCTAGGGAAAAGAACATTGGTACTTGAATGTTTTTATCTAACGAAAGAGTGAAAGCACATACTAAGGGGGAGTAACATGTCATATGATTGGTATAACAAAGATGTGCGGATTGAATATCTACCTATCTTCCTTAGGGGGAGTAATAGATTTGTTATTATAATGTCAACAACGACATTTTCAAGGATTGAATGTAAGCGCTTTCACCGTCTTTGTTGAATCGGGAATCAAGCGGATTGTAATGAATTATTGTAATTTGTTTATCCATATGATGTAAGAGTTTGTAACTAAAATTGACAAAGGGGGAGATTATTAGAGCATGGCCCGGTTGAAACCACTAAGCCTTGGTATGTCAAGTTTGGTTGTCATATTTTAGTGAATCAAAACTCATGTTAAGAGTCGCTTGATTATGTACTAGAGTTAAACTTCGTATAGGTTAGCTTGAAAGTATTAGGATATGAGACATTACAATTATAGCGAAGACTTGAATATGTGAAGAACCAAGGAGCTACAACGATAACAATCATCCTTCCACTTGAGGTTAATGATATTTGACTTGAACTATTTCATTTCATAACGTATCTTTCAAGTTGTGCATATTGAAAACATAACTGTGAATCATATTTGAACTCTTGATAGACATAGTATTAAGGAATACAATACGAGGTTTATTGCTTAACCATTAAACTTTGTAGATAAGACATCGCCATAATCATTTGAATGCTATTGTGAATATGTATGGGTATGAGGTGAGGAATTCATCCTAGGGAACAATTTTTACATGTGTTCTAAGGAAGTAAGTTCATAAACTTGTTTGTGAACCGAAAAGGAAATTGCTAGGTGTTATTGGTTTTGTTATTCATTGCATATCTTATGAACAACCAATATGTGTGATAGAGTATAACCGCTCAAAACTTGTTGTGTTCTTGGTAGAACTGTTCACAAAGGCCTGACTTATGTATTGGTATAACTTTTATTAGTAAAACCGATCTTAAGTAATCACCTGTGGTATGATCGGATTTTGTATGTTTGACCTTGTAATGGAAAGGGAACCGATCCTTGTAAGGGAAAGGTAACCGATCCTAGTAAGGGAAAGAGAACCGATCCTAGTAAGGGGTGCAATACATCAAAGGGAACCGATCCTTGTATGGGGTGCAGCAAGGTTTATAGCAGAAAGGGGAACCGATCCTATGGACATGTGCAACACATATAAGTTAGATACCATATATATGTGGGGAACCAATCCTAGTACCTAGTCAACCGAATTTTCGGGAAGCTAGTGTGACTATGCACAATACTCACATGGAGGTAGAACCGAAACTTATTTTGGTAGAACTGTAAACCCATGATTGTGATTGAATGTTGGTTTGATCAATCACATAGTTCTTGAAAGTTAGATGAACCAATTCTAAACTTGTTTGGAAGTGTGGCAAATCGGTTTCAAGGTTGTAAGTGTGAAATATGGAAACCGAATTTGTGCTTTAATGAATATCTTGAGAATATTTTCGGTTTTGGAAATTCCTTGGTGTCCAAACTTCCTTGTCTATAAATACACGAGGTTTGCCTTTCTGGCAAACTAATCCTTCGTAACAACAGATTTACTCTTTTGTTGTTGTTACTGGTGTAGCCGCCTATTCGGAGAGGAGAGTAACCTAATTAGGCGAAATCTCTTACGGCCGCTCAATTTAAAGTCTTCTTTGGGATTGAGACGCTCTAGCACGACCCGTTGGTGGGAAACTAGATAATTGCGGTTTATCTTTGTTTTCGATTGATTTGGTTGACTAACGGTGGTTAAAATCCGATTGCACCTAGTATTTTTATTCTTGAGAATCTCCTCTTCTAATATAAGATTTACTCAAACTAGTTTAGAGTTTCGACAAGGATCTTTAGAATGTTGTTAGTTCTAAAGACGATCTTGTGATAATCCATTGTTAACAGACTCCGTTAAAATGCGTGATTGATCACAAGAGATTCAAGTGATTGTGTGCGGTGTTTTTTATTGAAGATTTAAGAATATTTGAAGACAAAGAAGATATTGAAGATCTGACTTGGGTTTTATAATCTTTGGTGTGCACAATACTTGTTTCGGTAAAAGAGGATCCAATTAATAATCAATTTATCCTTGTGGTAGATTGGATTGATTAATTGAGTAGATCGGCATCAATACGTTTCCTTGTGATTAAAGGTATTAATTGGCTTAATCTTAAATGATTACCTTTGTGTGATTGAACATAAGATAGATCTAAGGACCCGATGAAGGAGTTTATGTTAAGATAAACAGAAGAGCCTTTGTCCGACTCATATCACTTGGTTGAATAGAGTTGATACCAAACAGATTTGTTGTTCCTTTACTGTTTGGAATATGAACCAAAGGAATTGTTCCAAGTACGTGACTTATATATATTCACAAGTCGGAGGCGTGGGAATACAGACGGAACTAAGTGAACTATAGGGTTAGTTACTTGGTCTCAACTATACGAAGTTAGGTGTAATTTTGTGTAGCGGCTTAATCCTGAGAGTATTCAATTCTGGACAAGGTCCCGGGGTTTTTCTTCATTTGCGGTTTCCTCGTTAACAAAATCTTGCTGTGTCATTTACTTTTATTTTCCGCATTATAATTGTTTTATTATAATTAAAGTAAATCACACAAATGTTAATTCGTATTTATTTGATAAGCAATCCTATTGTGTTTGGTTAAGTGCGAACCTTTGTATCAAGTAAACATACTTCGTAGTTGTATTGTCTTGATCTTGTATCCATAGACGATCACACGAAGTGTGAACCAATTAGTTGCATTGTCTCAACTCAGTCCATAGACAATCACTTTCGGAGAAAGGACTTATAGGTAGGAAAAGTTTTAGCTTGAGGTATATTTGGGTACCCTCTCCTTTTCAGAACCATTAGATTATTGGATTCAGATTAGATTCTGCTTGCCATTTTTGTGAGTAGAGCCAGATTGAGCTTTTCTAAATCCCTGAAAGCAAGTCCACCAATATCTTTTGGCTTACACATCTTGAGCCAAGCTAGAGGATTAGAACCTTTGTTTGCATTATATCCCCGAAATAAATGTCTCTCAATGGCAGTAAGCTTGTTGATGAGTTGATTAGGGAGCTTGAAAGTGCCCATCTGATAAGTAGGAACTGCATTTAATACATGTTTGTGTAGGATCACAATATCGCAACAGACAAGACTCGCGGGATAAGTAAACGACGGCGTCACGAAGGAATCGCAGGAGTTAAAAATAAACGACGCAATGAATAACGACAGGCAAAACATAAAGAAGACGTGAGACCTGGCGAGGGTTAAGAAGTGTCGCGAGAGCGAATGTTTGTGCATCTGCGACACTTCATGGGACATTCCCGAAAATAAAGGGTAGCTTAGTCGTCATCCACTTTGTATCACCCTATATAAAGGGTTGAGTGAGTCTGTGAGGGGGAGATCTTTTTGGGAATTGTTGGGCAAGTCATTAGGAGAGAGAAAGTTTAAGAGTGTTTTAATTTCTAAGTGTAATTCTATTTTCCCCGTGTAAACATTTCATGAGCTCAATCAATAAATATTCTTGATCTTACATCTTTCAATGGATTAATTAAGCAAAATCGAGTAAGGGGTGTAGTGTGGGAAATCCCGCTACTACATATGCGCTAGAAACAGGGACTGAGCAGAGATTGACGTAGAAATCGGAAGGAATTTGGATTAACAGAGAAAAGATTTGGAGAAGGTACTCAAGAATTCATTGAAAAAGAAAAATGGCTAGAAGAAGAAATGTACAAGGGCAACCAACGATTGTAAGAAGAAGTGGGAGACTTGCGGAGAAAGGAGGAATGAAACAGGAGAATCGTCAAGGATGAATATGAGAAACGATGGAGAAGATCAAAACCAACCACCAATCTCCCCAGTAGCAAACGCGGCTGTGGATTATGATAGAGTAAGTGTACATACTTGGAGATCCGATTCTCAAGACGAAAGAGAAGAGGAGCAAAGAAATGGTGAACAATGGACAAGGAGAGCAAGGAATGAATGGAGAAAACGAAGAAATCGCAGCATTAGAAAGATTGAGACAAACAATACACGAAGAGAGACGGTTAGAGGCAGAAGAACAAGTGTAGGATCATAATATCGCAACGTGCAGGGCTCGCGGGGTTAATAAACAATGACGTCATGAGTCATGAGGCAGATCATATGCTAAAATAAATGACGCGATGAATAACGACACACAAAAAACAAACAAAAAGACATGGAACCGGGCGGGTTAAGAAGTGTCGCGAGAATAAATGTTTGTACATCTCATGACACTTCGCGGAACATTTCCGAAATAAAAGGATAGATTAGCCGTCATCCACTATGTATCGCCCTATATAAAGGGTTGAGTGAGTCTCGTTGTAAGGGAGAGATCTTTTGGAATTGTTGAGCAAGTCATTAGGAGAGAGAAAGTTCAAGAGTGTTTTATTTGCTAAGTGTAATCCTACTTTTTCCGTGTAAACAACTCATGAAATTCATCAATAAACATTCTCAATTATACAACTTTCAATGGACTAATTAATCAAAATATAGTGAGGGGTGTAGTGTGGGAAAACCCGCTACTACATATGCGCTAGAAACAGGGGACGAGCAAAGGATTGACGAAGAAATTGGAAAGAATTTGGATTAACAGAGAAGAGATTTGGAAAAGATACTCAAGAATTCATTGAAAAAGAAAGATGGCTAGAAGAAGAAATATACAAGAGCAACCAACGATTGTAAGAAGAAGTGGAAGACTTGGCTGAGAAAGGAGGAATGAAACAGAGAATCATCAAGGATGAATAGGAGAAACGATGGAGAAGATCAAAATCACCCACCAATCTCCCCAAAGAGCAAACACTACCGAGGATTATGATAGAGTAAGTGTACATACTTGGAGATCCGATTCAAGACGAGAGAGAAGAGGAGCAAAGCAGCTTGGTGGACAATGGACAAGGAGGAGGAGAGCAAGAAATGAATGGAGAAATGAATCCAGGTAACGAAGAAATCGCAAAGATTAGAAAGATTGAGACAAACAATACACGAGGAGAGACGGCTAGAGGCAGAGGAACGAGCAAACTTGACAAGACAGAACCATGAATTGAGGATGGAAAACATGAGGTTGCAAAACAGGAGATCTAGAAGTAGCGTGAGATCAAGTTCAAGGTCGAATGGAGAAGAAAGAAGAAGAGTTTTACCAACAGAAAGCACCAATGAAGAAACACAAAATCCGAATATAGAGCATGGCGAGAGAAGAGGAGAAATAGAAGATCGTTATATTCCTCAGCAAAATCTTCAAAATGAGCGGAATAGGGAAAATCAAAGAAACATGCAACTCCAGGAACCGAATAACCCAGCTGCTGAAGGAAGAATAATCTTGCACGGGAGAGAAGAACTGAGAAGAAACCGAGAGATCGAGGATGACATTGAGAGACACTACATTGAACAAGCGCGACTAGCTCGCGAGAGAGAAAGGCTAAGAGAAGAAATGGAAAATCAAGAGATGGAGGAGGCAATCCGGCAGAATAACCATGACAACCGCGAGAGAAGGAGGGAACAAAATCGTACCAATAGAAATATTAACGAAGAGTATGAGAGGGTGCAGATGATGAGAGCCGAGAGGCAACCAAGAAGAGAGAACAACCGATATAATGGCGTGCGAATTGACGAAAGAAACGAAGAAGAGCGTCGCGAGGAAAGAAGAGGAGAAAATAATGAGCAGGAAGGTCAAAATAGGCACGAGCGAAGAAGGAGAGAAGCAGAGCTAAAAAGACCAGTAGAATCAAATTCTGAGGCAAATGAACAAATCTTAAGAGAACTAGCTGAAATGAGAGGATTACTGAACAATAGAAGGGAAGGAGGAAGGAGACAACTGGACGAAGCCATCGCAGAAGCCGCGAAGAATCCCTTCACGCTAGAAGTACGTATGGGAGGAATACCTCCTAAGTGCAATCTACCTGCATTAACCAACATCTTTGATGGAACAACCTGTGCGATACAACATATTAAGGCTTACATGAGATGTATGTTACAATGGGAGAATCATGATGCCATATTGTGCAAATATTTCGCGTCAAGCTTAATAGGAGAAGCACTAAAATGGTTTGAAGGTCTCACCAAGGAACACAATCACATCATTCAATCATTTACAAGCCACATTCCCGGGAGCATACATAAGTAACAACTCTTCGCGACTGTATTGAAGATGTATTCGGGTTGAAACAAAGGATTGGCGAGAGCTTAAGACAATTGACAAGTAAGATGGAGAACCATGTGTAGCGAAATGGCAGACGGGTTGAGGAGAGATATCTCATACTCTCATTTGTGAATGCTCTCTTCGCGACTAACTTGTTATACATTCAAATTTTTAGAATCAAAAATACAATCACGATGGCGTAATCCGCGAGAATTACAGAAGAATATATTGCCTTAGAAGAGAGACAAAATGAAATGAATTCTTATCCTACCGCGAACACAAACTCGAATGCTGCAACGCAAGCTTGTTACCTCAATTCATAAATACAAAGGGCGAGCACTTCGCAAGGACAAGCAGAGCAAGGAGAGCCGATGAGGGACAGCAGAAGATAGTAGCCATGGGAAGCCACGATCAAGAAGAATTTGAGCGAGAGAGAAACTACTATAACCGTAATAAAGAATAATAAGATTCGTAGGCTAGACAATGTGCAAGAAACTTATGGTGGACGAAGGCAATATAACCATGGAGGACAGAGAAGCCGCAGAATAGTATGGGAACCAATTAGGATGCCTCCACCGAATGCTAGTGTGGAAAAGATCCGGGAGGCTATACTGTGATGGAAGAAGTACCTAAGACCTTGGAACGCTGGGATGGAACCACCACCAAAGCGACGTGTCATGAGTTTTGTTCTTACCATCGCTTCCATGGACATCAAACAAACGACTCGCAGAAACGTAAAGAGAATTATTCTCGTGATGATTGATCAAGGGAAGTCAATCACTTTCTAAAAGGAGAAGGAAAAGGCCGACATTACCACCACCACCGTAAATGCACGGAATGCAGTGTCGCCGAAAGGAAAGGAAACATTTGTGATAGAAATCGGAACGAAACCAAAAATTTGAATTGCAACTCTATCGTCCACTCTTATCGCACAATCGAAGATTTTCATGACAACGTGCTCGAGAGAGTCTTTGCGAGAGAGATGCCGATGATAAAGAAATAATGAGCTCCGGCGAGAACGACGCAGATTAGAAAAGTGGCAAACTGAAGACTATTTCTTTCTCTCGCAGATGAAGTGCCATAAGGAAGAGAAACACATGATAGCCCGTTGGTTGTGAAACTAGAGATTAACCCGAAATCAGTTGATGGAGAGGATGATGAGGCGTGCTTGCCGGGCGATCAACCGAATCTTAATCGACACCGGAAGTTCGGTGAATATTCTCTTCTACCATACTTACAAGACGATGGGAGGAAAAGATGAAGACTTGATCCCCTCTACATACAAGATATATGGCTTTAATGGCACTGCAAACAAACCAAAGGGAGAGGTTCGCATGAGAATACCTCTACAAGGATTATCAACTGATATTTTATTCTGTGTGGTTGACGTGGAATCTCCATACAATGCGCTGATTGGGAGGCCATGGCTTCATGAAATCTTGGGAGTCGCGTCAACATATCATCAATGTATTAAATTCCCACATCCAAATGGCATTGGTATTATACAGGGAGATTGGAAGGAGTCACAACAATGTCATGAAGTAGATGTAGAAAGTCATAAGAAAGGAATGCCAAAAGAAAAGGTTGGAGACAACATGAGAGATGAGCAGAGAAAGGAAAAATTGATGGTAGATGCTATAGAAGTAAGGGCTGAACATATCTCGCGAGGTGAATCCCTGGAGACAGACCAATATTATGACAACAAAGAAGCAGAAGATTTGAGGAACAAAAAGCATAAGAAGTGAGCAACTGGAGTAGTGATGTGCGAGAATCTCGCAACGAGTAAAATGAGAATTCGATTAAGAAAGAAAAGTGAAATACAACAAGTGAAACAGAACTGTGCGAATACTTCGCAGACAAATATCAGCAAATAATGAAACATGAATGATTGAACGATTTAACAAATGCGCAAATGAATGGGACGAACCTTTATGGCGTACACCCTAGTTCGCGAATAACATTTCGTAAGAGGCAAATGTAAGACCTAAAGTGCGTCATATAAGGGGGTATCTCTCGCCGTGGTTCGGGGGAAGGTTACACCGCTCCCGAAGCCCGAACCATGAAAATTTGGGGCCCATGAAAGCCTATCCTAAGAGGTACCTTGGATTCCCAACTATATATGTAGGTTATACCCCGGGTTGGGCGACCGAGGGTCTCTTCCTAGGAGTCGCAGTATGCTCAAGGCGCCGAGGTACACGGTTGAGCCGAGTGCCCGGGATGGATGAACCTACCCCGGCCATTCTTGGCAAGTCTTGGCATGCGTTGCACTCGCCAAGAAAACTCCACTTAGGGTGCAGTCTCGTAACCATAAACCCTATAGGTATAAGGGATAAGAGATCTGCGAAAACAACCGGTTGTTGTTAAGACCGGATGGGAGGAGCTAGTCTTGTATGGCCGATGTTTCGCCTCCTTGAAGGGGCAACCGGGAGATGATAAGGGCGGTGCTTTCCATTAGGGGAAGTGCCAAAACAGACGCAAATGTCATGAGGCTTTGTTTTCGCAAGGAGACTTAGGCTTGTCATATTTGTGCAAATGATCCCGCAGAGGCAATAATACTAACGCGAGGGTAAGGCGAGATCAATGGGTCTTTGCACGCAAGTGTACGGACGTCCCGCGATTTCGTCGCAAGACTAAGAATGTCATAGGGCTTTATATTCGCAAGGATATTTAGGCCTGTCATATTGTTGCAACCAAAACATCCTGCAGAGGCAAAAATACTTGAAAAATGATAAGGCAAGATCAATGGGTCTTTACATACAAGTGTAAAGACGTCCTGCGATTTTGTCGCAATGAACGGTGGCAGGGGAGGACCTCTAATTAGGGAGGTCTGACTTGGAAGACCACACAAAATGATAAGGCAAGGTCAATGGGCCTTTGCATGAAAGTGTAGAGGCGGCCTGCGACCTTGTCGCAGCAAAAAGAGATAGAATTCTCAATTCATGAAGATACCCGCGATTCCGTCGCGATGATCCATTTCAATTCAAAATAAAATTATTATCAAATACAAGAAGACAACTAAAATCTTCCTTCTGAAGATGAATAACAGAGGCAAGTATGGGAATGGAAAAGATGGAACATTGTTATTCATCTTCTGACGAAAGAGTTATACATCAATAATGTTAGCCAATTATATTACAAGGAAGAACTAACAAAAAAGGGGAATGAAGATTGAATTCATAAAAAAAAGAGAGTTCACTATAACAAAGATACAAAGAATGTACGGATATTACACGCAAAGAAAAGAAAACAAAAAGAATTATATCTTTGGTGATTCTTCTTCTTCATCCGATTCATTAGTTTTATTATTCTCATCGCCGAATTTTCTTGTTCGCGCCTTCACTATCGAAACTTCGAGAGACAGTAGATTCTCAGAACCTTTTCAAGAAGCCGTGGATATGTATGCGTAGGGATGTTCTGGTGCTTACAAACATACTCCATGGCTCCATTGCGAAAAAACGAACAAAGATCATTATTAAAGTTCTCCACCGTTGTTTCAAATTGTTTCTTCAACTTGGAATACTTGTTATTACGGAGGAGAGACTCTTCATGCGAGTCGTTGTTTTTCGATTCAAGTTCTTCAATTCTCGCTGAAAATTCCCGCGAGTTGTTCTTTCTCGCATTCAAGCTCTCTAATTCTAACCCGAAGCCTCTTCTCGATTCTCGCAAATAAGTAACAACAAGTTAATAATTTACAAACGACAAATGTAAGTAAGAAACAAGTAAGGTATAATAAGCAACCTTCTCTCGTCGATATCATATCTTTAACCAAGGAAGTATGCTCGACGTGAAGACTAACATCAACCCCTAGGTTATTTCTGCGTTATCTAAAACTTTCGCAGCCTGTGCGAATTCATCGTCATTATTTATAACAAGGAGCGAACGAATCTGATCTTCTCGCTCACTAAGTAAGGAATTCTCAAGCGAAGCAATTCATCTCGCTCAATTTGTAGCTCAAGAAGAGATTTTTGAAATGTTGCTAATGCTTGAGCACCATTGTTAGCAATACGATCTTTGTCATCTATATGATCATTAATTTTCTTCCTCAAAATTTTGATTTCTTTACGAGACTCAAGAAACATTTGTTTAAATTGGTTGGCCGCACTTAAACCGATCTATGTTCAATCTCTAAAAGGCGATATTTGGTCCGAAGTTCATCTAATGAAAGAGAGTTAGTTTTGTTCAAGAACTACTTAAAGAAGTGTTGAGGTGAGCGAGAAGAAGGTTATTATCCATAGGTTCAGAAATGTATGGAGAAGAATAGCCTCATCGGAGAGATTATATACGTCTGCGAAAGTAATAAGTTAGGTGGCAATACGCGACCAATAAAATAAAAATAATAAAAGAAGGCAAAATATTATACCATAAAGTTGTTGATTAGCGTTTTGAAGGGTGGATACCCTCTCCTTTTGGGAATCAAGTTCGGTATTTAACTTTTGAATTTTCTCGTCTTTATCGCGAGATGACGCAGCCTTCAATTTCTAATTCTCGAATCCTCTTATTTAACCGAGAATTCTTCCTTTCAAGATTGCTACGTCTTCTCAAGATCCGAGGCAACTACAAAAGAAGACCTTCCAACCTATGAAAGAAGATAGAAAAGTCATTAATACATATACAACAATATAAAGTCAATGGGGAGATATGATTGTATACATACCAAGGATCCAAGCGCATTCAAGAAGTCGGAGACATAGTTCTAGAGACTCCATTGAAAGAATCATTGCCCTCCAAAGAGAGTGGCATTGCACACGTTTACAGAGTTCCACAGAGAGAGGCTAGGGGAGCATCTCCCATTCCTTGGAAAGAATCGTAGAAGATACTAGACAACCGACCCATAGAAGAACCAAGTTAACTGGGTCCCCGTAGCGAGAGAGCGATTCGAATCATGGTCGTCCTCATCGAAGACTCGAGTTTGAGTTAAGGCGAGAAGAAGATTGAATCTTTCGCTTTTTAGTTAGTGGAGCGAAGATTTATTCTTGCGAGCGACGCTTTGCCCTTACTTTTACCCTTCGCGCTACAGCCTTCTTCAACTCCAACCTTCGCATACGGTTAAAGATAAGAAACAGAGGCAACAATATTGTTTCAAATAACAAAGGAAGTGTTTCTTACTTCACTCGTAAGCGATCGAAGTATGGTCAGAGTACTCTCCAACGGATTATCCTTGTACTTTCTTCTCAATTTGGCGATCTGAAAAATTATACAAACTCAACATATAAAAAAAAAAAAAAAAAAAAAAAAAAAAAAAAAAAAAAAAGCGAAGGCAAGGTTTAAAATGGGAAACATACCTCATTTGCTTTATCGTGCCATTTGAACTCCCAAGGATGATACCCTCGCGAGATTCGCAGGAAGAACGTGCGAGCCCGCGATATAAGGACCATTTAAAAACAAGGGTACAACCCACCATTTCTCATCTTTGGAGTGGCGAGGAGTAGTATTATTACCCGGTGCCAATCAATATCCCGCATGAGCAGTTTATCCTCGTGAGACATTATCCTTCTTTTTAAGGCGAATGCCCCAAACAGACTTCGCATTAACCATCTTTATCACCGAATAATTTTCAAAAAAATTTTCTACAAGTATACTTCTCTGAGATATTTCCAAGTCTTTGAAATCGGGGTGTCTAACAAGAGTAGAGTATAAAGATCCTTTGCCAGCGCCACGATTCGCGAATTCAAGCATTAGGCGAATGCAATCGCCACTCAACCGATAAACAAACAGAGAATTTTTCATGGGCCAAGATTTCATAAAATAGAGGCAACTCGGATCGTATAAGGGAATGGGAAGTCCCGCGAGAAGCCGACCTAGCGAGACGATAATCCTTTGATCATCACATTGATGATCGTAAAATAACCTTGCAAAAGAATGGATGAGGGTTCTTGATCGGAATGGTCGATAGAGTGAAACCCTTCTCGAGCAACTTCGTTGAACTTCATCAAAAGAAGCTTTGTATGCACGACTAATGGCAGCCATTATCGCATGGGAATGGATGAGAGGTTAAAGGTTAAGATCGATGCTAGAAAAGACGGAGAGAAGATTTGCGGTAGCGAGGAGAAGATTTGCGAGAGCGGAGCGCAAATTGCGGAAGGAGAAAATCAAAGAAGTTGCGAGAGAGAAACTAAAGAATGAAAAGGAGGGGAAAAGAAAACTATATATAGGAAAAAAGATCCTCGAGAAAAACGAGGTCAATTAATGCGAGAAGAGACATGAACGGTCAAGAATAAACGGTTGGAAGAGACGTGTCGAAAAATGGCTTTAATGGTTAAAAACTGTATACGGAATTGAAACAGATAAAGATAAGCAGTGCAATAATAAAAGACTCGCTCTCATGATATTCTTCCCTTCGCAAGAAAAGTATGAGGAGAGACAGAGATGCAAAACTTTGGAACTTCGCAAAAGAATAGAGGCAAGTACGTACTTTTCAAGCCCAAGATTCTTTCGCTCGTTCCTTCACAACAAAGACCAAAGATTACTACAACAACAGATTTTTCCTTAAAAATCGCTCTTCAAGCAATATTCAAGGAAAAAGAGGCAAGATGTAGGATCATAATATCGCAACGCAGGGGCTCATGCGGGTTAATAAACAATGACGTCAAGCGAGAGCTGCAGACATACTAAAATAAATGACGCGATGAATAACGACACACAAAACAAAGAAAGACATGGAACCTAAGCGAGGGTTAAGAAGTGTCGCGAGAATAAATGTTTGTACATCTCATACACTTCGCGGAACATTTCCGAAATAAAAGGATAGATTAGCCATCCACTATGTATCGCCCTATATAAAGGGTTGAGTGAGTCTGTTGTAAGGGAGAGATCTTTTTGGAATTGTTGAGCAAGTCATTAGGAGAGAGAAAGTTCAAGAGTGTTTTATTTGCTAAGTGTAATCCTACTTTTCCTGTGTAAACAACTCATGAAATTCATCAATAAACATTCTCAATTATACAACTTTCAATGGACTAATTAATCAAAATATAGTGAGGGGTGTAGTGTGGGAAAACCTGCTACTACAACAAGCAAACTTGACAAGACAGAATCATGAATTGAGGATGGAAAATATGAGGTTGCAAAATAGAAGATCTAGAAGTAGCGTGAGATCAAGTTCAAGATCGAATAGGGAAGAAAGAAGGAGAGTTTTACCAACAGAAAATACCGAGGAAGAAACACAAAATCCGAATACAGAGCATGGCGAGAGAAGAGGGGAAATAGAAGATCGTTATATTCCTCAGCCCGAAAATCTTCAAAATGAGCGGAATAGGGAAAATCAAGGAAACATGCAACTCCAAGAATTGAATGACCCAGCTGTTGAAGGGAGAATAATCTTGCACGGGAGAGAAGAATTGAGAAGAAACCGAGAGATCGAGAATGACATTGAGAGACACTACATTGAACAAGCGCGGCTAGCTCGCGAGAGAGAAAGAATAAGAGCAGAAATGGAAAATCAAGAGATGGAGGAGGCAATCCGGCAGAATAACCACGACAAACGCGAAAGAAGGAGGGAACAAAATCGTACCAATAGAAATATTAATGAAGAATATGAGAGGGTGCAGATGGGAATTGAGAGACAACCAAGAAGAGAGAACAACCGATATAATGGCGTGCGAATTGGCGAAAGAAACGAAGAAGAGCGTCGCAGGGAAAGAAGAGGAGAAAATAACGAGCAGGAAGATCAAAATAGGCACGAGCGAAGAAGGAAAGAAGCAGAGTTAAAAAGACCAGTAGAATCAAACTCTGAGGCAAATGAACAAATCTTAAGAGAACTAGCCGAAATGAGAGGATTACCGAATAGTAGAAGGGAAGGAGGAAGGAGACAAGTTAGACGGGCCATCGCACGCCGCCGCGAAGAATCCCTTCACGCTAGAAGTACGATGGGAGGAATACCTCCTAAATGCAATCTACCCGCGTTAACCAACATCTTTGATGGAACAACCTGTGCGGTACAACATATCAAGGCTTATATGAGATGTATGTTACAGTGGGAGAACCATGATGCTATACTATGCAAATATTTCGCGTCAAGTCTAATAGGAGAAGCACTAAAATGGCTCGAAGGTCTGCCAAGAAACACAATCACATCATTTAACCATTTACAAGCCACATTCCCCGGGAGCATACATAAGTAATGACTCTTCGCGACTGTGTATTGAAGATGTATTTGGGTTGAAACAAAGGATTGGCGAGAGCTTAAGGCGGTTGACAATAAGATGGAGAACCATGTGTAGCGAAATGGCAGGACGGGTTGAGGAAAGATATCTCATCCTCTCATTTGTGAATGCTCTCTTTGCGACTAACTCTGTTGTACATTCAAATTTTTAGAATCAAAAATACAATCACGATGGCAGAACTACGAGAGTTGCAGGAAGAATATATTACCTTAGAAGAAAGACAGAATGAAATGAATTCTTATCCAGTCGCGAACACAAACTCGAATGCTGCGAATGCAAGCTTGTTACCTCAATTCATAAATACAAAGGGCGAGCACTTCGCAAGGACAAGATGCGGGAAGGTCGATGAGGGACAAGGGAAGATAGTAGCCATGGGAAGCCATGACCAGGAGGAATTTGAACAAGAAAGGAACTATTACAACCGTAATGTTAAATAATAAGATTCTCGAGGCTAGATCATGTGCAAGAAACTTACTTGGACGAAGGCAATATAACCATGGAGGGCGGAGAAGTCGTAGAATAGCATGGGAACCAATTAAGATGCCTCCACCGAATGCTAGTGTGGAAAAGATCTGGGAGGCTATACTTGTGATGGAAGATGTACCAAAGACCTTGGAACGCGGGATGGAACCACCACCAAAGCGACAGAAAGTCATGAGTTTTGTTCTTACCATCGTTTCCATGGGCATCAAACAAACGATTGTAGAAACATAAAGAGAATTATTCTCGTGGATGATTGATCGGGGAAGCCAATCACTTTCTAAAGGGAGAAGAAGCAAGACATTACCACCACCACCGAGGTGCGCAAATGTGTCGGCGAAAGGAAAAGAAACATTTGTTATAGAAGTTGGAACAAAAGCTAGAAATTTGAACTGCAACTCTATCGTCCACTCCTACCGCACAATCGAAGATTTCCATGACAACGTGCTCAGCAGAGTCTTTGCGAGAGATGCTAATGATAAAGAAATAATGAGCCTGGCGAGAACGACGCAGTTAGAAAAGTGGCAGCTTGAAGACTATTTCTTTCTCTCGTGAGATGAAGTGCCAAAAGGAAGAGAAACACATGATAGCCCGTTGGTTGTGAAACTAGAAATTAACCCGAAACCAAGATGGAGAAGATAATGAGGCGTGGCTTGTCGGGCGATCAACCGAATCCTAATCGATACCTAAGTTCAAGAATATTCTCTTTACCATACTTACAAGACGATGGGAGGAAAAGATGAGGATTTGATCCCCTCGACATACAAGATATATGGCTTTAATGGCACCGCAAACAAGCCAAAGGGAGAGGTTCACATGAGAATACCTTTTACAAGGATTGTCAACTGATGTTTTATTCTCGTGTGGTTGATGTGGAATCCCCGTATAATGCACTTATTGGGAGACCATGGCTTCATGAAATCTTGGGGTCGCCTCAACATACCATCAATGTATAAAATTTCCACATCCAAATGGCATTGGTATTATACAGGAGATTGGAAGGAGTCGCAACAAAGTCATGAGGTCGATATAGAAAGTCAAGAAGAAAAGAAATGCCAAAAGGAAGGGTTGGAAGCAACATGTGAGAAATGAACAGAGAAAGGAGAAATTGATGGTAGATGCTATAGAAGTGAGGGCTGAACATATCTCGCGAGGTGAATGCCTGGGGACAGACCAATCTTATGACAATAAAGAAGCAAAAGATATGAGGAACAAAAAGCATAAGAAGTGAATAATCAATAAAAGCAAGATGCAAAGTAGCAAATTGAAGTAATGATGTGCGAGAATCTCGCAGACCAAGAGTAAAATGAGAATTCGACTAAGAAAGAAAAGTGAAATACAACGGATGAAATGTAACTATGCGAATACTTCGCAAACAAATATCGACAAATAATGAAATATGAATGATTGAATGATTTAACAAATATGAATGCGCAAAAGAATGGGACGAACCTTTATGGCGTACACCCTAGTTCGCGAATAACATTTCGTAAGAGGCAAATGTAAGACCTAAAGTACGTCATATAAGGGGGTATCTCTCGCCATGGTTCAGGGGAAGGTTACACCGCTCCTGAAGCCCGAACCATGAAAATTTGGGGCCCATGAAAGCCTATCCTAAGAGGTACCTTGGATTCCCAACTATATATGTAGGTTATACCGGTTGGGCGACCGAGGGTCTCTTCTTAGGAGTCGTGTATGCTCAAGGCGCCGAGGTACACGGTTGAGCGAGTGCCCGGGATGGATGAACCTACCCCGGCCATTCTTGGTAAGTCTTGGCATATGTTGCACTCGCCCGAAGAAAACTCCACTTAGGGTGCAGCCTTGTAACCATAAACCCTATAGGTATAAGGGATAAGAGGCTGCGAAAACAACTCGGTTGTTGTTAAGACCGGATGGGAGGAGCTAGTCTTGTATGGCCGATGTTTCGCCTCCTTGAAGGGGCAACCGGGAGATGATAAGGGCGACGCTCTCCATTAGGGGGTGTCAAAACAGACGCAAATGTCATAAGGCTATGTTTTCGCAAGAGAATTTAGGCTCGTCATATTTGTGCAATGATCCCGCAGAGGCAATAATACTAACGCGAGGGTAAGGCGAGATCAATGGGTCTTTACACGAGGTGTACGTGACGTCCTGCGATTTCGTCGCACGACGGCAATGTCACTGGGCTTTATGTTCGCAAGGATATCTAGGCCTGTCATATTGTCGCAACTAAAACATCCCGCAGAGGCAAAAATACTTGAAAAATGATAAGGCAAGATCAATGGGTCTTTACATGCAAGTGTAAAGACGTCCCGCGATTTTGTCGCAATGAAAGGTGGCGAGGGAAGACCTCTAATTAGGAGGTCTAACTCTAAGACCACACAAAAATGATAAGGCAAGGTCAACGGGCCCTTGCTTGAAAACGTAGGCTACCGCGACCTTGTCGCAATGAGAAGAAATAAAATACATTTATGAAGATAAGGCAAAGAAAATAGAACTCTTGATCTATGAAGACACATGCGACCTCGTCGCAACAATACATTTCCATAACAATAAAATTATTATTCAACAACATACACGATGACAACTAAAATCTTCCATCTGAAGATAAATAACAGAGGCAAGTATGGGAATGGAAAAGATGGAATATTGTTATTCATCTTCTGATGTAAGAGTTATACATCAATAATGTTAGTTAGCCGATTATATTACATGGAAGAACTACCAAAAAAGGGGAGTGAAGATTGAATTCAGGGGGAAAATCCAAGAAATACACTATAATAAGAATACGTAAATGTACAGATATTACAAGCGAGAAAGAAAACAAAAGAGTTATCTCTTTGGTGATTCTTCTTCTTCATCCGATTCTTCACCGATTATTCTCATCGCCAGAATTTTCTTCTTCGCCAACCTCGCTATCGTAAACGTCCGAGACAGTGATTCTCAGAACCTTTTCAAGGAGACAGGATATGAATGCAGAGGGATATTGTGGTCCTTACAAACATACTCCATGCCTCCATTGCGAAAACGAATAAAGATCATTATTAAAGTTCTCCACTGTCGCTAGAAATTGTTTCTTCAACTTGGAATATCTATTCTCGCGAAGGGAGAGATTCTTTGCGAGCTGCTCTTTTTCGGATTCAAGCTCTGCAATCCTAGCTTGAAATCTTTTCTCGGATTCTACAAAGAAATAACAACAAATTAATGATTTACAAACGGTACAACAGGAATAAGAAACAGTAAGGTATAATAAGCAACCTTCTCGGCATGAAGACTAACATCAACACCTAGGTTATTTCTGGCATTATCTAAAACTTTCGCAGCCCAGGCGAATTCATCATCATTATTTATAACAAGGAGTGAACGAATTTGATCTTCACGCTCACTAAGTAAGGAATTCTGGCGAAGCAATTCATCCCGCTCAATTTGTAGCTCGAGAAGAGATTTTTGAAATGTTGCTAATGCCTGTGCACCATTATTAGCAATGCGATCTTTGTCATCTATATGGTCACTAATTTTCTTCCTCAAAATTTTGGTTTCTTTATGAGACTCAAGAAACATTTGTTTAAATTGGTTGGCTGTACTTAAACCGCATCTATGTTCAATTTCTAAAAGGCGATATTTGGTATGGAGTTCATTTAATGAAAGGGAGTTAATTTTGTTCGATGAACTACTTAGAGAGTTGTTGAGATGAGCGAGAAGAAGGTTATTATCCATAGGTTCGGGAAATGTATGGAGAAGAATAGCCTCATCGTAGAGATTATATACATCTCGCAAAGTAATAAGTTAGGGGGCAATATGCGACCGATGAAACAAAAATAGTAAAAGGAGGAAAAATTTTATACCATAAAGTTGCCGATTAGCGTTCAAGAGTGGACACCCTATCTTTTTGGGAGTCAAGTTCTTCAGTATTCAACTTTTGAATTCTCTCGTCTTTATCGCGAGACGACGCAGCCTTCGCCTCTAATTCTCGAATCTTCTTACTCAACTCGCGAATTCTTCTTTTCAAGATTGTTGCGTCTTCTCTCGAGATCCGAGGCAACTACAAAAGAAGTTCTTCCAACCTATGAAAGAAAACGAGAAAAACCACAAGACATATATATCTAAAAATTTAAAATTAACAGGGAAATGTGACTGCATGCATACCAAAGACCCAAGGGCGTTCAAGAAGTCAGGAGACACGATTCTAGAGGCTCCATTGAAAGAATCATTGCCTTCTAATAAAGTAGCGTTACACACATTTGCGAGAGTACCGCAAAGGGAAGCTAGGGGAGCATCTCCCATTCCTTGGAAAGAGTCTGAGAAGATGCTAGATAATCGATCCATAGGAGAGCCGGCTAACGGAGTCTCCTTAGCAAGAGAGAGATTCGAATCATGGTTATCCTCATCAGAAGATTCAGAGCTTGAGTTAAGGCGAGAAGAAGATTGAATCTTTCGCTTCTTAGTTAATGGAGCAGAAGATTTACCCTTGCGAATGATGGTTTTGCCTTTACCTTTAGTCTTCGCGGCTAAAGCTTCTTCAACTCCAACCTTCACATACGGTTAAAGATAAGAAACAGAGGCAACAATATTGTTTCAAATAACAAAGGAAGTGTTTCTTACTTCACTCGTAAGCGATCGAAGTATGGTCAGAGTACTCTCCAACGGATTATCCTTGTACTTTCTTCTCAATTTGGCGATCTGAGAAATTATACAAACTCAACATATGTAAAAAGAAAGTTGCAAAGGCAAGATTTAAAATGGGAGACATACCTCATTTGCTTTATCAAAGTGCCATTTGAATTCCCAAGGATGATACCCTCATGAGATTCGCAGAAGAACGTGCGGGCCCGCGATATAAGGACCATTTAAAATCAAGGGTACAACCCACCATTTCTCATCTTTGGAGTGGCGAGGAGTAGTATTATTACCCGGTGCCAATCAATATCCCGCATGAGCAATTTATCCTCAGGGACATTATCCTTCTTTTTTGGCGAATGCCCCAAATGAGATTTCGCATTAACCATCTTTATCACCGAATAGTTTTCAAAAAAGTTCTCTACAAAGGTACTTCTCAAAGCAACTATTTCAAGTCTTTGAAATCGGGGTGTCTAACAAGAAGCAGGGTATAAAGATCCTTTGCCAAAGCACCACGATTCGCGAATTCAAGCATTAGGCGAATGCAATCGCCACTTAATTGATAAACAACCCGAGAGAATTTTTCATGGGCCAAGATTTCATAAAATAAAGGCAACTCTGGATCGTATAAAGGAATGGGAAGTCCCGCGAGAAGCTGACCTAGCGAGACTATAATCCTTTGATCATCACATTGATGATCAGAAAATAATTTTGCAGAAAGAATGGATGAAGATTCTTGATCGGGAATGGTTGATAGAGTGAAACCCTTCTCGAGTAACTTCTGTTGAACTTCTTCAAAAGAAGCTTTGTATGCACGACTGATGAAAGCCATTTATCAGTATGGGAATGGATAGAAGATTGGAGATTAGAATCAGCGTTAGAAAAGATGAAGAAAAGATTTACAGTAGCAGAAGCGCAAATTGCGGAAGGAGAGAATCAAAGAGAAGTTGCAGAGAGAAACTAAAGAATGGAAAGGAGAGGAAAAGAAAAATATATATAGGGAAAAAGATCCTCGAGAAAACGAGGTCATTTAATGCGAGAAGAGACATGAACGGTCAAGAATAAACGGTTGAAAGAGACGTGTCAAGAAAAGACATTAATAATCAAAATCCGTGTAAAAGTACAAAACTGAAACAGATAAGCAGTCGCGGCAAATCAAAAAGAATCACTCTCATGATACTCTTACCTTCGCAGGAGAAGTATGAGGAGAGACAGGAGACGATACTTCGTAAAGAAGCTTCGGAACATCGCAAAAGAATAGAGGCAAGTACGTACTTTTCAAGTACAGTATTCTTCTGCTCGTTCCTTCATCAACAAAGACCAAAGATTACTACAACAACAGATTTTTCCTTAAAGATCGCTCTTCAAGCAATATTCAAGGAAAAAGAGGCAAGATGTAGGATCACAATATCGCAACAGACAAGACTCGCGGGATAAGTAAACGACGGCGTCACGAAGGAATCGCAGGAGTTAAAAATAAACGACGCAATGAATAACGACAGGCAAAACATAAAGAAGACGTGAGACCCAAGCGAGGGTTAAGAAGTGTCGCGAGAGCGAATGTTTGTGCATCTGCGACACTTCGCGGGACATTCCCGAAAATAAAGGGTAGCTTAGCTGTCATCCACTTTGTATCACCCTATATAAAGGGTTGAGTGAGTCTGTGAGGGGGAGATCTTTTTGGGAATTGTTGGGCAAGTCATTAGGAGAGAGAAAGTTTAAGAGTGTTTTAATTTCTAAGTGTAATTCTATTTTCCTGTGTAAACATTTCATGAGCTCAATCAATAAATATTCTTGATCTTACATCTTTCAATGGATTAATTAAGCAAAATCGAGTAAGGGGTGTAGTGTGGGAAATCCTGCTACTACAGTTTGATCATAGTTGAACTTCCTGCTTGAGTAAGAGAGATTGAATTATAGGTAGATAATCTTTTCTCAAAGCTTTCTTGGATTGAGTTGAAATCTTCTTGTTTGGAATGACCTAATAGTAATGGATAACCCAGGTACTTTTCTTTTGAGTTCATGGCTTTAACTCCAAGTATGCTGGTAAGACAGTCAACAACTTATGGCTTTGTGTACTTGCTGAAGTACACTGCAGATTTCTCAAAGTTTATAACTTGGCCTGACTGTGTACTAAAATCATTGAGAAGATTAAGAAGATTTTTAACAGAAGAAATATTTTCCTAAGTGAAAATCAGGCAGTCATCTGTAAAGAGCAAATGATTGATGGCTGGTGTATTACTAGCTACTTTAATACCTTGAATAGTTTTGTTTTACTGAGATGCAACAAGATGCCTTGAAAGAAATTCCATTGGAAGAATAAACAAATAAGGTGAGAGTGGATCACCTTGTCTTATACCTCTTGTAGGTTGGAATTCATCACAAGGTGATCCATAAAGAAGAGCTGAGAGGGTGGAGGTACTCATGCACTGATGGATCAAGTCACAGAAATCATCACTGAATCCAAAATAGTTGAGAACTTTGAGAAGAAAACTCCACTCTAATCTGTAAAATTCTTTTGACATATCCATCTTGAGTGCCAACCATCCTATTTGTCCCATTTTTTTCTTCGTAGAATGTATGATTTCTTGGCTATTATTGTGTTGTCACTAATGAGCCCGCCAGAAACATATGCTGCCTGATAAGGGGATATGATCTTCTCCATTAATGATTTCATTCTGTTGACAAGAATTTTAGAGATTATTTTATAGGAAGTATTACACAATTCTATAGGTCTATAATCTGCTGCACAAATTGATTTTTTCTTCTTTCAGATAAGAGAAATGTAAGTTTTGTTAACTTGTCTTGACATATACTTTGTCTCAAAGAATCTCTTGACCATAAGACAAAAATCTTCAGCTATAATGCTCCATTAACTTTTGTAAAAACCATTTTGAAATCTTACTAGCCCTGGAGAACTCCAATTTTCCATGCTTTTTAGAGTTGCAAAAATATCATCTGAAGAAGGGATACTTGTAAGAAGGACATTATCTTCTGCAGTAATGATAGTTGGAAGTATAGAGAAGAGGTGCTCATCAAGTACTAGATTTTTAGTGGAACTTATGCTTTTGAAGTAATGAGTAAGATGTGAAGATATATCTTCTCTAGACTGCAGCCAATTACCATTGTAGTCTTGTATGGAGTCAATGTTGTTTCTACTCCTTCTTCTGTTACATTTTGAGTGAAAGTACTTGGTATTATTATCCATGTCCTTGATAAAATTGTCTCTTGACTTCTGTTGATAAAATTCATTCTGCATCTTATGCTATCTGTTGAGATCATTGTTAACTGTCGTAATTTGAGCATTTGCCTGAGAGCTGTGTGGTTGAGCTTGTAAGGAAGATAGCTACTGTTAAAGAGAATTAACTTGTTGATGAATATTACCAAAATGCTCTCTATTCCACTTAGAGAGAAGTTTTCTAGTAATGCTAATTTTATTAGTAAATTGAAAGGCAGGTGATCCATAAAAATCAGTTTTCCAAGCATTGGCAATAATATTAGAACAAGATTCATCATTAAGCCAGGTAAGAAAGAACTTGAAAGGTTTCTAACAGTTTGAAATACTAGAATCAGTCACAAACATTATAGGACTGTGATCACTACCCACTTGGTTTAGGTGATACAACTTAGAGTTAGGGAAAGAGATATTCCAATCACTATTACCTAGTGCCATATCTATTCTAGATTTCCTTTCTCTTGTGCCTAAATTGTTGCTAGTCCAAGTATGACTTTTGCCAGAATAACCTAAGTCTTCTAAAGCACAGTCTGCTACAATCTTAGTGACCCAACCATCAATAGAGGATGAGGCATTGTTATCATTGTCTGTAATGTGGAAGTTAAGATCTCCTAGTAAGATCCAAGGGCTACTGTTATTCTTACTAATATCTAGAACATAATTCCACTGAGATTTTTTCTTATGATAAGTAGTGTGCCCATACATACAAGTAAGCAAAATTTCAGGCTTGATATTATCAGCTTGAACCAGAATGTTAAACATATTATTGTCTTTACCAACCACATCACAAGAGAACCCATTTTTTCAGAGGAGAACAAGCCCTCCAGATAAGCCAATTGGATCAATAAAAGCATAATTAGGGTATTGATAATGTTTAAGAATAGGTTTGCTTTTATCTTGATTTATCTTAGTTTCACACAGAAATATGATGTCAGGATTTTGACATCTAATGAGATCACTGAGATGGTTTCTGGTGGCTGAAGTTTTGAGCCCTTGAACATTCCAAGAAATTATTTTCATATTGTGTGCCTCTTTTGAGTCAACTAAGATGCAATGAAGTAAACTAATGCTAATGATCAAAAGAAAAATTCCATGGGATATGATATTGTGAGTTTTAAAATGTGCGTAATGAAGTGTTTAAAAGCTAAATGCAAAGAAAACAAATGACAATGAGTAAATAACAAGAGTAAATTAACCGATAAAAATTGAAATGACAAACATTTAGAAATACCCGACTCTCCAGTTGTGTGCTCACGGTTTGATTATCCTTTGCGTTGATTGATGGGAAAGTTTGAAATTCTTTGCTAGCATCAGTGGTTTCACAGGAAGGAGGGCCATTAGAAGAACCTTCAGATGAGAGACTACCTGCCATTCTAATTTTCTTTCCAAGCCTACCGTCTTCACTAATTTCTTCTTGATCTCCTTTGTTGACTAAGAAATTCATGTTGATGATTTCTCCATCCTTAGGAGGGACAAACACTGCATTCTTTGCAAATTTATTTTGAGTGATCTTAATAGCAAGAACAATATTTTTTGAGACAGTAGTTATGTTCTTCCTTATAATTTTTGGATTATCAAAAAAATATGGCTTTTCATGAGCCTTTTGAAGAAAAATAGCTGCATCCTTACAGGCAACTCCACAATGCTAGACAACATAGCATTCAGTACAGATACTTGGTGGCTGTCTCTCATAGAAAAACTTGATCCACTTGCTTACTCTAGCATTTGTGATTGCCTTAACACCTCTTCTCATGGGATTTCAAAGATCCACATTAACACACACCTTTACAGGTTCTCCATCAGTTGGAATTGCATCTTTGGGTTCAATTGCTACCATATCTCCCATAATGCTACCAATTCTTGTTACTACAGAGACATTCATATGTTCTGGAAGCACCCATTTAAGGTGAATCCAAAATTGTTGAAATACCCAATGCTTCTCTGTGTAGATCATCTCTGGAATATAGTCATGAACAACTAATAAGTGCTTGTTGATGTTCCAAGGCCTTTCATTAATCACCTTATTCAAAGAATCCCACTTGATGAACTTGAAAATCATAATATTTGGTTCCACCTCAACTATCTTGACATCCTCCTCAGTTAAAAAAGGCCAAGTGAACTTGATAAACTTTTTCACAGCTTCATAACCCACTTTTCCTTCAATAATAACCTTCCCAATAGCACTAGCTTCCCAATTACTTTCTTCCTCCACCACTTCATTATTTTCTGAGCTAAAGAACACTACTTCATTTGTGTCTCCCAACTCTAATGTTGCTTGTTTGAACTTGTTAGCAAGGTCTCTCATTTTTCTAGAGCTTCCAGTCTCCATTTTAAAGAGTATAAAGAAATTGAGGGCTTGAGTGTTTTTTATGAAGATAATGTTTTGATATGATGAATATATAGGAAAATATAAGATTTAGGGCTAGCAAGATATATATTCCGAATATTTTTTGCAGAATTGTAGCTCAAATTATGGTAACAGATTGATTGACTTAGTTGAGCTGAATGGGAAGAGAATATATCGTATATTAACCAATGGAGTAAAATCCGGTGATTGATTTTTTTTTTCCATTTGTAACTGAAATAGCGGTTTTGGGGTGAATTTTAATTTGAATTTTTTCCAAGGTGGACTGTGTTGAAATTTTGACTCATCTCATTGAACCGATCCAGAGTTCCTTGACATTGGAAACCACTGATACTAACATAGACAATTCTTGCTACCAAACGATTAGCGAACTTCCCAGCAAACGCTTTGATCACTTGCACAAACGTTAAGGCAAACGCCATGATGGATAAACAAACCTGCACACACATGATGGAGAGAAATAGGAAAAATTAGTTCTTCATTGTTAGAGAAACAAAGAAAACAACATTAGAAATTTAAAACGAAACAACAGAACTTAAGAAACGAAAAGAGATAGTGAAAGAAGGAAGAAAACAGTTTATTAAGACTTAGAGATTTGATGCATTGCTGTAAATCATAAGATTTGATGCAAAAATTTAAAAAAAAATTCATCTGAGTTGACTCATTGATGTCGCCCGATTCACAGAGAGGTGAGAGAAAATCGAACAAGAGTGCTACTTCAATGGAAATTTGATTCTAAAAAGGTATTTTTTGCTCGAGAATCCTATAAAATAATAATTACAATCATAATTTTAAAAAAAAAATTATAAATAAATTCAATAAAATCTTTAAAATCATGCAAATAAATTATAAATCTCTAAATCATGCAAGTAAATCATTAATAGTAAAAATCATATCACGATTATACTACCGATCATGGTTGGATTATGTATCATGATCCTTGTCATAGAATATAGAATCAAACATATAATTAAAGGAAAAAAATGTCCAGAGTCCAGTTATAACCTTATAAATGACTCGATCATAATTACAGTTACCAATTTGCGTTGCAATTAAAAAGCCTATGGGTACTTAAAATTTAAATAACAAACTCCACTAAGTAGTTGATACTTACCTGTGATTTGAAACGTGCAAAATCTTCCCCATGAAAACAAATCTTGTTCAGAAATAAATATACAAAAAATCATTAGCAAAAAATCCCGTATTGGAGCATGATATTAAGCAAAACTAAAAAAGAAAGAGAAAAAAAAAAAACGATGGTTATTTGATTTTATTTCATAAAAAGAGAATAATGATAAATTTTTATTCCTAGACTGGTTGTCCAAAATTATCGAGAGTTATTTTGTTATAAATATTTCAATCGATATACTATTACCAAATTATGTGGCTTTTAATTATGGAATATATTTATCTTTGTCGATTACTATAAAGAGCAACCGAACAAGGGTGAACTTCCATCGTTTGGGCGGTTGTTTTTTTTTCTTTTTCTAAATCGTTTGCGTCTGAGGTAGGGAACTCCTTTTTTATCGTTGATTATCTTCGTTTGTTATATTTCCATATGGATATCTATGATTATCTATGTTTCTTATAATTCCCGATGATTTTTGTTTTTGTTGTTGTTGTTGTGTGATCTACCAGATCAGAAAGACTTTGATCGTTCCTGCCGATGTTTTTTTTATTCTTCTGAATCAATAAGGTAAGGAACTCCTTAATCCATGGTTATCTTCGTTTCTTATATTTCTCTATGGTTTTATGTGTTTTTAACCCTCCTGCTTTGCTTTTTGTTGTTGTTGTTATCTATCCTATCAGAAAGACTTTGATCATTCGTGCAGATTTTTTTTGCTTCTTTTGAAATCGATAAGTTAAGGAACCCCTTTTTCATTTTAACCCATTTTGGTTATCTCCGTGCAGACGTTTCTTATATTTCTTTATGGTTTTGTTTGTGTTTTAACCCTTCGCTTCGCTTTTGTTGTTGTTGTTGTTTTTGTGTGATCTACCATATCTTTTTTTTTTTTGATGGAAGTGGATAATTCCTCAGAATTTTATTCATATGAAATTTCTTACAATAGTATCAATTATATTAATAATCAGATTAAGATGGATAATACAATGTTTACATAACTCGAAACTTAAAGAAATGAATAATGAAAAAATTACTAAATATCCATAATCTGACAAGGAATTTAATGTAATTTTAATGGTATTTAACCATTTTTGTTGATCAACAATGGTGTCAAACCATTGTACTTGATTTGATGTTCACCGTACAACTTAGATGCTTCTATAAAAAAGAAGTGATATATCCAAATTGCGATATTTGTTGATCTTGTCTAATGAATTGATCAATAGTTTGTCGAAGATGGATCGTCCTTGCATTGTGTTCGATAACAATGAAGCGCCACCAAAATAGGCTATAATAAACCACTCCAAGAGTGTAAGAGAATACAGATCGACAAGATGTTGTCATCTGATTTTATTTATAATACATATATAGAAACCTAAATTACTCTGCCCGGATCTTAAGTTATAATCTTGATCCGGGAAGAAACCTAAATAGAAATAAAGATAATGAGTAAAACAATTAAAGTTGAAAACAATGAATTAAGGTATGGATCTCCTTTTTCATATTAATTCGTGGATATATTTGCTACTTATATTTTCCATATGGTTTTCCGTGCTTTTAACCCTCCTACTTCAATTTTTGTTGTTGTTGTTGTTGTTGTTGTTGTTGTTGTTGTTGTTGTTGTTGTGTGATCTATCATATCAATATCAGAAAGTTGTTGTTTTGTGTAACGCGATCAATTATATTTAAAAAACTTTTACCCCTATGTATTTATAGTTTATGGTTATTTATTTTCTCATATGTATGTTTGGTTTTAACCCTCCTTACTACTTTTTTGTAATAGAAGGGGAACAAAAAAAGAACACACGTAATGAAGCTAGACGAACTTCTTAGCAACTACATTTTTTTGAAGGTGTAGTTGCAGGAAATCCTACAACCACACTCCACTGTAAAGTGATCATAATGGAATTCTTTTATTATTTATCAAGATCTATATTTGGTTACAAGATATTACAATGACTTTACTTGCTCTCCAAATAAACTTTCTCTCTCTTAATTTCTTGTCTAACACACACTAAGAGATCCCTCCTATGTGATAACTCTTTCCCCTTATATAGGGTTCTACATAGTGGATGACAGCTAAGAGATCCACTATTTACGGAATCATTGTGTGTTACATTCGCTCATGGACACTCACTCATTCTCGCACAGTTTGTACTTCACATAGATCATCACACTATACTCATGACTTTGCTGACATCATCCAGTATGTCATCTCGATTATACTATGTGTGATAGTCCTCGCTTACGTTAGATAATCTTCACTTCGCATACTCATTATATGTGCGATATTCCACTCCTACATTTTGCCTCTTCTCATTTCGCTTACTCTAAAGAGTGAACGATATGAGAAATTCCTATCCTATAATATCGCACATGCGTATCTTTTCGTGTTCCATTCTGCCGAAACCCTTCCGGAACTCCAGCTTTCCTTATTTAAGCGTGTCTTCTTCACCATTCATTATCTGACACGTCCTTTTAACCGCCTATTTTTATCCATTCATTCCTCGCATTAATGAAATGAAATCTTGAAAAACGAGACTTATTTTCTCCTATTTTTAGTAGTAAGATTGGAGATTAACCCTGTAGTTGCAGGAAATCCCACAACACACCCCATGTAATATTTTCTAGATCTAAGTCAATTTCATAATCAAAATAAAGATTAAAGTGCTAAAATTATAAAATGGACACAAGGATTTTTTACATGGTTCAATCAATGTGATCTACATCCATGGTTCTTCACTATGATTGTTGAAATTACATAAGTATTACATTTAGAATCTCCATTAATGGATATTTTGTAGAGCTCTAGATCTAATTATTTGGGGAAGAAGATGATAAAAAAAATAAATCCCTCTCTAAAAATATCTAAAAAAATATCTCTCTCTTACTAAATGTGTCCTCCCCTTTCTGTCTCCTGCCTTTCTCTTTATATAGGTGTTTACATAGTGGATGAAAGCTCACATACAGCTCATATCCCCTATTTTAGGATCCCGTGATACGTTCTCTCAGGCTCTCTTTATAATTTCGCAGGCTCTCTCTCTATAATTTCGCAAGCTCTGCTACATTCTCTCAAGCTAAGAAAATAATTAAATCTCGCACACTAATAAAATGTGTTGTGCGATATTTGGATCCTACAAACCCAAAACCTAGCGATGATGAAGATGATAAAGCTGAGAATTCATGGGCAATCAACAGAGTTTTAATCGATACTGGAAGTTCCGTGAATATCCTTTTTATCATACTTATAAAACTATGGTAGGAAAAGATGAAGATCTAATACCTTCAACTTACAAAATCTATGGTTTTAATGGTACTGCCAATAAGCCTAAAGGGGAAGTTCATATGCGAATTCCACTGAAAGGATTGTCCTCTGAAATTTTATTATGTGTAGTCGATGTGGACTCACCATACAACGCATTGATTGGACGACCTTGGTTACATGAGATTCTCGGTGTAGCATCGAATTTCCATCAATGTATCTAGTTCCCTCATCCCAGTGGTATTGGGACAAGTTCGAGGAGCGCCCGTAGACAAACCAAGCAGAGGTTAAGGGGGCTGTGTAACTTGGTTACCCCTAATGCAGCCGAAAATTGGCCACACAATATCCCGCCTCTATTTATAACCCTAAAATTGAGAAGATTATTTCTCAATCATTTCACGTCTGAAATAGAAAGGCGCGGCTGCTATTGAAATTGTTTTGTCGAGAGAGATGTTTTCCTCTCATTCACATTTCATATACAGAGTGAGAAGCGATCGCGCTCCGCATTTGTAAATCAAGAGAAGGAGTGATCGGTGAGATGAGGTGAGGCGGTGATTGAGCTTGATGGGTTTTGAGTGTGGATAATAGAAATGGAGAGGGGTTTGTGGATTGGACATTGAGGATCGAATCGAGTCTCGATTAAAGCTCGGGAAGATGGAAGCAACGAGTTGGGAGCCGATGATTCTCATGGTTATGAGGGCTAAATCGACTGAAATACGCACTAAATCGTAGAGCCGAGATTAAAATCGAAAGAGAGAAGAAATCAGACATTGAATGTTAAAAGTCATTCATCTGGAATTGATTGAGATGCGGTCAAGACTTGAGAAATCGAAAAGGGGAACCGGGTGGCTGAATTGATGAAGATCGAAATGAAATAAGGGTTTGTTGATGAGGGATTTAATGGCATAATGAAGAAGAAGAGAGGATGAAGACAGATATGGATATGGTCGCTTGAGAAGAAATTAATGGAGTCCGAGATTGTTGAATCGGAGGCAGAGTCAAGTTAGATGGAGCAATAGAATCAAGAGAAGATGTTCATGGCTATGAGGATGTATTCGGGGGGTTAGGCCTGGGTGGTCTTCTTGTGACTTGTAGTAACAATTTCAGTAGATGGATGTTAGAGGTGGTGCACTCGATTCACCGTGTGTCCTGGTTCTCGCTAATGAAGTTGTGAGACTTCGGGGTGTTGGCTAAGGTTGCATGGTGGGTTAGTGCTAAGTATCGATGACTAATGAGCCGAATTGGTTTGCTTGGGTCCCAAGCACAAATGGAGGTGCTTGATTGAGTCGCAGGAGCTACAAACGGATGTTAATGAACTCGAGTTGGATGTTTTGAAGAAGATGCACCGGTTAGAGTAGCTCTGGCCGCAATGAAGCTGCAGTTTAGTTTGGTGTGTCAATGGTTACGGTGGTACCGGGATTGTGAAAATTGAAGTTACAGAGGAGTAGCGAGAGGAGTCAGGTATTGTTATGGCACCGGCGGGCGCGAACAATCGGTGGCTTGTTATGAAGGTGCCGAGGAGTGCAATTCAACAGGAAAATGAAGCTGAGCATTTGAGCTAAGAATGTGTTGCTTACTAGATGAATGTTAGACTGCTCACGAGGGAATGAAGACATAGATCGCACTTTTAATTTGGCACAGGGAAAGTCCCGATCAACTAACGGAACTCACGGTTTTAAATATCGGCGGAAATCCTTCCGGAGATGACCGGGATCCAGGATGAGTCGAGCGACTCAACTCACCCGGAGTAAGCACCGGTTAAACAAAGAGCCGATCAAAGGCGGGCGGACGCCTCCCCTTGACCGGGCCGACTATTGGCCCGACGGCCGGCCGTTTGGCCGTGAGTCCTAACGGAGGAGACTTAATATTCATTAATATTCCTCGACGGAGAAATTTTCGAGTGGCCGCGCGATTATTCGGCCGATTAAGCCTAAAATCCCATTTTAGAGCGAAAGCAAAAAATTCCGGGCTTTCTATGGACTTCTTTCATGGGTGAAGACTTGGACTAGGAATTGGATGGAGAATTTGGCTCAAATTTGGAAAGAAGATGAAGAGTTGAGAAAGACTTGAATTTGGAAGTTGAATTGCTAAAGGAAAGGATTCTATTCCTTAGAAGATTTGGAGAATATTGAAGCCTATAAATAGAGAAGTTTTCTACATCTTTACACATCTCTACACACACAACACTTTTCTTTCTTATTCTTTGTGTGGAACTCTTTAACATGAGTAGCTAATTTTATTGATTGAGGATGAATTCCTAGTTCTTAACATATGATTTAAGTTTTTGTTTTCAATTCTATCTTGAAGTTTTCACATGATTATCGATTGTTTTTACTAATAGGAATGATCTTAATGACATTCATGATTGATTGATAGATTGTTTAGAGTGCACGCTAAATTGATTTGTTAATTTGATCTAAAGCTAGTGAAAGTTAGATAAGTAATCGTTTCTTGACTCTTTACATAAGTAGCAAACACGAGACCTTGCGGAGGGATTCCGTGGAGCAATTGTGTGAAAACAATCGTTAGCAAGTATACCTGATCTAAGAGTCTAACTACTAATATTAACCTAATAAGTTCATAAATCTTAATGCGTTTATTTAAATTACATCTAGAGTGATCTACTAGGGTGGTTTGGTAAATAGAATCCTTAGATCGGTGAACTTCCGTATCTCATGACAAGGATTTAGGTTTGAAGATCGATCTACTGCTTACCTACGGTTGGTGATAATTTGTGACTAATAACAAGTAAAAAGAACATAACTTGATTCATTGTTTCGTAAATTTAAGAAGGATTCCTTGGTCTTGTTCTGCTTGCTTCAACTTTATCTTAATTGCTTTGTTTATTTTCTTTGTTTTACACCCCCCCTTTCATGGACAATTTTTACAACTAGAATCTCTTGCTCGTGGGAACGAACTTGACTTCCATTATATTATTTTAATTGAGTGGAAATATTGATAATTTGATTGCACCTACCACACGCATCATATTGGCATCATAAAAAGGAGATTGGATTGAAGGAAAGAAGTGTTATGAAATTGATGTAGAATCTTGCGAAGAAAGAGTTGCGAAGAAGAAGAATTGGAAACATAACATCGTAGAAAGACAAAAAGTGAAAGATTACGGTAGACAGAAATAATGTAATGGTGAAAATAAGAAACGGCGCGAAGCCAGCTGCAATGTCAAGATAAGAACTGATAAAAATTTCAAGAAAAGGTAAGAAAATAATGTAAAATTTCAAAATGCAGAGGCATAAAGTGAAGCAGAGGTAAGAGATTAAAGAGTGAATGTATTTGCTGATTCTCACAATGCAAAAGTAAATCGAGAAAAAAGAAAGATGCATGATCGATTTGTCAAAAAAAAAAAAAAAAAAAAATTGACAAAGATGAGACATGCGAAATTATGAAAGAGATGATATGATGACGAAATTACCAAAGAGCCGATATGCGTAAGAAGAAAGAAAACAATGAAAGGGGCGAACTACTATCGCGTACACTCCTAGTTCGCGAATCAAAATTTCGCAAGAGGAAAATGTAGACCTAAAGTGCGTCATAGTAAGGGGGTTTGTTGCATGGCTCAAATAAAAGGTTACACCGCCCACGAACTCCGAGTCATGGAGATTTGGGGTCAATAAAGCCCATCCAGAGAGGTACCTTGGATTTTCAACCTAAGCTTATGGCTTGGGTTGGACGCATCGAGGGTCTCAGAGTGCTGCGGAAACCCACAATGCACCCCTCACTATATTTTGTTTAACTAATCCATTCAAAAGATAATAGATGAACAATTATGAATGTTTATTAATAACTTTCTTGAATCTTTACGGGGAGAATGGAATTACACTTAAGAACTTACAAATATTCTCTCTCTTTTCTCTCTCACAATGACTTACTCCCAATCCAAAAAGACCTCTCTACGAGCTGATTCACTCATCCCTTTATATAGGGTAGTACATAGTGAATGACACTAACCTGTCCTTTATTTTCTTGAATGTCTTGCGTGTCGCGAATGTATAAACATTCATACTGTGACACTTTAACTTTCGCCGCATTTCATATCCTCCTATCGTCATCCAATGCGTCATTTATTTTTAACCCTCTCGCGATTGACTCAAGAATGTTTTATCCGCTGTCTTTCGAATTGTTGTTTGTGGCGATATTATGATCCTACATCTTAGATGTAAATCTTATTAATTATCTAAATTTCAAATATAAGTGCTAGAAATTTAAATAGACACATAAGATTTTTTTACGTGGTTCGATCAATTTGATCTACATCCACGATTCTTCACTATGATTGTTGAGGTTACATAAAATTACTTTACAATCTCCATTAATGGATAATTTGTAGAGCTCTAGATCTAGTTTTAGGTGAAGAAGATGATAAAGAAAATAAAAGTCTTTCTCTCTAAAAATATCTCTCCCAAAATTATCTCTCTTTTCTCTACTAAAATTATCCTCTCCCACTTCTCTCTCCCCGCTTCTCTTCTTTATATAGGATATTTACATAGTGGGTGACAGCTCATATTCTCGTGAGCTCTTTGATAATTTCGGCTCTTGCCACCTTCTCGCTAACTCTTCATACCTTTTCTCGTATTTATATTTGGTGTCGCCTACATTACGTTATTTTGATGTTAGTCCTGAGATCGGTTTTCGCGGTTGTTGCTAATGACAATATCGCGAGTACGTTGTTGTTGCGATATTCTCATCCTACATCTTGCCTCTTTTTTTCTTGAATATTGCTTGAAGAAGCATCTTTAAGAGAAAATACATTGTTGTAGTATCTTTGATATTTGTCACGAAGGAACGTGTGAAAGAATACTTGACTTGAAAAGTACGTGCGGCCTCTATTCTTTTTGCGAAGTTAGAAGCTTTTGCGAAGTGAATAAAAAGTATTATCTCTCAAGTATGCGAAGTATGAAGTATGCTAAGTATTAAGTATCCTGAAGAAGTATAAGAAGTACTCGATCCTCAAATATATAAGAAGTATGAAGTATCCTTTGAGAAGTATAAGAAGTACTTAATCCTCGAAATATATAAGAAGTATTGCGAATCCATTATGCGAAACTCTCATTTCCATGTTCTTGCCTCATGCTATGCTTTCATTCTTTCAAGTTAGAACTTGCGAAGTGAATAAAGTATTAATCCTTGAAGTATAAGAAGTATTGCCTCTGTTCATGCGGTTATTATTCCATTTTTGGTGAGGATTCTTGTTGTTCATTGAGTGGATATCTTCTTTGGAAGTGATTCTGCCGAGAAGATGAAGAACATAAAATGTTTTCTTGGTTATCCATAGTTGCCTCTCGTTTTATCTATGAGGGTAGAATCCTTGAGAAAGTGTTGATTGAGAAAACCTTGTTTTTGCATTCTTATTATTCCTCTGTCTCATGCTTTGGCTCATGCGATAGATAAGATAAGATATTGTTGAGAGATTTTAGATAACACTCTTGAGAGATTATGAATATCACCACAACATGAGATTCTCAAATATCTTTCTTTGGACAAATGCTTGTGTAATGATTATGTTATGAAATGTGTATGCGATGTTTATGCCATGAAATGCTTATGCGTGCTTTCATGATGCAAGTATGATGCTTGTATGATGAGGATGCTTATCTACCGCAATGTATAGCTAATGTTTGTGCATTAGCTCATTTACCGCTCTAAAATTGATGTAGCTTTAAATCGCTTCCATTCTTCATTTCTCCTGGGTTTTATCTTGGTATATCCTTCTTCGTATATTTGCTGTCTTCGCAAGTTATTTTGCTTGTGCTTCATTTTTTCTTATTCCCCGCAATTCAAAATGCTTATGTCAATTTCGCTACTGCGACAAGATCGCAGGACGCCTTTACATTTTCATGTAATACCCATTGGTCTCGCTTCTTTATCAATTTTTTTGTGTGGTCTTATTTCGCTTCCTAGTTAAAGGTCTTATTATACACTCTCATCATGACAATATGATGTGCCTAAATATTCTTTCAACATAAAGCCCCATGACATTAGCTGCCTTGCGACAAAATCGGGCAGGACGCCGTTACACTTTCATGTAATGACCCATTGATTCCTTTGTCTTATCATTTCTTAGTATTATTGCTCTCTCAGATGTTTTAGTTACATAATATGATGTGCCTAAATATCCTTGCGAACATAAAGCCCCATGACATTGCTAGTCTTGCGGCGAAATCGCGGGGCGATCAGTACACTTTCACGTAAGGACCCATTGATCTCGTCTTACCCTCGCGTTAGTATTATTGCCTCTGCAGGATCATTGCACAAATATGACAAGCCTAAGTTTCCTTGCGAAAACAAAGCCTCATGACATTTGCGTCTGTTTTGACACTCTCCCTAATGGAGGGTGTCGCCCTTATCATCTCCCTGGTTGCCCCTTCAAGGAGGCGTACATCGGCCATACAAGGCTAGCTCCTCCCATCCAGGTCTTAACAACAGCCGGTTGTTTTCGCAGCCTCTTATCCCTTATACCTATAGGGTTTATGGTTACAAGGCTGCACCCTAAGTGGAGTTTTCTTCGGGCGAGTGCAGCATGCGCAAGACTTGTCAAGAGTGGTAAGGAAGTTCCATGCTCCCGCACTCTTGACTCAGCCAGTGTACCTCGGCGCCTTGATCATACGGCGACTCCTTGAAAGAGACCCTCGGTCGCCCAACCAGAGTATAACCTACATATATAGTTGGGAATCCAAGGTACCTCCTCCGGATAGGCTTTCATGGGCCCCAAATCTGCATGACCCGAGGTTCCGGAGCGGTGTAACCTTTTCCCTGAGCCATGTTAAGAGATACCCCCTTATATGACGCACTTTAGGTCTTACATTTGCCTCTTACGAAATATCATTCGCGAACTAGGGTGTACGCCATAAAGGTTCGTCCCATTCACTCACTTATTCATTTTTGTCGATTCATTCAATCATTCATTTTTGATTATCTCTTCTCATTATCGCATGTCTTCATTCTTTCATTCATTTCTTCATTTCGTCACTTCCTTCATTGATTCTTTCATTTCGTCATTTCTTTCATTCATTCTCGTAATATCATATCATTTGCGATTTCTTCTTGTTGTTGTCTCTTACGAAGTATATGATTTGCTTGCGAAGCTATCATCCTTGAAATGTATGGACGTCGCATAAAATATAAATATCTCGTGACAAAAAGAATTGTGAGAAATGAGATTTGAACCCTTGACTCGCCTCTTGCATATTCTCACACCATACCAGCTGTTCTAACCCTCATTTGCGAGTTTAAGTTGCGAGATAATCATCAACTTTCTTCTTTGCGAGATAAGCAAAGTCTGTGCGAATTTCGCATAACAAAAATAAATGTGCGAGAGACAAGAATTGATCCTGCGACCTCCTGCTTGCATTCATGCATCCTGACCAACTGTGCTAGCCCTGCCTCTGTGAAGTGTGTCTGCGAAATAACCACCTACTTTCTTCTTGCGAAATATCCTTACGAAATTATCAAAGACTGTGCGAAGTAAACATTTGCGTGAAGCAAACGAACATCTGCGAAGTGTTCGTGCTGCGAACGTTCGCAAGGTAAACATTTGCGAAGTGCAAAAACTCTTTGCGAATGGGGAGATTCGAACCCTAGACATCAAACTCCTTCCCTTTACTGCTGACCATCTGGGCTAGCTTCAGCTTGCGAAAGAAACACATATTGCCACTCTATTATTCTTCCTTTCTTTTCAGTAGTTCCAAAAAGTGTGAAAAATATTGAGCTTTGCGAGAATTGATCATGCGAACTATAACCCATACTCCTAATCCCTGACCATCTGCACTACTTGTTGTTTGCGAAAGAAACACATAATTTCATAACCTTATTCCATTTCTTCTCATTTGAAAGTTCAAAAAAATATGCGAAAATTCGCGAGAGGTGGGAATTGAACCTGCGACCTCAAGCTCATTGTCTTTACCTCGACCAACTTGCTGAGCCTACGTTTTGCGAACTATCTCTGCGAAATAATAACTTACTTTCTTACGTGTGAAATACCCTTGCGAAATATCCATGCGAAAAATACACGTTCATTGAGATTTGAACTCGCGACCATGAACTCATTAACCTCGCGGGTGACCAACTGTGCTGCCTCTTGTTTGCGAAAGAATGAAACAACCTTGCGAGATTATCCATTTTTCCCCTCTTTGCGAAGCAAAAAATTCTTTGCGAGGAGGGAGATTCGAACCCGCGACCTTATGTTTATACTCTTCGCGGTTACCAATTGTGCTAGTCTGTTGTTTGTGAAAGAAACACACAATACTATAACTTTATTCACTTCTTCGCTCTCGGAAGTTCAAAAATATGTAAAAGGTGGGATTCGAACTCGCAACCCCAAGCTTGTTCTCTTCGCAAGCGACCATCCGGGCTACTTGTCGCTTGCGAAGGAAACACACAATTCTATAGCTTTATTCCATTTTTTCCCCTCTTAAAAGTTCAAAAATATTTGAAAAAATATGACTGTGGCGAGATTTGATCTTGCGACATCAAGCTTCTTCGCTCCCACTCAAACCATCTGTGCGAGCTTCTTTTTGTGATAAAATTCACAGCGTTTTGTTCTTATCCTTTTCTTCGTTCTTCCTTTATTTCCTTCAACAATTTTCCTTTTGATTTTTCTCCTGAACATGAAATTCTTTCATTCAAACTTTAATTTTCTTCCTTGAATTTCACCACGGCAACTAATTTTTTCTCTTCTTCTTTTCATGTCTTTAAATTACTGATGATGTTTACTCCCTGAAAGTGTGATTTCTTCCATAAAACTTCCATTTTTGAACCTAAATTTTATAGATCTAAATAAAAAGTATGGAAATTTCTCTTAAAGTTTATAGATCCAATTGAATTCATCACCAACGATGGCAGTTTTTCTAAACTTTCTTGAACCAACAAGATTAGGTCCCTGTTTCTAGCGCCATATGTAGTTGCGGAAATCCCACACTACACCCCTCACTATATTTTGTTTAACTAATCCATTCAAAAGATAATAGATGAACAATTATGAATGTTTATTAATAACTTTCTTGAATCTTTACACGGGAGAAATGGAATTACACTTAAGAACTTACAAATATTCTCTCTCTTTCTCTCTCCTAATGACTTACTCCCCAATCCAAAAAGACCTCTCTCTACTATATGATTCACTCATCCCTTTATATAGGGTAGTACATAGTGAATGATGACCTAAAGCTGTCCTTTATTTTCTGGAAATGTCTATGAAGTGTCGCGAGATGTATAAACATTCATACTCGCGACACTTCTTAACTTTCGCTGATTTCATATCCTCCTATCGTCATCCAATGCGTCATTTATTTTTAACCCTCTCGCGATTGACTCGCAATGTTGTTATCCGTTGTCTTTGCGAATTGTTGTTGTGGCGATATTATGATCCTACATCTTAGATGTAAATCTTATTAATTATCTAAATTTCAAATATAAGTGCTAGAAATTTAAATAGACACATAAGATTTTTACGTGGTTCGATCAATTTGATCTACATCCACGATTCTTCACTATGATTGTTGAGGTTACATAAGAATTACCTTTACAATCTCCATTAATGGATAATTTGTAGAGCTCTAGATCTAGTTTTAGGTGAAGAAGATGATAAAGAAAATAAAGTCTTTCTCTCTCTAAAAATATCTCTCTCCCAAAATTATCTCTCTTTTCTCCTACTAAAATTATCCTCTCCCTTTCTCTCTCCTGCTCTCTTCTTTATATAGGATATTACATAGTGGGTGACAGCTCATATTCTCGTGAGCTCTTTGATAATTTCGCTGCCTCTTGCTACCTTCTCGCGAACTCTTCATACCTTTTCTCGTATTTACTGCTGGTGTCGTGCTGTTACGTTATTTTTGATGTTAGTCCGAGACGGTTTCCGTGATGTTGCTAATAGACAATATCGCGAGTACGTTGTTGTTGCGATATTCGATCCTACAGGTCTCTTCTAAAGAGTGCGGCATTTGATTAAGGCGTTGAGGTACACGGTTGAGCCAAGAGTGCCTGGGCGTTTGAAGCGTCTCGCCCATTCTTGGCAAGTCTTGACTTATGCTGCACTCGGCCCGAAGAAAACCCCACTTAGGGTGCAGTCTCGTAACCATAAACCATATAGGTAAAAGGGATAAGAGGTCACGAAAACAATCGGTTGTTGTTAAGACCGGATAGGAGGATCCAACCTTGTATGGTAGAGGTACGTCTCCTTGAAGGGTCAACCAGGGGGAAGATAAGGGTGGCACCCTCAATTAGGGAGATAATAAGTGTCTTAAGACGCAAATGTCATGAGGCTTTATTTTCGCAAGAAAATTTAGGCTTGTCATATTTGTGCGACAATCCTGAAGAGGCAATAATACAAAAGAGAAAGATAAGGCGAGATCAATGGGTCAATACATGAAAGTGTAAAGACGTCCTGTGATTTCGCCGAAAGACGGCAATGTCACGGGGCTTTATTTTCGCAAGAATATTTAGGCATGTCATATTGTCGCAACAAAAATCACAAGAGAAAAAAGTTAAGACAAGATCAAGGGGTTTTTGCATACAAGTGCAAAGATGTCCTGCGATTTTGTCGCAATGACAAGAGGTGGCAAAATAAGACCTTTAACTAGGAAGGCAAAATAAGACCACATAAGAGAATCAGAAAGAATAAAATCTTGGGAAAAACCAAGAAATACCTACTTACGAAGATTCTCGAAACGAGCTATGAAACCGAGGCATAAATACATGTTGTTATTCAAAAGTAACTTGCTTAATCTTTCATCTGGATACAAATAATAGATGCAAGTATGGGAATGAATAGAATAAGAACATGTTATTTGTCTCCATATGATAGATTTACGCACGCATGAAATGAAAGATTGATAATATATTGATTAACCATATTGCAAAAAAGAATTGCTTTTTTAATATGTGCAAAAAAGAACTTGCATTTGAAGATTCAAGAAATTCGCAACAAAAGATTACAAAGATAGGGGATTAAAAGAACGAATGTACAGATATTACAAAAAGAGAAAGAAGGAAACAGAACTATTTCTTGTTTGATTCTTCTTCTTCTTCATCTTCATCAAATCCTTCTTCTTCTTCACCTTCATCAGATTTCTCTTCTTCACTAGCATTGCTGTCAGAGATATATAGAGGAGGCACATTTGTAGGATCAGAATATCGCAACATCAATATCCTTGCGAAATCCTTGAACAACACACTGCGAAGATATCGCAGATTGGTAATAAAAATGACGCAACGGATGACGACATCCTGAACACGAGAGAGATTTGAATACCTAGCGAGATTTAGGAGCTTTGCGAGATTCAACATTTGTATACTTGCGAGAATGTCGCAAGCCAGATCCGAAAATAAAGGACAGCTTAGCTGTCATCCACTATATAATGTCCTATATAAAGGGCCGAGTAGACCTAAGAGAGGAGAGATCTTTTTAGAGGGGAGGGAAAGTTTTATGGAGAGAGAAAGTCTAAAGTAGCAATTATATTCTTGATTTTATTTCCTTCTTGTAAAATTTCTAACTCAATTAATAAAAAGGTTGATTGTTGATCTTAAAGATGTGTTGAATATTATGAATTCTTATGAGGGATGTATTGTAGGAATTCCTGCAACTACATAATGGCGCTAGAAACATGGACTGAGGATTGATATTGTGATTTGAAGGAATTTGGAGTAATAGGTAAAGAATTTTACATAATTTTCAATAACTCATTAAAATTGAAAAATGGCTAGAAGAAGAAATAAATCAAAACAACCAAAAATTGTAAGAAGGAGTAAGAGGCTTGCTGGTAGAGGGAGAGATGAAATTGAGGGGTCTCTAAGGATGGATGTGAGAAATGATGAAGAAAATCAAATTCAACAACCAATTCAACATACACCAGCACAAAATAGAACTATAGATTATGACAGAGTAAGTGTGCATACTTGGCGATCAAATTCCGTAGATGAAATGGAAGAATAGAAACAATTAAGAAGCAACGGACGGGAGGAGAGAGACCAAGAAACGATTGGAGGAGTAATTCATAGAAATGAAGAGATCGAAGCGTTAGAGGCATTGAGGCAAAGAATACACGAGGAAACGAGATTAGAAGCAGAAGAACGTGCAAATATGACAAGACAAAATCATGAATTGAGGATGGAAAACATGAGATTACAGAATAGAAGGTCAGAAGCACTACAAGGTCAAGTTCAAAGTCAACTGGGAGAAATAATGTAGTCGCACCTTAGTAAATGTTAATGAAGATACTCGAGGAAATACAAAATCTAGGCAGAATACCTCGAAGAAGAGAAATGATTGAAGGCAGTTATATCCCACATGGCGAAACTCTCGAAATGATAAAAATCGGGGGAATGGGCAACATCGAAGCCGAAGTAATCAAGATGGTGAAGAAAATCGGGGAAAGAAGGAAGGAGAGAATATTACGGGGAAGATATGTTCAAAGGAATCGACGAATAATTGAAGAAGAAATAGAGAGACATTATCATGAACAAGCACGTCACTTAGCTTTTTTGAAAGAAGAGAGGCAAAAGAAACGAGAAATGGAGGAAAAAGAGCTCCTATAGCGGTTCGCGGACAAATCATGACAATCGAGAAAGAAGGCGTGAGCAAAATATGAAATAATGGGAATATCAATGAAGATTATGATGAGAGTACAAAGGAGAGTTGAAAAAACGACAAAAATAGTGAGGAGAATGAAGCAGAATGCTACGGTGAAGAAAATGAGACATAATCATGTGCGAATTCATGAAAGGGAAGACACAAAGGAAAAAGACAAGGAGAGGATAACGAAGGAAGAAACGCAAGATTTATAAAGACAAGACGTACATGAAAGAAGAGAAAAAGGAGTTAAATGAGCCAATGGACCAAAATCCAGGTGCAAATGAACAAATTCGAGAGAATTGGCGGAGATGAGAGGAATATAAACAACGAAGAAGAAGGAAGGAAGGAGACAATTGTATGAAGCCATAGAAGAAGGCTGAAGACTCCATTTACGAGAAATACAATTGAAGAGGAATACCCCCAAAGTACGATCTACCGGCGGTAACTAGCATTTTTGACGGAACAACTTGTGCCGTTCAACACATGAAAGCTTATGTGAGATGTATGTTACAATGGTAAAATCATGATGATGTGTTGTGAAAATATTTTGCATCAAGTTTAACAAGAGAAGCCTTAAAGTGGTTTGAAGGTTTACCCAGAGAATACCATAACATCTTTCAACCAATTGCGGTTACGTTCTTAGGGGCGTATATAAGTAACAATTCCTCGCGATCCTGATATTGAAGATGTATTTGGGTTAAAGAAAGGATTGGAGAAAGTTTGAAACATCTAACCATGAGGTGGAAGACAATGTGTAGTGATATGGGTGAGGTCGAGTGGATGAGGATATCTCATTCTATCATTCATTAACGCTATGTTCGCAACCAATCTGTTGTACGTTCAAATTTTAGAATCAAGAATACAATCACAATGAGCGAGTTCTGCGAGAATTTCGGGAGGAATATAATATTGCTCTTGAGGAAAAACAAAATGAGATGGAATCATACCCGGTTGCGAACATAAGTTCAAAGTAGCCGAATACAAGCTTGTTACTAAGTTGATAAATACAGTGGTGAGCACCTCACAAGGGCAACAAGAGAGGATAATGGGTGATAGCCAGTAGAAGCTAGTAGCTATGGGGAGTCGTGATCAAGAAGAATTCGAGAGAGAGAGAAATTTATATAACCATGGTGGAAATAACAAAATTCAAAGACTTGATCAGCCACAAGAAACTTATGGAGGTCAGAGGCAAAACTATCACAGAGGACAGCGAAATCATAAGATAGTATGGGAAGAAATCAAAATGCCACCTTTGAATGCTAGTGTGGAGAAGATATGGGAAGCTATAATCCTGATGGAAAATATACTTGCGCCATGGAACATGGGGAGTGAACCACCTCCAAGATACAGAAGTCATGAATTTTGCTCTTATCATCATTTCCATGGACATACAACAAATGATTGCATAAATATAAAGAGAATCATTCTCAGAATGATAGATCATGGAAAATTAAATCACTTTCTAGTAGGACAAACTCAACCTCAAGCATTACCACCTCCTCCAGAAATTCGCAGGACAAACACAGCAAAAGAAAGAGAAACATTTGTGATAGAAGTTGGAACAAAGGCAAAGAATTTGTTTTGTAACTCTATTGTACATTCGTACAAGACAATTGAAGATTTTCACGATAACACTCTCAGCAGGGTTTTCGCAAGAGATGCCGATAATAGAGAAATAATGAACATTGCGAAGACATCGCCACTAAAAAGAATGGCAAAGAAAACTATTTCTTTTACTGAGAAAAAGTACCGAGGATGGAGAAATGCACGACAACCCATTAGTGGTAAGATTGGAGATTAAACCAAAACCTAGCGATGATGATAGGTCGAGAATTCATGGGCAATCAACAGAATTTTGATCGATACTGGAAGTTCTATGAATATCCTTTTTTATCATACTTATAAAACTATGGGAGGGAAAGATAAAGATCTAATACCTTCAACTTACAAAATCTATGGTTTTAATGGTACTGCCAATAAGCCTAAAGGAGAAGTTCATATGCGAATTCCATCCGAAAGGATTGTCCTCCGAAATTTTATTCGTGTAGTCGATGTGGTATCACCATACAACGCATTGATTGGACGACCTTGGTTATGAGATTCTAGGTGTAGCATCGACTTTCCATCGATGTATTAAGTTCCCCTCATCTGGTGGGTATTGGCATTATAAAAGAATTGGATTGAAGGAAAAAGTGTTATAAATTGATATAGAATATTGCGAAGAAAGAGCTGCCGAAGAAGAATTGGAAACAACATCAAAGAAAGACAAAAAAAGTAAAGATTGATGATAGATGCAATAGGAAACGAAGAGAAGAAGAAAACGCTGCGAGAAGCAGCCATCTTTTGAAGATAAGGAGACGCGAAAAAATTTACATAAAAGATAAGTAAATAAGAAAAATTCAAAAATGCGGGGGAAAGTAGCAAAAGTAAGAGGCTTAAAGAGTGAATGTATTTATTGATTTTATGATTACAAAATAAAACGGAGAGAAAGAAAGATGTATGGTTTGATCTTTAAAAAAAAAAAAAAAAAAAAAAGTTTATTGAATGACAAAGATGAGATTGCAAAATTACAAAAGAGGTGATATAGGAAGAAGAAGAAAACAATCGAAAGGAGGCGAACCTAGCATGGCGTACACCTTTATTCGCCGAAATCAAAATTTTAAAGAGGCAAATGTAAGACCTAAGAGTGCGTCATAGGAGGAATTTTGTTACATGGCTCGGGAAAAGGTTACACCGCCTGGAACTGTGAGTCATGGAGATTTGGGGTCGATAAAGACCATCCCGGGAGAGGTACCTCGGATTCAACCTAAGTTATGACTTAGGTTGGACGGCGAGGATTTCTTCTAAGGAGTCGACATCGATCGAAGCGGCAAAGTGCAACGGTTGAGCCAAGAGTGCAGGGGCGTTTGAAGCGTCTCGACCAGGCAAGTCTTGGCCTATAAATACTCGGCTAAAAAACTCCATGAGTGCGATCTAGTAACCATAAGCCATATAGGCAAGGGATAAGAGGGTGCCAAAGAAAACTGGTTGTTGTTAAGGCCAGGATGGGAGGATCCAACCTTGTATGGTGAAGGTACATCTTCTTGAAGGGGCAACCGGGGGAAGATAAGGGCGGCGCCCTCCGTTTAGAGGCCGAGTGATAAGTGTCTTAAGACGCAAATGTCATGAGGCTTTATTTTAAGAAAGTTTGAAGCTTGTCATATTTGTGCGACAATCTGAAAGTCAATAATACAAAACACAAAGATAAGGCAGAGATCAATGGTTCGAGTACATGAAAGTGTGAGGACGTCACACGATTTCTTCGCAAGGCGACAATAAATGGGGCTTTATTTTCACAAAAATTTTAGGCCTTTGTCATCCTTTAATAGTTCAACAAAAATTTCAATAAAAAGAAAAGTTAAGGCAGGCAAGATCAATGGGTTTTTGCATGCAAGTGCAAAGACGTCCTGTGGATTTGTCGCAATGACAAGAAAGTAGCACAATAAGACCTTTAACTGGGAAGGCAAAATAAGACCACATAAGGAGAAAAAGAAAAAAAATCTTGGAAGCAACAAAAATATCTACTTACGAAAATTCAGCAGAAACATTACGAAATGGGGCATGGAGATACCCTTATCGCTATTCAAAAGTAACTTGCTTAATCTTCCATTTGAATGAAAATAACGAGGCAAGTATGGGAATGTAAAGAATAAGAACATGTTATTTGTCTTCATATGATAGATTTACGCATTCATAAAATGAAAGGTTGATAATATATTGATTAATTATATTGCAAAAAATTGCTTTTTAACATGTGCGAGAAAGAACAACAAAGGTAGAACTTGTATTTGAAGATTCAGAATTAGCAGCAAAAGATTACAAGAAGGAGATTAAAAGAATGAATGTACGGATATTACAAAAGAGAAAGAAGGAAACAAAATTATTTTTGTTTGATTTTTCTTCTTCATCACCTTCATCAAATCCTTCTTCTTCTTCATCTCCGTGATTCCTCTTCTTCACTAGCATCCTTTATGGAGGAGATATCGAGAGGAGGCACATTCAGGGATTTCTTATAGGAGGTGGAAGGATATCGAGAATGAAGGATATTGTTTCGTCGCATACCATATTAATAGTTTAATTGCGAAAAAGAGTAGCATCATTCTTAAAATTCGCAACATAATCTTTAGTTGGCTCTTGATCTAGAATATTTATCATCGCGAGAAGAAAGATTCTTTCGCAAGGCACTCCTTCTCAGACTCAAGTTCTTGATCCTTTTGAGAAATCTCTTCAACTCATGAACATATGACAATGAATCAGCAACTTAATAGCAATTTATGAAAGATAAACAATTAATAAAGAAGAATAATTAACAACCTTCTCTGCCAGGAAATCCTTAGTATCCTTAACCAATTTGTGTCTTCGACTTGAAGACTAATGTTTACACCTAAATTATTTACGAAACGTCATCTAGAAATTTGACAAAAGCGAATTTATCATCACTATTTATGAAAGCGAAGGGACCAATTTGATTCCTCTCTTTCGCAAAGTACAACATTTTGCGGTTAGATTCATCTCGTTCAATTTGAATTTCAATAAGAGTTTTTGGAATTTGTTAGCAATGGCTTTTGCAGGGAATAGTCTTTATCATCTATGAGATCAACGTCTTGGTTCTTAAAGCATTAATTTTCTCTTTATAATTAAAAGAAACGCTTAGAATTGGTTGGCTAAGCTATTTGGATCTATGGTCAATTTAAGTAGGCGAAATTTGGATTGTAGTTCACCGTTTATGGGAAGAGATTTAATCTTGTCATTTTGAAAAACTATTCAAATAATTATTGAGGTGATCAAGAAGGGTATTAATTATCCATAGAGTCGGGAATGGCCGAAGAATGGCTTCATCAAAAAGGTTATGAGCGTGCTGCGAAAATGGTAAATCGGATGAGGAAGATAATGAGAAAACAAACAAAGTGAAAAGAAAAAATTTCATACCATAAATTGGTTTGGCACTTTGAAGACTAGATATCTTGTCCTTATGAGTGGAAGAATCGGCTTCTAATTGTTTATTCTTCTCGCGAAGAGTAGCGACTTCGACTTCTAGTTCTTCATTTCTCTTGAAAGTTAAAGATTCTTATTTTCAAGGACAACCTTTTCTCAAGATGCTGTGCTTATGGCAGAAGGAAGCTCTCCGGTCTGTGAAGGAAATTGTCAAGATATAATATAATTTTAAAATCCCCATAATTATGAAAGGAATATAGAAACGAAGGAATACAGACACCAAGTGGTTGAAAGTGCGGGAGTCAAATGGGACTCCTTAAGAGAATCATCAAAATAAGTAAAGGAAGCGAGCGCAGAGACAAATTATTAAAAGACTTCGTACTAAGAGGAGACGATCATCCCCAATCCCTTGCATGGAGTCGAGAGAAGATGCTGAATAGTTGTGCCGTAGAAGGTTCGGTGGAAAATCTTCTCTTGCGAAAAGGAGTATCAACATCATCGTTATCATTATCATCGGGGGAAATTTCGCCAGGTCGAAGATTTGAAGGAGAAGGAGAATGAATTTTCGCTTCTTTGAAGGTGGAGCAACAGATTTCTCCTTGGAAGAAACCTTTACCTTTGCCTTTGGTCTTCGTAACCGTAGAACTTCTTCTTCTTCAAAAGCTAAAACACCAACCTTCACACACACATGAAGATAAGAAACAGAGGCAACAATATTGTTAGAAATATAAAGATGTTTCTTACTTCATCTGTAATGGAGCGCAGAGCAGATAAAGTACTAGCCTTCCCGGTTCTATTATATCTCAATCTCAAACTTGTTAATCTAAAATTTTCGCAAGAGTTAGAGAACAAGAAAATAACAATAAATGAAACATTATGAAGTGAGCAAGTTTCGAAGACATACCTCTTTCACTTTCGAGCCAATTAAATACCCAAGGTTGGTAAGTAGCGAGATTCGCAGGAAGCACGTTTGGACTCGAAATATAGGGTACCTTCAAAACCAATGGAAAGATGCACCATTTGTCGTCTTTAAATTGACGAGAATATTATTCTTGCTGAGAATTCGATCAATGTCCACTGCATGAGTATTTTATCGGCCCGGAAAAATTTTCTTTCTCTTCAAGCGAGCACCCCATGAGTTCTATCATGTTTCATGTTTATTACTTTGTAATTTTCAAAGAAAACTCTCCTTATACTTTTAAAAATGAATATTTCTAAATCTCAAATTAGGGATCACGACTTCTTTTGGGTAAAGAGATCCTTTACCGGCCATGGTTGGTCCGAATTCAAGCATTAGTGAATAAGTCCCCACTCAATTGATAGATGACTGTGAGAATTTTAGCATGGCAGAATTTCATAAAATAAGGGAAGATTAGGATCATGAGAAGAATGGGAAGGCAGAGAATCGACCAAAGCGAAACTATGATTTCCTTATCATCACAATGATAATCGAGAAAAAATTTGGCGAGAAAGAATGGATTTATATTCTTGATTGGGAATGGTGGTTAATGTGAAACCCTTCTCTTCAAAATCTTTACGAACTTTCCGGAAAGTTTCATATTTCCGACCAGCGGAGGCATTTCGGTATGGGAATGAAGAAAAAAGCGAAGATCAAAAGAGTATAAAGAAGAAGATTTACGGCGAAGCGGAAGTTAAGGAGCAACGTTGAAGAAAAGTTACGGAAAAATAAGAAGGAAAGTAAAAGAAGAAGAAGAGAAGAATGAGAAAAATATATATAGAGAGAAGAATTCTCGAAAGGTAAGCTACATTTAATGCGAAGAGTAGACATGAATGGTTGAGAAATAACGGTTGAAAAAGACGTGTGAAAGAAATGGATGGAAGAAGAGAGATACGTGTAATAAATTAACGTAAAAGTACGAGAATCATGTCAATCTGGAAAAATATGGAAAAATGAACAGGCTGCGGCATTTTGAAAGTACTAGTTCTCATGACATTCTCTCCTTCACGGAAGACATGAGAAGAGGCAAGATGTAGGATCGAATATGCATGAACTGATATCCTTGAAATCCTTGAGCGACACTGAAAATATCGCGATTGGTAATAAAAATGAGCTTATGGAACGGATGACGACAACATGAACACGAAAGATGTGAATACCTAGCGAGATTTAGGAGTGTTGAGAGAATTAACATTTGAATACTTGAGAATGTCGCAAGTCGATCCAAAAAATAAAGGATGACTTAGTTGTCATCCATATGTAATGTCATATATAAAAAGTGAGTATGCCTAAGAGGGGGATCTCTTTAAGGTAGAGAGAAAGTTTAGAGGGAGAGAAAAGTCTGGAATAACAATTATATTCTTGATTTCATTTCCTTCTTTACATAAAATTTCTACTGATTAATAAAAAGGTTGATTGTTGATCTTAAAGATGTGTTGAATATTATGAATTCTTATGAGGGATGTATTGTGGGAATTTACCGAAACTACAAAACTGAAGCAATAACATTCGCAAAAAAAGTAGTAGGTACTTTGAAAGGGCATACCGATCTTTTCATAATATTTTTTAATTAATCTAAGGGTGTTTTAGTAATTTCGGTCCAAAAAACACCCCTTATGACACCTTTGGTTGGGGGAAGTAATTCATATCCCCCGATTAGTTTTGATATCCCCGATTACATGTTTTTTTTGGGGTTTATAGATTTTTAAACCCCATTGAATTTCTACCACCTTCCTTCACTGGGTGGGATCCCATCTACTACTGAGTAAGAAAAAAATAGCTAAAGAGAAACAAAAATTTGGATACTAATGCTAAAAATTGAATCCCAAGGAATTACGAAAGAGAAAAATTCATCGATCTCACCTTGAATGGTAATTGATGAGAAAAATAACAACATTTCACACTTCTTCTCTTACCGCTTCTTCTTAAATCACAGCTTTATTGGATTTCTCTCACGAATGGAAGTTAATAAGGAGATAAATAAAATAAAAAAAAAGAGAAGACGACAACTAACTAGGAGAAGCAACTTTTTTAAATGTAAATCGGAGAAGCAAGATATACAATATTACAATCGGAAATGATTGATATCCTCCGGGTTGAATCTCACGGGCCATCCCAAGTGAGTGAGAGTGCGAGAGAGGGGGTGGGACCCACACTTAACCCACCCCTACAAAGCTTGAGTCGGGTTCAGCAAGAGCATCTCCGATGCAAAGGGGTAAAGATCCTAGAATTTGAGCGACACCTAGGATTTAAGGCTTTTTGCACCAAATGTCCGTCTCGACACCACAGGTCGAACGCCGTAGGAGATGGATGAGATTCTAGGATCCAGATGATATCATGACACCAATGTCCTTGCAAAGTCCATGAGAACGACACCTTTGCTGAAGATGTCGCGATTGGTAAACGTAAAAATGGCCACGACGAATGACGATTTCTTTGAACACGAGAAAGATGTGAAGTCTGGCGAGATTTAGGAATATTCACAGAGAGTTACTAACATTTGAATACTTGCGACAACGTCAGAAAATAAAGGGACTCATTTTGTCATCCACTATGTAATGTCCTATATAAAAAAGTCAAATAGAGCTTAAGAGCAGGGAGAGATCTTTTAGAGTAGAGAGAAAGTCTAGAGTAGCACTTATATTCTTGATTTCATTTCCTTCTTGTAAAGTTTCTACTTGATTAATAAAAGATTGATTGTTGATCTTATAGATGTGTTGAATATTATGAATTCTTGTGAGGATGTCTTGTAGGATTTCCTGCAACTACATAATGGCGCCCTAGAAACAGAGATGATTGAAGATTATTTTCATTTGAAGAAATTTGAAGTAATAGGCAAAAATTTTACATAATTTTTGAAACTTGTTAAAAATTTGAAAAATGGCTAGAAGAATAACTCAAAACAACCAAAAATTGTAAGAAGGAGTAAGAGCTTTTTGGTAGAGAGGATGAAATAGAGGAATCTCCGAGGATGGATGTGAGAAATGATGGAGAAAATAAAATTCAACAACCAATTCAACTGCACAGCACAAAATGGAACTATAGATTATGTTAGAGTAAGTGTCTGTCACGTGGCGATCGGATTCCGTAGATGAAGTGGAAGAAGAGCGACGGTTAAGAAGCAACGGACGAGAGGAGAGAGACCGGGGAAATGGTTGGAGGAGTAATTCATAGAAATGAAGGAATACGAAGCGTTAGAGGTATTGAGGAAATAATACACGAGGGAGAGGGAGATTAGAAACGAGGGAAAAAACGTGTGAGAATTTGACAAGACAAAATCATGAATTGAGGATGGAAAACATGAGATTCTAAATAGAGTCAAGAAGCACTACAAGGTCAAGTTCAGGTCAGCGGAGTAGAAATAAGGCGAAATTCTATAATAAAGTACAATGGAGATACTCGAGTGGAAATACAAAATCCGGAAGGAGAATATCGCGAAAGAAGATAAACGATTGAAGATTGTTATATCCCACATGGAGAAATTCTCCAAAATGGACAAAATGATAGAATTCAGGGGAATGGACAACCTCAAGAGCAAATAATCGGGGTGGTGAAGAAAATCGGGAAGAATGAAGGAGAATATTACTGAGGAAGAAAAATTCAAAGGAATCGAGTGAACAATTGAAGAAGAAATAGAAAGGAGACATTATCTTGAACAAGCACATCTGAAAAGCTTGCGAAGAGGTGAGACGAGGAAATGGAGGAAAAAGAGCTCAAGAGCGGTTAGCCGAACAATCACTTGATAATCGAGAAATGTGGCGTTTACACAAAATCGTGATAATGGTAATATCAATGAAGAATATGATAGAGTACAAGGATAGCGAAGGTGACAAGGAGAGTTGAGGAGAAATGAAGAAAACTAGCAGAGAAGAAAATGAAGGCATAATCATGTGTGAATTCATGAAAGAAAGAAAGAAGATCATAGGGAAAGACAAGGAGAAAATAATGGCAGAGAAAATCAAAGTAGAGAGGAACTCGGAAAGAGGGAAAAAGCATTAAAAGATGCCAGTGGATCCAAATTAGGTGTAAATGAACAAATTTAAGAGAGCTAGCGGAGATGAGAGGAATGCTAAACAACGAAAGAAGGGCGGGAGACAATTGGATGGAAAGCCATAGAAGAAGGCTGCAGACTCCATTTACAAGAAGTACAATTGGGGGAATACACTTTGAAGTGCAATCTACAGGTGTTAACTAGCATTTTTAAATGAAACGGAACAACTTGTGTCGTTCAACATCAAGATTATGTGAGATGTATGTTACAATGGGAAAATCATGATGCCGTGTTGTGTACATATTTTGCATCAAGTTTAACGGAAAGCTTTAAAGTGGTTTGAAGGTTTAAAAGAATACCATAACATCTTTCAACCATTTGGAGCACACATTCTTAGGACGTATATAGTAACAATTCCTTGCGACACGGCGTGAAAGATGTATTTGGGTTAAAACAAAGGATTGGCGAAATTTTGAAACATCTAACCATGTGGTGGAAGACAATGTGTAGTGATATGGCTAGTCGAGTGGATGAGATATATCTCGTTCTATCATTCATCATGTGTTAGCAACCAACTGCTATACATTCAAATTTTCGGAATCAAGAATACAATCACAATGAGTGAGTTGCGAGAATTTGGAGGAATACATTGCACTTGAGGAAAAGCAAAATGAGATGGAATCATACCCGATTGCGAACACAAGTTCAAAAGCGACGAATGCAAACTTATTACCTAAGTTGATAAATATAGTGGCGAGCACCTTGCAAGGGCAACAGAGGATAATGGGGGATAGTCGGCGAAGCTGAAGCTGCTGTAAATTAGGTAGATCAAGAAGAATTTGAGAGAGAGAGACTCGATCAGCCACAAGAAATTTATGGAGGTCAGAGGCAAAATTATCACAGAGGACAGCGAAATCACATAATAGTATGGGAAGAAATCAAAATGCCACCTTTGAATGCTAGTGTGGAGAAGATATGGGAAGCCATAATCCTAATGGAAAATATACCTACGCCATGGAACATGGGGAGTGAACCACCTCCAAGCTACGAAGTAATGAATTTCTCTCTTATCATGTTTCCCATGGACATACAACAAATAACATTGCAAAAATATAAAGAAAATCATTCTCGGGATGATAGATCGGGAAAATTAAATCACTTTCTAGTAGGACAAACTCAAACTCAAGCATTACCACCTCCTCCGGTCGCAAAACAAACACGGCAAAAGAAAGAGAAGCATTTGTGATTGAAGTTGGGGCAAAGGCAAAGAATCTGTTTTGTAACTCATGGTACACTCTAATAAGACAATTGAATTTTCAAGATAACACTCTTAGCGGGGTTTTATGAGATGTTACATAATAGAGAAATAATAAACATTGCGAAAACATTACCAAAAGAATTACAAAAGCAGATTATCTCTTCTACTACAGAGGAAGTACCTGAGGGTGGAGAAATGCATGACAACCCATTAGTGGTAAAATTGGAGATTAACCTAAAGCCTAGTGATGATGAAGATGAGAATTCATGTAGCGATCAGCAAAATTTTGATCGATCTTGATTAGTGAATATCCTTTTTTATCATACTTATAAAACTATGGGAGGGAGAGATGAAGATCTAATACCTTGACTTACAAAATCTATGGTTTTAACGGTCTTTACAAAATAAACCTAGGGAGAAGCTCATATGCGAATTCCTTGAAAGGATTATCCTCATGAAATTTTATTTTGTGTAGTCGATGTGGAATCACCGTATAACGCATTGATTGTACGACCTTGGTTACATGAGATTATAGGTGTGGCATCAACCTTCCATCGATGTATCAAATTCCCTATCCCAAATGGTGTATTGTCATAAAGGAGATTGGATTGAAGGAAATAAGTGTTATGAAATTGGTATAGAATCTTGCGAAGAAAGAAATTGTGAAGAAGAAGAATTGAAACCTGAAGCAATCAAAGAAAAACAAAGAAGTGAAAGATTGATGGTGACCTTGATAGAAGCAGGAAGAAGAAGAAACACAAAGAAAACGATGCATACTAAAGATAAGAAACGGCGAAAATTTCGCACAGACAAAGAAAATCAAAAAGAAAAATTCTAAAATGCGAGAGCGGTTTAGCAGTAAGAAACTCAAAGAGTGAATGTATTTCTGATTTTATGGTTATAAAGGTAAAAGCCGAGAAGAAAGAGAAAGATGTAAAAAAAATAAAAATAAAAATATATATATTGACAAAGATAAGATTATGAAGTTACAAAAGTTGAGATTGCGGAAGGTACAAAAGTGCGATTATGCAAAAGAAAAGAAAACAATCATAAAGGGCGAACTTGCTATGGCGTACACCTTAGTTCGCGAAATCAAAATTTTGCAAGAGGCAAATGTAAGACCTAAAGTGCGTCATAAAAGGGTATTTGTTACATGGCTCGGAAAAGTTACCTTGGAACTGAGTCATGGAGATTTAGAGGTCAATACAGCACATCCATGAAGGTACCTTGGATTTTCGATCTAAGCTTATGACTTAGGTTGAGACAGACTTAGGGTCTCTTCTAAGAGTCGGCATTTGATGCGACGGTACAGCTGGTTGAGTCCAAGAGTGCACAGACGTTTGAAGCGTCTCGGACATTCTTGTGCAAGTCTTGTGTCTTATGCGCACTCGGCAGAAGAACACTCCTTAGGGTGCGAGTCTCGTAACCATAAGCCACATGTGGAGGCAAGGGATAAGTTGAACGCAGCGGTTGTTTGTTAAGACCGGATGGGAGGATCCCGACCATGCTCATGTAGACATTACGTCTCCTTGAAGAGAAACAGGGGGGAAGATAGAGGCGACGCCCTCCATTAGGGAGTGATAAGTGTCTTAAAGGCACCAGATGTCGTGAGGCTTTATTTCGCGAGAAAGTTAGGCTTGTCATATATGTGCGACGATCCCCGAAGAGGCAATAATACGAAAAAGACAAAGATAAGGCGAGATCAATGGGTCGGTACATGAAAGTGTAGGACGTCCTGGTTTCGTCATGGCCCGGCAATGTCCACGGGGCTTTATTTTTAATTTTTAGGATTATCATATTGTCACAACAAAAATTTCATAGAATCAAAGTTAAGGCAAGATCGATTAGGTTTTTGCATACGAGTGCAAAAACGTCACACAATTTTGTCGCAATGACAAGAGGTGGCACAATAAGACCTTTAACTAGGAAGGCAAAATAAGACCACATAAGAAAGCAGAAAAAAATAAAATCTTGGAAGCAACCAAGAAATATCTACTTGCGAAAATTCAGCGCGAAGCAGGTTGCGAGATTAGTGAATACATATGTTGACCAGTAACTTGTTTAATCTTTCATTTGAATACAAACGCCATAGGAAAGTATGGGAATGTATAAAGTAAGAACATGTTATTTGTCTTCATATGACAGATTTACGCACTCATAAAATAAAAGGTTGATAATATATTGATTAATTATATTGCAAAAAAGATTTTTTTGACATGTGCGGAAAGGAACAACAAAGGTAGAACTTTTGTATATAAAGATTCAGTAGATCGAATAAAAAGATTACAAAGATAGGAGATTAAAAGAATGAATTTACAGATATTACAAAAGGAGAAAGAAGGAAATGGAATTATTTCTTGTTTGATTCATCTCCTTCATCGTCTTATCGATCATGCAACCTTGTGTCTTCGTGATTCCTCTTCTTCGCTAGCATTCTTGTCGGAATATCGAGGAGGAGGCACATTAGGGGATTTCTTACAGGAGACAAGGATATGCGAGAATGAGGATATTGTTGTCATCGGACCTTCTTAATAGTCGGTGCGAAAAAGAATAGCGTCGTTCTTAAAATTAGTATGACATTAATCTTTAATTGGCTCTTGATCTGGCATATTTGTAATTTCGAGAAGAAAGATTATTTAGAGATGTTCCTTCTGAGACTCAAGTTCTTGATTATTTTAAGAAATCTATTGGTTCTTCTTGCGAACACGTGACAATGAATCATCCAACAAATGACAATTTTATAAAAGACAAACAAATAAATGAAGAGCAATAAACAACCTTCTGCAACAAATCCTTATCCCTAACCAAGGCCGTATGCTGGGTTGAAGATTAGTTAACACCTAAGTTATTTAAGTCATCTAGAACTTTAACGACTGACAAATTCATTGTCATTATTTATGAGAAGAAGGGAAGCGAATTTGATTCTCTTCATTAAGTATAGCATTTAGGTTAGATTCATCTCGTTCAATTTGAACTTGAAGAGTCTTTTGAAATTTTGCTAATGCTTGATCACCTTGTCTAGCGATCGATCTTTATCATCTATGAGATCAATCTTCCTTAACTTGGAGTACCAATTTTCTCCTTAGAAGTAAGATAAAAACGTTTAAATTGGTTGGATAAACCCAAAGTTGGATCTATCATCAATTTCTAAGAGAAAATTTAGTTGGGTTCATTTATGGAAGAGATTTAATCTTGTCATTTGAAAAACTATTCAAAGATTTATTGAAGTTCAAGAAGGGTATCATTATCCATAGAATTAGGGAGCGAGGCGATGGAGAGTGGCAAATAGAGAAAAGGTTATAGACATACGAAAATGGTAAATCGAGATGAGGGAAGATAATGAGAAAACAAAACAAAGGAAAAGAGAAAAGTTTCATACCATAAAAGGATTCTTTGGTTGGCACTTTGAAGACTATATATATTATTCTTCGATGGAATCATCAGCCTACCAATTATTTATTCTTTCGCGAAGAGTGGCGACTTCAAACTGGTTTTCTTCATTTCTCTTACGAAGTTGAAGATTTTCTTTTCAAGAACCCCATGCCTTTTCTCAAGATGCAAGGCAACGTGAAGAAGCTCTTCCGATGCGAAGGAAAATGAAGAAATTAGGTATATAACTTAATCAAAATTACTGAACAAGTAGGGGAACAAAAACATACCAAGACACCTAGCGAATTAGAAAATGTTGATCAGTCTGGAGACTCCATGAAAGAGAGTCATCACCATCCGATGAGGAGCATCACATATACTCATGAGAGCTTTGCATGTCTTGGAGAGATGGTCATCTCAATCCCTTGCATGGAGTCGGAAGATGCTAGACGGTTGTGCCATAGGGATTAGGTTGGAGATCTTCTCTTACGACGAATATCAACATCATTATTATCTTTGTCATCCGAACTCTCGCTAGATTGAAGATTTGAAGGAGAGGGAAGTGGATTTTTCGTTTCTTTGAAGGTGTGACGGTGGACTTCCCTTTTGCGAAGAGGACCTTTACCGCTTGCCTTTGGTCATGCAGCCTCGAAATTTTCTTCTTCTTCCTAACCCGGCACCGACCTTCGCATACGAATGAAGATAGACAACGAGCAGGCAACAATATTAAAAATAGTAAAAAAAGTGTTTCTTACTTCACAACGTGATCGAGCGAGAGCGCCACTGGGTACTTGCCATAGCCAGTCCTTTTGTAGCTTTTCTTAGCCTTGATAATCTAAACATTACGCAAGATTAATAGGCATAAAAAAGAATAGAGGGGTACGAATTGAGCAGAGGGAGCCAAGGAAAAATGCCTCTTTCGCTTTCTCGGGCCGAATTAAATACCCAAGGGGTTGTGAATGATTACGTGGTGCGAGGCAGCATTTGAACTGTTGAAATATAAGGTCCCTTCAAAACCAATGGAAAGGCAACGCGTTGTAAGTCATTTAGAGTGACGAGGAATATTATTCTTGCCGGGGTGCGATCGATGTCTTGCATGAGTATTTTATCAGTAGCAGCATTTTCTTTCCCTCTTCAGGAGAGAACTCCAGTCGGGATTACTATCGTTTTTCATGTTTATTACTTCGGCTTAGTTTCGAAGAAGCTCTCTCTTGCTGTATTTTCGGGGAGTATTTCTAGATCCTCAAATTTGCTGGATCACAGTAGCTTCTTTTGGGTAAAGAGATCCTTTACCGGCCATAGTGGTTGGCGAACTCAAGTATGGCAGGATACAATACCCCTTAATTGGTAGACGGCTCGCGAGAATTTCGCAAATGACTGCAAGAATTTCATAAAATAGTGGAAGGTCAGGATCATAGAGAGGAATGGGAAGGCCGACGGGAATCGACCAAGTGAGGCTATGATTTCTTTATCATCACAGTGATGATATATCATCACGATTTGGTGAAAGAATGGATTTAGATTCTTGATTGGGAATGGTGATTAATGTGAAACCATATATTCCAAAACTTTATGAACTTTCTCAGGAAAGTTTACATTTCGACCAAGCTGGAGAGAATTCGGAAAAATAAGAGAGACTTTGGGTACCAGAGATTTTTCATTTCCAGCAAACTTCGATACTTTGAAGACACAATATCACAAATTGTTTTATTTAATTCTCTTGTCTTTGAAAATAGTTCCAACCTTCAAAATCTAGATATTCCTCCGTCGATATCGTTGTACCTTTGCCGAAGATATACTTTTGTTGACGAAGTGCTCAAATTTTTGATGGTTACAAATTAATCGAATCATAGATGGTCACAAATTTTTTGATGGTTACAAATTTTTCATGCTTACTGTTGTTTTACTGTTTATGAGTAGTCTTCATTAAGAGCATCTCCAATGCAAGAGGTAAAGGTCTTAAAATTGTACGACACTTAGGATTTAAGACCTTTTGCACCAAATTTCCATCTCCAACACAAGGGTGAAGGTCATAGAGATAGATGACATGGCTAAATGGGGGTAATGGAGAAAGTGTAAATAAGACTTTCTTTATGACCTTGGGTCTTAAAGCCACATCATTATTTTGTCTCTAAATTCAAATAAAGTTTGATAGATAATACCTTAGGGGTTGGAGATCAACTTGAGGTTAAACAATTTGCATTAATTTTTTTTTTGTCATTTAGTAATGACCCACGCATAAGAATGTGTTAATAAGACCTCCAAATAAGATGGTCAGAGATACTTTAATAGGAAGAAGAAATAAAGAGAAAGGTTAGTCTTTTGTCTTGGAACCGGTACGGGTTTTGTGAGAGGGCATTTTTGTCCGATTCATAAGGAAGTACTGAACAGGTTATATAATGTGAGTTGAGTCCGATATTCCCAATCCAATAACCCCCTCCCTATAACAAAAGTGTTTCAAAAAGGTTGTTAAAAAATTGGGGCAAATCGTAAATTTTGGGGATTTATGTCAGGAAATTTCTGTTGCTTTTGGTGTCTAAAGTCCAGATTTTCAATTGGGCAGTTTTACAATTTGTATCCATCTTGGTTAGGTCATCCCTGGTTTGGACTAGGTGTTTTCGGATTTGTTGCGGTGTTTAGGGATTTTGAATTGATTTAGGGTTTCCGAGGAGCAAAATATCACTACTTGTTTGTTACAGTACTGGTGTTGAGGTGGAAGGTATCCCATTTCCTCCATCCAAATATGGCAACTGCATCGAGTAAGTTTCCTTGTCCATTTATTTAATTTGATCAATTTCAGGTTACGTTAGTTTGTTTTGTATTCTTGGGGAGCTTATTCATTTGAATGGATTCTTTTTATGCTATATTGATTATCACATGATCTGTATCGATAGTCAATATGCACTCGGCTTTAGAGTCTTTTGGCTTCTGGTTAGTTCTTTTGCTTCATTTAGTGGTTAGTTTGTCTATTTAACGTTTTTTGTCTAAGACAACAGGCCGTGGGATTTGGGTTTGTTAGAAATCAGTCCTATGCTCATCAAGTTTAAATGTTAGGATTCTTAGTTAACATTATTTACGGTTATTCCTCGAGTATGTGTGGTCACGAATTGAAATTCCATGTATCAACCAAGGTATGGAAGTTTTCCTGTAAGCCTCTGCATGGGTTGTGTCATTTATTTAATTGTTATACACTTTTATTGAGCTTAGCTATGTTCTCACTTTATAATTTTGCGGCTGCAGTGGCTTTTAAGTCCAGGGAGGATCATCGGAAACAGTTAGAATTAGAAGAAGCTCGTAAAGCTGGTCTTGCACCTGCTGAGGTTGATGAAGATGGAAAAGAAATCAATCCTCATATTCCGCAGTATATGTCATCTGCACCTTGGTATCTCAATGCTGAGAGACCGGTAAGTTTTATTTTGTGTTCAATGATTGCTTTAACTCTATGAGCAACATATGTATTCTGATTAAAATATCTTTTGCTATTAGAGTTTGAAACATCAAAGGAAATGGAAACAAGATCCGAATTACACCGATAAATGGTATGAAAGGGGTGCAAAGATATTTCAGGCCGACAAGTACAGGAAAGGCGCTTGCCAAAAGTGAGTGTGGAGTCATTTACTTTTCTCTCGTTTTCTAGTTACTATTTTGGTGTTGTGAACTGTTGAGAGATACAACCTCTATACATTTGAGTCATGAGTAAATTGAGTTGGGCATTATGAGTTACATTTGAACCTATAAAGTTGTAAACTTGTAATTGCCTAGTATGTTTTAAATTTACTAACCCACACCATTATATACAAGGGATTGCTCGCTGGGCCCTGGCAATATGTACAAGAACAAGTTCTGTCAAACTGGGAAAAAAAGCACATAATTTATGTAGATACATTGGTTGGCATATAGGACTTGGCATACTATCAAGGTTTAGTTACTTTATGTTTCTAAAGTACAGTAATAAAATGTCATTCTTTGTATGTAACCCTTCCTCTCTTGCTGCAGTTGTGGGGCTATGACACATGATGCCAAGTCATGCATGGAAAGGCCTCGGAAGAAGGGAACAACATACAAACATGTACATTGCGCCTGATGAAAAGATTGAGACGTTTGAATTGGATTATGATGGCAAGAGAGACCGATGGAATGGATATGATACCTCAACATATGCTCGCGTCGTGGACAGATACGAGGCTAGAGATGATGCCAGAAGAAACCACCTAAAAGAGCAGCAACTGAAGAAATTAGAGGAGAAAAGCAATAACCAAAATGACGAGGCTGCGGCAGTGGCCGAAGTGAGTGATGAGGATGAAGATGATCTGAGAGTAGATGAAGCTAAGGTGGATGAGAGCAAACAAATGGATTTTGCTAAGGTGGAAAAACGTGTGAGAACCACAGGTGGTGGAAGCACAGGAACCGTCCGGTAAGCAGTTAAATAACTGTTTTGATAGTTAGAGTTATTTGCTCAGTATTGTCTTTCTAATAGGTACGTGCTCTCTTTTTTCTTCGCTCTCCATTAGCATCAAATAATATTCAATTTGTTTTAGGATGTTGTTTTCCTATAGCTAACATCTACCCCAGAAGTTACAATTGAGAAAATTGAATTTCAGGAACTTGCGTATTCGGAGATACAGCGAAGTACCTTTTGAATCTAGACGTCAATTCCTCTCACTATGATCCCAAAACTCGTTCTATGCGTGAGGATCCTAATCCAGACACTGATCCTAATGAGAAGTTCTATGGGGTGAGTTGTTTGTTAAGCTTCACAGTTTTGAGATGTGCCATTTTGCATTTTGTGCCCAAAAGTTACTTAAAAGTTTACTATGTATACTGATCTATCCACCTTTGCTGAATTTTCAGGGTGATAACCAGTACAGGACCAGTGGCCAAGCATCAGAGTTCAAGCAGCTCACGATGCATGCTTGGGAGGCTTCCGAGAAGGGGCAAGATATGCACATGCAGGCTGCTCCTTCCCAAGCTGAATTTCTGTATAAAAATTTTATGATTAGCAAGGATAAGTTGAAGACGAAAACAAAAGATACCATCATGGAGAAGTACGGTAATGCAGCAACTGATGAGGACGTTCCCAGAGAGCTTCTCCTTGGACAAAGTGAGAGTCAGGTCGAGTATGATCGTGCTGGTAGAATCATCAAGGGCCAGGTAAGATCTTTTGGAATTACTACTGTTTTATTAAATACTCGGGGTTGCATGCTTATGCTTTTTTCTTCTCTGGTTGGATTTGGCACTTTCAAGCTAGCTAGAAGGGTCAGAGTACTGTTTCCTATAGTTTCTGAGGTTTCAGGATCAGTTGATTGAGTGTGAGCCAGCCTATTTATTATGCAGATATGGATATTCAGAGCAGAATATATATGAAGTTCAGTCAAATTATTATCAGTTATTCAGCTTCAGCATAAGCAGAATGTGTCATGAAAAAATGGTTGTTCGTTTTGAATCTTTGCATTCATCCATTTCTCCTAAACTTACCTTCAGTGCTGCAGCATCTGTGCCCAGTATGCACTTGTGCAGGAAAACAGATTCACCTTGTTACAACGCTATGAATATCATGAGATTCACATATCTTATTTTGTGTTTGAGCTATATTCCATCCCTTGAATTTCAACAGCCAAACGGAACGACGGCTAATTGTTTTTTATGCAAAAAAATCATCTCTCTGAGATTGCTAATATTTTGATGTTCACAGGAGATGGCCATTCCAAGGAGCAAGTATGAAGAAGACATCTACCCAAATAACCATACGACAGTTTGGGGTTCGTGGTGGAAAGATCACCAGTGGGGTTACAAGTGCTGCAAACAGATGATTAGGAACAGTTACTGCCTAGGAATTGCAGGAATTGAGGCGGCTGAAGAGGCAATTGATCATATGAAAGCCAATATTGCTCGCAAGGAGGCTACTGAAGGTGAATAGTTGGGTCTTTTATTATTTGTAGTCAAGTCTTCCCTCTGTAATGGTGTTCTCAATGCCGAAACATGTATTGTGTCATACAGAAGTACCTGTAGCAGCAGAGGAGAAGAAGCTTGCTCCTTGGGGAACTGATGTACCAGAGGACCAGGTTCTTGATCCAAAACGGCTGAACGAAGCCCTCAGGAAGGTAATATCCCTCGTCTTTTGCTCTCTTGACTTTTGTATGGCATTAATGATTTAGTTTGATGACAACCTGCTTGGACCATATCAAGGGACAACGGCTTTCAACCTCGTAGTTTAGTTCTTGTACTGAAATATGTAAATGCCAAAAGGTTGGAGTGAACATGTTCATGTTTCAATTCAATGTGGGTTCTGGACTTCTGAAGTCCAACTTGACTCGATCGTTTGCTCTTTTTATTTATTTTTCGCTTGAGAAGACTTGTTGGTTTTGCAAGTGCTAAAAAAAAAAAGTCATGTTTTTGTCAATAGTTCCTGAAACTTTGGATTTTTACATTCGAGCCATTTTTATAAGCTGTAATTGCTGACAATACTAATTTTAACTGTGAATAGGAGGATGAAAGGAAGAGGGAAGAGCGGGATGAAAGAAAGCGGAAGTATAATGTTAAATGGAATGATGAGGTATATACTTTTAGTTTATCTTTTCTAGTATGTCCATCTTCACAACAGCTATCTATCAAAACATGGTTAGCTCTGGTGTTTTCCTACTGAGTTTCTCACTATATTTGGTATTTCTCGAAGGTCACTGCTGAGGATATGGAGGCATATAGGATGAAGAGGACCCATCATGACGATCCAATGAAGGATTTTCTGAACTAGTGAACATTTCCTTTGGTTGCGAGAACTTGTTTAATTTGTTGGCTCAGTATGTTTAATATGTTCTCTGTGATCTATTGAGACCAATGACTGTTCCGCGTGAAATTATTTTGTACGTGTACATATATGTTTGTTTTCCGGTGACTTGGAAGTTGGATCACAAATGACCAGGTTAAGGCGGTTTTTATGTAGGCAAACCATCATAAAAAGTTCCAACAATCTTTTGATAATGGTACGCTTTGTTTTATAATTGACGTATGTTGATTTAAATACCAGAATTGGTAGTTCATACTTCTTAGTTTTGGACTGGTGGTTAGTCATTGAAATTTTCCAGAATTCTAATACTGCTCCTAAGCTAGTTGCTCCATGGATGAAAAACAGCTTCGTGTAGTCAGTCTTTTTGTAATACATCGAAGTTCTTTGTGATGAGGGTTCCGGATACGAAACTCTAGCGAAATTTGATTGTTGATTTCCTTTTTAATCACGTCACACACCAATCAAATCCAGATCTTTTATACAACATGAACTAGTACATAAAGAATCACTAATCCATCTTCGGATCCCTAAATAATTTGTTGATCGACTCTGAAAATATACCAACAGGGAAGGTACCTACATATAATACGTGATCTTAAAATTAAGCACCTCCGCATTCTACCTCTGGAGTCTCATCTCTTGCTTGAACTTAGCAATGAATTCCTCTGCTCTTTCGTCTACTCCACGATGATGTAGTGGTAATACAGCAAAAGATACACGTTTCTTCTCTGAGGAAGAGATAGTTAGAGCATCTGCTCCACGCAATGGAAGCAATGGTGATACATGAGAGGAGATCTTCTCTTTGGTAGAGGTCGATAAGGCTTCCACTTCACGCAAGTGATGTAATAGTGGCACAGGATTGGGGACTTTTTCCTTGGTAGAGTTTGTTAAAGCGTCAGCCTTGTGCAAGTGATGCGCCCCTGATACAGAAGAAGTAGAAGCCTTCTTCTTCTCTTTGCTAGAGTGTGTGCAAACATCCCTTCTAGGTAACTTATGCAACGGTGACACACTGGTGGAAACCTTTTCTTTGTCAGGACTTTTTAGAGCATCGGCTCCACATACGCTATGCAGCTGCGACGGCACAGGAGAGACAATACTATTTTCCGAACTTGTTGTCCCTTTTCATCTTCGCTGCATGTCTCCACTACGACCAACCGATCAAAGAGCTTGATCTCTACCTTGGTTACATTTGAAACTGTTGATGCAGTTGGCTTTGTTACTGTTGATCTGGATCCTCCGACAAACGAACTTTTCTCGATCGTCTCGCCCATTTTATTTGTGACAGGTACTTTAGGTTGAAATGTTAATTGTTCCCTAAATAGCTCATCTATGAAAACAGGTGCATAATTGTGTTGATATTGTTGCCGGTGATGATTTATCTGTCTTTTAATTCGAAGACCAGATGATTTTGATTGATTTCGACGAATAACCGAGCGAAATGTTTCTTTTCTTGTCTTCCTTATAGCTATAGATTTCTTGAGTTTATGTAATTTCTTCTGTAGTGCTGAGGTGAATTTTTTCCAAACCTTTGCTGTTGGCATCAACTGCTTCCCAAATTTCAAGCAAGACATGAACTGTATACTTGAATATTTTTGCCTAGAGAAGATAAGATGTAGTGATGAACAAAGAAGGAATAGGTTTGAAGATGTATACTTTTCTTTTGCTGTGAGTAATGGAGGTGTGGAGTTATTTCTTTATCTACTATCCCTTGCTGGTCATTCTTTGGCTGCTTTAGTTTTTTCCTCTCATTTTCAAATTTTTTATTTGAAATTCTTATTTTTGGTTGGATTAATCTGGTTTTTTAGTAATTTCGAACAAAATATTTTTAGGACCCATTAGAGCCAAATCCTCCACCTTTCGGCAGCATTGGCCCTAGTGACAACCTAGAATTTAAGCTAAATATTTGACTTGGAGTGGAAAAAGGAATGAAAAGAAAAGAAATTAATTGACTTCAATTCTTGTTTTCCATTTAATTCACATATCCATCGAAGTTCATATCTATGTTGAGCAAATACAAAATCAAACAAAAGTTTTCAAGGTGTAAAATTATATCGTGTCACCTGAGGGTAGCTTTGATTAGATCATTTCTGCTGAAGGATTTCATGCAAATACTTCACATTAGTTAAAAACCAATTAAAATGTAATCGTACTGAACATCTTATTTTTTCTTTGCATATTCGTAACTAACATAGGAGGGAGAGTATTACGCGTTAGTTAGATAAAAGCAAAAAACAACTAGACAACGAAGAAGGTTAAGTATGGATTCCAAGTTGTATTCCAATAAAAAAGTTGCAAGTCGGCTGTTTGGGGGGGTGATGTCTTTCTGTCTCTCCAGGTCTTTTCAAGCAGTCCTTGGTGTAGATGGCTAAACATTTACCTTTCCAACTAAGTTTCCTGCGAAGGTTCCAAATAGTTGCTTAAGAGACAAGTTCAAGTGTAAACTAATCAAACAATCCCTGGACCCATCTCTAAAGTTGTCGTCGTGCAACTCATCTCTAGGTGCAAATTCTACCGTATAATCACAAGAGAATATATATCAATAGTATAAAAAAAACGTTGCTTTTGTCTTATGATAAGCCAAAGGACGGATGAGATTAGACAGTTGGTCGGGATGGATGGGATTGGAGGTGCCTTATGATAGGCCAAAGGACAGATGAGATTAGTCGGGTGCCTTTAATTAGACGGTTTAGATTATGTCTTGGCCCATCTTAATTAGACTAATTCTGGCTCTGACCGGAAGAACCCTGACTCTAAATAACTAACCATCGGGTATAGTACGAGGCCGGTCTATACCAAAACAGTTTCCTAACTCTCTCGGATTTTTCCAAGTTAAGTATTTCCTTATGTGAATTTGATTCCTCAGTTAAACTAACACCAAATACGTCAAAACTATAGTTAATAATATCAGTACGTCAAAATCAAAACAATAGTGTTTTTTCTCTGTCATGTCAAAACCAAAATCAACAGTTAATAAACTACAGGTAGTAAAATCAACAGTTTATGCCTTGGCCCTCTATATTGATGCTAACCATGTATCTGCCCGACATACTCACCATGCGTGGCATTTTGCCATAGTAATATTAACAGGAAATATTAGTTAACCATGTCTATATTCCAGTTAGGTTTCTATACATGTAACGACGATTTTGCGTTGATCCCGTCTAACCCCAACTCTTATATGTCTCGAATCTTTCCGACCCATAATATTTTCAGTTCAGAGTATAGGTACATCTTCGTATCCACCGCCTCGCCGAATTATGGATCCATTACTTCTTCTCCGGCCTTGGGCTGGCTTTCCCATGAATGTTCTAATTGTCGATTATGGATACTACGGCTCATCGCTGGCTGGCCTTTCAATGAGTGTTCTAAATGTGGATTATGGATACAAATTCTACAAATGGTGCAGTGATGTGCTGGTATTTTTCAAATCCCATCGAGTCTATTTTGTTGTTTTAATTTTAGCGAAGAAATCAAATTAAGAAAGAAGAAGGTAATATTTATCAATTCAAGCAAATGGGTGTATATATATCTATCATAATGAGAACAATTGTTAGAATCGTAATTGTTGAATTTATTGTTGTATCCCATGATGGGTAGTAAAGAACTTCTTTTGTCATGTTTATTTGTCTACAGGATTTCGTCCTATAAATAGTTTGTTGATGGATTGTGGATCAGCTACTAATACAGTGGGTAGAGTCCTCCAATCACGCACTTCAAAATTGCAAACTCTCTCAATCACGCTAGACATTTTTGCACTACGAATTCAAGAGCGAACTCAGAGCATCCACAGTCATCGACCAAAACTAAAAATTTGGTCGAAAACACGGACGCAGCGGAGAGGACTATCGATCAAATATCAGACTATAACCAAAAACCAAACCATATTTGGTCTTTGGTTTAGTTTTTGGTCGGGCGTAGATTAAAGTTATGCTGATGGGGGCGCAAGATTTTGGTTGCGCTAACTAAAAAAAAAAAAAAAAAAAACGGGACGCAAGATTTTGGTTGCGCTGATTGGGGCGTAACTCAAAGTTACGCCCAACAAAAGAAGAAAAAAAAAATATATGGGGCGCAAGATTTTGGTTCGCCATTAACATTAAAAAAAAAAAAAAAAAAAAAAATGGGACGTATTTTGAGTTGCGCTGATTGGGGCGTAACTCAAAGTTGCGCCTGACCAAATTTTGGTTTCCCTCCACTGTGTTACAACACGGACTAAAACCAAAATTTGGTTTTTTTTTGCTCTTTGCTCTTTGGTTTATGATCGCACCACTGCAGTTGCTCTCAACAACCTATACTTTAGTTCTTAATAACCAAAATAGGGTGTCTGTCTTGGGGCTGAGACGACCCTTGATTTATACCATTCCGGCGGGGATCGTTAATTCATGAGGTGTACAAACCCATCCATTTGTTGTGTATGCAACTGAGATTTTATTATTTTGAGTGGTTGAAATTACGTCGTGGCTCGGATTAAAGCTAACCTAGGCTATTAATCCTAAATTTAGAGGATTGTCGTGGAAAAGTTTCCAAATATAATTAGATTTCATAATCTAATTTAATTTCTTAATTCAAAACGGCTAACCTTAGTGCTAAACATTAATTTCCAAGATAATTTAAGCGGCCCCGGCTAACTTGGTTCGACCAAGTATACACTTTATTTCTATATTTCAACCAAATCACAACCAATTTTAATATTCATATTTCGCTGGACTCTAGATTTTCTAATCCATGACTGAGATTTTTGGGCTCCGACTAATTTGATCTGACCAATAAAATACCAGAACCACATGCCCTGGGTAAACACTAGGTTCCATATGATCCCGACTTCATGACCCAACTAACTAAACGACCATATTATAACCTGATAATTTTACCCGACCAACAAAATACCAGAACCACATGCTCTAGCTAAACACTAGGTTGTTCCCAATCCCGACTACAACTAATTAACCAAATACGATATTATAACATGACTATTTAAGTACTGGCTCCGTGTGCTCCGCCTGATTTGCATGTTGAGGATACAAATTGGACGTCTAAACAACATAAAAAGAGTCGATAGAGGTTGAGCCCCGGCCGTAGGCCGGGGTGATACCTAGTATATATATATTCGATATTTTTTTTGTTGTTTGGTCGGTTGGTCAGTAATTTCCCACAAAATTTTAGTTATTAACAAAACTAATTAAAATGGTACACCCTGGCTGTGGTCCAGTTTTTTTTTGGTCATGTCAAATTCGTCGGGGTTGTAAACCCCAGCTGTGGCCTCTTAGGCACGCCGTAGTATTTTTGGTCATGTCAAATTAGTCGGGGCTTATAGCTACGGCCGTGTCCCCTTTAGCGTGCTCTAATGTTTTGTTGGTTGTGTCAAATTAGCCGGGGCTTACAGCCCCGCCGTAGCTCCTTAAGCATCCTAATGTTTTTTTTTGGTCCTGTCAAATTAGCCGGGGCTTACAACCTCGGCCGTGGATTAGCAAATCTAGAGTCAAATGTGGTTCCTGCATTAAAAATAGTTGTGATTAGCTTGAAATATAGGGGGTTGAGTCCATAAGGAAGGCCCCGGTGTTTAGATTACTTCATCTGTATGATAAAAAACTCAACATAATATGTTTATGTCGGGACTTATGTCACTGATGTGTTATTGGTCGGATCATAGTAGCCGGAGCCTAAGGCCCCGGCCATTACGGATGGCCCAAATATTTTTTTCATCAAGTCATCGCAACATGTTTAGTTAGTCAGGTCATAGTTATCGTTGTTGTATGCTTTGTTTTTACGCTTGCAGCTCGTTTTGTAACTCAAAACATTCGACATAACATGTTTAAATTGGGGACTATATCACTAGTGTGTAATTAGTCAGGTCATAACAGCCGGGGCCTCCACTACGGATTGCCCCAATAATCATGAATGAAACTGCTACTAAATTTTGGAAGAAATTTAGTGTGCAAAATAAAATTGAAGCATCGATCATATGCTTCCAAAATGTTCTTGACATCTTTGGTTCTTTAGCATATCAGATGGTGTGAACACATAAATTACGAGGGCATCCACGTGTTCACAAACAATATTCGCATTTGTAAGTAAATAACACTGCAAGGGATGAGATAAATATAAAGCGGTGTAAGATACGATGACTCATCGACTCAGAGTCTTTGGACTCGTCATCGTCTAGTCAATAGGGGATTAAATTGTACATTCTCCACAATTACGATGCATAGCATTACGAGAAATAAGGAGTAAAGCGTAAAGTAAAGTGTTGAAATGTAAATGAGACAATGATTTACGTGGTTCAGCACTACGACCTACATCCACGGGGTATTGAGTTTCACTATGTATTGAGAGGTTACATAAATAGTCGAATGACTTTAAGTGTGTTACGATGCTTGAGGAAATAGAATTCATACCTACTCTTCCTATTTCTCTTTCCTATGTTCTTCTCTAGTTACTTAGAAACTGGTCGACCCCTTCTCTCTTAGTGGAGAGGGGTATTTATAGGGAAGATACGTGGGGTCCATCGTCAGAGGTCGTTTGAACCTTATCTTCTTGTTCTCTGTGCTGATCCCACTGGTGTCTTCGCTCTGAACCGATGCCCCCAACGACTATACTCGAATACGATGGGTCGATGCTTTCTCTTCCATAGATTAGTTGACACGTACACTATGGCTAGAGTGTATTAATGCGGGTGGTTGGGTCGCCTGCATGTGACAGTCAGCTGTCTGCGGCTCCCATCCCATCCATGTCGCCGACCTCTCCCCACCGTTGATTCTTAGATCCCTCTCGGGATGGGGTAAAGCCGATCTTCGAGTATGTTCCTATGCTTCGAAGTGGCTCATTCCTTCAGTGCTCCTCGGATCTTAGCCGTCAGATCATCTGGAAGATGTACACGTATAGATGGCGGATGCCCCTTAGGTGTTTGATACGTGTCATCGTATCTCGATGTCCTGGATTATAAGGCTTCCACGTGTAATCCCTTGGACACGTGGCGAGTGATGAATTATGTGTATACAATTTGCCCCTTTTCTTCTAGCCTGGATGTTAGTCAATGTTAGAAGAAAACTGTTTTCATAATCTCTTCATCTCTCCATAATAACTTCCCCTAGATTTAAGGGCACGTTTCCCACTATTTTGTAATAACTTCTTATCGAATCGTGAGACGGTTTTTTATCATTCTTGGTGCTATAAAAGGGAGAGAGAATGTCAATTTTGACATAAATTCTATTCCTTCCCCATTCTTCTACCAGTCCTTAATTTCTCCTTCTCTCTGGCCTTTAATTCTCTTCTTTAGTTCTTCCATGTTGTTCTTTAGTTCTTAACTACTGCTGGTGTTGCCGTGGATAGAAAATCCTAGGATTTTCCGAGGTTTTGACTGCTGTCGCTGTTCATCGTTCTCTCATTAACTGCTTTCGCTTCTCTCCTAAAGCTTTTGATACAGTACGAAGCTTTATTTTTTTTTCTAATCTTGATTGATTATTGCTTTCTGCTGCTGTGTTCTTGGTTTTGTGATGGAGAACAAATATACGAAAGTATATATACTTGCCCCTGTTTTTCATCACTAAACCTACGAACTTCCCGTCTGTTGATTTAAACTTGTTTTTGATGTTTATGAGTAATCTAGGGTTTTCCGTTTGTTACGGATTTTAGGGTTTTTAGATGACGTTTCTGATGGTTTTGAAGAATTTTTGAAAAATTTACTTTCTGATCTTCATCATTCCTTCTGTTTAATGTTCGTGTTGTTTCTGTGACTCTTCGTAGTTACGGTTGATCGTTATCGGGTCCCTTATCATACTCTACCATCGAGTCCATATAGGTCTCCTCCTCCTCCTAGAAGTCCAGATATGTCTCCGCTAATAGGAGGTTCTTCTAGACCTTCACATCCAGATCCCCGTGCTCAAAGTACCTCATCTGCCCCAGTGTTTATGGGTGAAAACTATTTCTGCCGGTTTTGGTAATTTGGGGTGTGTGGATGAGAAATGAATCTAAACCTTAAACAAATGCACTGCACGGGAGTGATTGTAGATTCGAGAAATCAATCTGTGCAAACTGTCCTAAACCAAAAAATGGCCGTTCAGACTTGTTTCTGCACAAAGTGAAGGAGATGGGGTTGATCTTAGGGATGGAAGCGAAGAAGGTGTTTAGATTGTAAAGGTGTTGGATATGTATGACTTGTATCAGAAAGCTTAATTGGCTTGCAGGATGTAATCTATCAGTTCCGGTGTTTGAATACGATTGTAACAACACTTGCCTTTGTTGTCTTGTCTTGCCTTGTCCCCCCCTTTGGAAAAATAGGGAGGAGAACCTATTTATACAAGTCTTTAAGCCTAACCCTAGTATCTCGTGGGAAGTGGAGAAAGTGGAGTGATGGAGTAGTGGAGTCGTGTGTTGGTGTCACACAACCAGTCTTGCCCACTTCTCCCATCATCACTAACCGTCCATGACTTCCTGACACGTTCTTGTGATGGCGCGTTATGCGCTGCACACTGTAAACTGTTGCCGGACCAATACCCCAGTATGTATCCCCCAGTTTGTGACATGATTGATGTCTCGAGTGTGTGGATCGTGGGACCCATAGAAAGTAGCATGTAATGCTAGATTAAATAACTAAGTTATTTAGGAAGTCGAGAACTTCGCATGAACGATGGATCTTTAGCAGTTTACGCGTAAAATTCCATGAGAATAATCTCATGAACCCCTAAACACACACGACTCGCAAACTTCGAGGAGTGAACTTGTCCGGAGATCGAAACCTGGCGCGCGTGGACTACTATGAGACGAGAACTTCGCATGAACGACGGATCTTTAGCAGTTTACACGTAAGAGTCCATGAGAATATTCTCATGAACCCCTAAACACACACGAATTCGCAAACTTCGAGAAGTGAAAAAATTTAGAGGAAGTTAAAAAATTTAGCAAAAGTGCAAAAACTTAGCAGAAGTGAAAAATTTTTAGCGAGAAGTTAAAAAGTTTCGAAAGACGAAAAAACCCCTATGACGACTATTTCTAAAAGTTGTGAAAGGGCCATGAAAAGAAATTACTACATCACAACTTCCATTTCAATCTCCAACCGTCCATTTCAACCTTACATCGATCTCTAACCGTCCATTGTTTTTAAATTTTTTTTCCTTTTTATCCTTTTCTTTTCTTTCCTCCACCACTTCTTTTATTTTTCGTCTCTTCTTTTATCTTTCTTTGAACCACAAAAAAACACCTCCTCCATCTGCCAAAACACCATCAATCAAACCACTACAATTCAAGATCATCAACAAATCGAGCAAACAGATCTATGAAAAGGAATTTTCTTCATCAACATATCGTTTTTTTCTCCATCAACAGATCGAGTTTCTTAAGCTCTGTTAACATCATCAACAAATCGAGCTTCTCCATCAACAGATCGATCTTGTAATTGGGTCTCAGAATCGATTGCTTTAATTATTTTTTTTGTAATAGTTTCATCTCAATTTGCATTACATTTAGGGTTTCATGATTGGGTTGCATTAAATTCGTTTTTTTTTTTTTTTTCAATCATTGCATTTAATTCGTTTGATGATTTGGTAGCATTAAATTTTGATGATTGTCCTGGATCAAATTTTTATGGTTGCATTTAATTTCAATCATTTCAAACCGTTACATTAATTTTTTTTTTGTTCAATTTAATTCATGTTTAGATGCATTCAATTAAATGGTTGAAATTAAGTTTTTGGGGTTGTTTGATTTTTGGGATTCGATTAACTGTATAGGGGAGCAGGCGAAGTAAAAATTTTGCTGAAAATAAGTCTAACTAACTGATAGTATGTATGCACTAGTTGGATTGTTGTTTGATTTGTTCTGTGTAATGAGATTGCATACTTAGTCACCATCATATGCAGATTAGTGTTAGTGTGATTGGGAAGTGTGACCACGCTAGTTTGGGCGTGCGAATTGGAACGACCAAGCATGGTATTCCTTGGCCGATCGGGTATGGAGATAGATGGGTCCACGGCGATCATGTTGATGCTCACCGGACCTGCTCAGTCGACTCCTAAACCCTCCATTCGATCGGAGAAAACGGACGTTTGCGATCAATGCAAACCCTAATTAGGGTTTTGTCACCGTCGGCATGCCCACTTTGGGCGCATGATCCGGAAACGACCAGCCATGGTTGGTCCCGACCGACGGTCATGTGTGTAGGCGGTCTTACGGTGAACGTGTTGACATGCTATGGGCCCTTTGGATCTACATCTACACCTCCATCTATGACTCGCAAGATGGATGGTTGAGATCGCTTTTGCGACACATGTAATGTGTCGCAAACTCTAATTTAGGATTTTTCGTCCATATTGCTTTGGCTTGGACGGTTTGACAAGCTATGCCACCCTTTTGGGGAGGCCGACCATGCGGCGCCCGCGTTGGGTCGGTAGTGAATATTTCAATACCTGCTTGGGGTCATGGATTCGATCTAAGCCATCCAATCATGCTGGTGAAGTTGGACGGTCGTCATCGTTTCTGAAACTGATATGGACAGTCCTGATTCAAATATGCTCAATCGGGCTAGTATAACACACCGAGAGATGTATGCTCAATCGAGCTAGTATAACACACCGAGAGTTGCAGCCTGTACAAGTATTTTGTACATGCTTCATTATTTATGCTTGGAGGTTCGTGTTGCTCTGCTGAGAACAACACTCAGTCGTCATGCCGCACCGATAATGAGTACAGGAAATACAATGCTGGTCATGCATTAATTAATAACGTTGTAAATTCACAGGGTAAATGGGATTGATGCCACATGCTCCAACCTGGATGAATTTCGTGTATTTAATTCACAGAATACTAGGATTGTTTCCACATGCTCCTTTCTAGGTGAATTAGTAAAGTGAAGAAGTATTCATCACTTATTAATGGCTTTATCTTTTGCAAGATGTTAGCGCATAATTTTTGCTTTTACAAATTTTAGTCTTAAATGAAAATCCACCATCAACATTAAGTCCCCTGCCTAGCGTATAATGGTTACGCTATTGTGGGGTAGGCATAAGATGGTGACAAGTTTGTATACAGAAATGACCAAGCTAAAGTGAATATACATTTACCGCATAGGTCGACATCGTCAGGTGTTGCCCTGGGAGTCCTGATTAGGGTTTGGGAGAAAAGTACGACTTGGTCGGCGTTGAGACCTCATTCGTTGGACGAGTTCCATTGTAGTTGATTCAGTCTCCCTTAGGGTTTCCTTCAGTGTGTATACGGGGTTTAAGCCGCTATTCATTGATAGATTTTTCTGCAGAAAACTCTATCTCTCCAACATGTCGAGCAACAACAGATCATCTTCTTCGTATCACCCAGGATCTTCTGTCAAGCATGCACGTCCGTTTGAGACTCAGGATGAGCAGCTTAGCGATGACTCTTCTGTTCGTACTCGCCGGATTAAGAAGGCCGTACCAGTCTGTTCTCCCCCTTTTTTGCAGAGACGTCCAAATGTGACAGTGATTGATGATGATGACTTGACCAGTCCTCTTCCTTCAAGTTCAGACATACCTACTCCTGCGGATCTTGATGATGCCTATTTAGGTATCTTGTCTTATGAATATCCCAACGCAGGTCTTCCGTTCGATATTCACATGAAATGTTTGTCTTCCAGCAATCGCAACATCGGTGAATTCTTGGTGCGGAAGGAGTTTGTGCCTTTATACACAAAAGTATGGAGGAGATATGGTCACATTGCAACCAGGAATGTCGTTCAACACTTTTCGCGTCTCTGCCTTGGTTACCACTTCAAACCGCCTCCTCCCCTCTGATTGCCGAGATGGAAGGTACCTCCATTCGCAATGTTCTTGAATCAAAATTTGAAGAGTGGGAGAATATGGTGTCTACCTGTGAATCAATGGAATTCAATGTGGGTTGGTTGCGGCATGCGTCTTGACGTCATTAAGTTTGATCGAGCCGGTATCCTTGCGAATGTAGTTCCCGCCGCAAAGGCCATCTTGAAGAAGAGAAGGCTTTGGCCGCCAGATACGAGAAGGTAGAGCAGCGAGACAGACTTGAAGAAAAGGACAGAGAGATATCAAGCTAGACGGATATGATGCTCTCAAGGAACTATAATCTCGCTAGATGGCCTCCTCTAAGTCGCATTCACTATTCCCTCATTGTTAATGACGTTTATGTCAAAAGTTTTCTTTTAAACATCTTTGCGGAATAAATTGCATCGGTTTTTTTTATTGGTGAAACTTTTTTTTTTTTTTTTTTTTTTTTTTTTATGTCTCGAATATAATTGATGATTCAAACATGTAATGAAAATAAATGCCGCATTGTAGCGTCATGAGACAGAGCGGACAATAGTCAAGCATGATATGCCTTAAGCTATTTTCCATTGATGACCACCGCTTCCAGCTTGCCTCCGTCCACCTTAATGATCTTGTAGTAGCCAGTATTGTAAGCCTTGGTGACTGTGTAAGGACCTTCCCATTTCGGTGAGAATTTTGGTGTGGACATGTCTTGTTGGATGTGCTTGGCCGTTTTCAAAACCAAATCTCCCACTTTGAAAACGCGTGGTTTCACAGTTTTGTTGTATGCCATGGAAATTCTATTTCTGTACACTTGAGTGCGTTCTTCTGCTTTTTTTCTTCTAAAATCCAGAGTTTCTAACTCCGCTACTCTAGAGTTAGAGGCTTGACCTGTTCAGGTGGATCCCTGGTTGCCGCCGTAATCCCGACCGATGGGATTTTGATCTCTCTGCTGGGAGAATTGTGTCCGCTCCGTAAACAAGTGAGTATGGGGAAACTCCAATGGAGCTTCTGGGTGATGTTCGGTATGTAGCGCCATTGGTAACTGGTCATGCCATTCCCTAGGATTGTTGTGTACTGTTCGACTGATGATCCGTATCAATGTCTTGTTGGTACTTTCAGCTTGTCCGTTCCCTTGAGGATAGTAGATAGTGGAGAAGACTTGTTTAATGTCATACTCTTCAAGTAACTCTCGTACCTGTTTATTGGCGAAGGGAGTGCCGTTATCAGTGATGATATGCTTAGGCACACCAAAACGGAAAATGATATGTTCTTTAATGAAAGCCACAATTGTTGCTCTTGTAGTTCCTCGTAGGGGAATGGATTCTACCCATTTGGTGAAGTATTCTTTCGCGGTTATGATGTACTCGTGCTTCTTCGATGATGGCGGATTTATTTTCCTGATCATGTTCAGTCCCCAGCTGTAAAATGGCCATGGAATGCTTATCGAGTGCAAAGGGGTGGAAGGCGCATGAACAAGGTTCCCATGAATTTGCCATTTGTGACAGCTTTGAACAAAAGCGTCTGCGTCATCCTCCATGGTCGGCCAATAGTATTTCTCGTGTATCCGGAGAAACAATTTCCTCTTCCCTTGATGTTCCCCTTCGTGTGTTTCCTATAGCATGACTGGGATTTCTACCCCAGCCAGGCATCGTAATAGATCACCTCCGAAGCTCTTGCGATACAGGATCCCTTCGTGGAATACGAACCGCTTGGCCTTTTTCTTTATCTTGATAGCATCCTTTTGATTGGCAGGAGTTGCTCCATCACGGAGATATCTAATATATGGCTCTCTCCAGTCCCTAATGTGGTTCACATTAAAAACTTCCAATTGATGTGGCGGTTCTTGGCAATTTGTGCAGGACTTCTGAAGTAGTCTGGATTAAGTCTCCATCTCTGGCCAGTAATAACCCAGGCGTTGAAGTCGTCGGTAAAGCGTTACCACCAGTGATTGTCCATAAATTTCATTGTGAACACGATTCAGCTGTAGTTGTGCTTCGTCATCCCCAAGACATCTTGACAGGAACCATACGGGTTTCGATAATACAACATACGATGAAGCATGAAGAAGTTCTGCAGGGTTTTGAGACTGACCTTTCCTTGGGAGAGTGAGCTGTTGAGCTCTTGAATGATCGGAGTTCGCCAATCGTCAGTCTTGGTGTCTTTGTATTGTGATAGCCATGTCGATTCTATGGTTCTCCTCTTTACTGTCAGGGTTTCTTCCAAACCTTTGAACTTCAATTTGGAAGCCAGTGTTGCTAGACAATTGGCGTGTTTGTTGTTGCTGCGACCAACATGGGTTATGGTTGCATCGGCAAAATAGTTTAATAACCTTTGTGCTTCTGATCGATATGGAACTAGCGTTACTTCCTTCAATGCGTATACTCCATTCATCTGATTCACTAGTAACTTGGAGTCACCTCTTATCTCCAGACGTGTGACTCCTGCTTGCTTAACTATCGACAGCCCTATGAGGAAGGCTTCATACTCTGCTGAGTTGTTGGTGCATTCGAAGTCCAGCTTGAAGGAGTGTGAGAATACTTCTCCAGTTGGAGATATTAATACCACGCCCTCTCCTCCAGTATTACTGCTAGGGGTAGCAGAGCCTTCAAAATACAAGAGCCACACTTCTTCTTCCAAAACAGAGATGTCTGGAAATTCTCCAGGAAGATCCTCGTGTAGCCCTGTAGTACCTTTTCCAGGGAATGCTGCTAGTAAGTCTGCGACTGCTTGACCCTTGATAGCTCTAGGTGACGTACATGTTATGTCCAACTCTGACATTTGGAGAAGCTACTTGCATGTCCTTCCCTTCAAGACCGGCTTTGAAAGTAAAAACTTTGCAGGATCAGATTTAGACACGAGTATCACCTTGTTGGATAGTAGGTAATGCCTAAACTTCTGAATGGAATGGATCAAAGCTAAACATGCTTTCTCGCTTTGGGATATCCGAGTTCAAGATCTCTTAATATTCGGCTGAAATAGTATATGGGACGTTCGATTCCCCTTGTCATCTTCCCGAGCGAGTAGAGCCCTACGGCGGTGTCACTGAAGGCGGTATAGGAGACTTCATTATGGCTGGAGATGACAGTATTCGTTGAATCTTTCAAAAGCTTCCTGCTAGGTTGCGGTCCAAACGAAGCTGGTTCCTTTCTTCAGCAAGGGGGTGAATGAGCCGGTAAGTTGGGATAGACCAGGTATAAAACGTCGAAAGCCAACTTGGCACTACGTAAATATATTAAAAAAGAGTCACAATTTGCTCACATTTTACGACCCCGGCTCAACCTCTCATTATAGTTTTATAAGTGTAAATATATTAAAAAAGATCACATCATGACTGAATATCCACTTAGTGAATTATATTCCAAATTCATCCCTAATTAGTTTTAAACCGATCATCATTATTGGAGATAGAAATAGATAAGTCAAAAGGACAGATGGATTCATGTTGGAAACTCTAAATTAGTTTAGTATGTGATGGTGATAACGATGAGAGATCAACAAATAAAGTGAAATTTTTCTCTATATAACATATTTCAATATACTTAGAGAATGATACAGAATAGAAGTGCTCAAATTAGGTCAACTCTTTTAGGCTTAGTGCGGGAATCTTGTATGTGAATCATACAAAGAAATTTTGAAAATTAAATTTTTGAAGCTCGTATTTTTGACATTTATGTAACTCTATCTTCTTGTACAGATGATCTTCACATATACATTTCCCCATGTGAGCCATTGTTCGGATTTTTTTATGCATCTTGTCCTTGAAATATTTCGATGTATATGTTATTTTAATTTTAACAACATACATTTTGCCGTGTTCTTAGTTTTCTTTCATCCTCATAGATATATTCTTCATTTTTTTTCTTTTCTCTTCAGATCCATGATTTAGAAAAACACAACTTAATATATATTCTCTGTAATGGGTTTAGGATAATGACACTTGAGTGCAAATGGTTCACAGGCATAAAGGGCTATCCAACAGAAGATTTTTACCTTCATCTTATATATTAACATCTAAACAGTCATCTTCTGAACCAAAGTCTCGAATAGACATTCTTCCACCATTTACAAAGCAGATTGTGGAACTCCTGAAACTTGATTCAACCCCCTTGAAAGATCTTATAGTCGAGCAAATATTAATAATCTGGATCTTGTCTTATCCAAATAAGGTTCAACATCTTACCAAAAGTTGTGTAACTCACTCACTAATGAGTAGACACTTAAATATCTTGGGACTAAACTATTTCCACATGTTTTAGATTGGCCCCTGATCAGATGCTTTGCAACTGACCCAGAAACACTATAAGTTAAGGCTCATGAACTTTGTACCCTTTGTGGTGCTGAGATCACCATTATCATGTTTTCGCCTGTTGGAAAACCTTTTTCTTTCATACATCCTGAATCTGTTATCAATCGTTGCCTCTCAGGGAATTCTCTTCAGGAGAGCATGACTCCAACTCCAGTGTTCGAGTGTAACCACCACTAAAAAGTGCCAAATGCCAGACAATTTGAGTAAACTGCTCAGTTACTTGTTTTCTTACGATTGAAATCACTTCTTTGTATTTTTATTTAAGTATATTTTTTTTTCAAAACAATATTTAGAATACGGAAATTGTTTACCTTTTTAGTGTTGTTGATACGTTTCTTTAGTTGTTTTTCATGACGCACATTATCAGATTCTTACATCTTCTTTGAACTTATTATTCATTAAATTAGCTTCAAGCATTTTACTGTCACGCTCAGATTTTCTGGTATTGAATTATTATCTTTCTTGTTGATGTTTTTAGTGTCTTCCCATGCTAAGAATTGATCAAATGTAATACCATTGCAATCTTTGTCTACTTTTAGATATTGTATATAGTTTTTCAATTTGTGTTTATGTGTTCTCTTGCATTAAGAAAATGTCTCCAACGTTGGTGGTATTTTATGTATTTTACGTTGGTGGTATCCATACTTTTATAATACCAATAAACACCTGGTAACATCAGTATTATTGGAATCAGTTTACATTTATACTTAGAGTTCTAACAAATATATATCTTGACGAAAAAATAGCAATCACTTGATTTAATTTAATCAATATTTATCCCTGATTAGTTTTAGAATCAATCATTGTTATTGGGGACCGAAAGAGAGAAATCAAAAGAACATATGGATCCATGTTGGCAACCATAAATTAGTCTAGCTAGTACGTAAGGATGATAACAATGGGAGAAAAACAAATAAGGTGACCTTTTTCTCTACAAAACATATTTCAGTATACCTAGAGAATGATACGCAACAAAAGTGCTTTGGATCATGTCCATGAAAAATTAAATTGCCGGTGCTTTACTTCGAAAGTACAGTACGGTAGACTTTGTTAGCATAAAATATATGATTTAATTAAGATGTAAATGTGAGCCTAATTGATTGGTTGCTTGGCACTTGAGTTGAGATTCTGGTTTTCCCACCAATACGCCATCACATTTCATACATAGTATTGTAATTAAACTTATTAGTTGAGAGAATCCAGTCGAAGACATAATAAGAAATAAAATACAAATACTTTTTTTTTTGATAAATTACCATGTGATGAGCAAGGTCACCAATTCTTTTGTTAAGTTCTTTTAGCTTAGTTGGGATGAATTTATAAATTGGAATCTTATCATGATCCACTTTTTATGGTTGTATTGTACCATCTTTGAAATGCAATCTTATATTCTTGGAGAAAGTCTCAATTCACCATTGAATTGAAAGTCGCAATCGTAAAGTTTGACATGGTTACTTCCTCTTTAATTTTTATTATATCCAGATTTCTTACTAAAAACCTATCACCTTTTATGTGAATAGTAATATGATTGACATTTCAATTTTAAGTTCAATGTTATGGCTCGGATAATTTTCAAATTATTATTCGTTCAAAGTTTGTTCATAGTTATTACACTCATGTCCATTTAAGGATCTTATAGACTCTACACAATTTGAATCATCTGTTAAATATGTAATATACCAATGCACGACGTGAGGGACATTATGTCAAGGTAGATTTTGTGAACACTTTAAATGGTGGGACCAAAGATAATTCTTTCTCTAAGTACCCTCTCTATCCGGTGCTTTGCGTATATTTGAATAACTGATGCCGATGTTTCTATCTAGATTTATTTCCTCAGTTCTCATTTTATTTCTCTTGCTTTTACTAATTGCAAGAGATATTTTGGTACCGTTGCTATGATTAATGAAAGTGTGTTTTTCAGAATAAATAGTGATTTTTTCGTTCGCGATATTTACCTAGGCAAATAGAAAAAATCAAATTCAATAATTATAACTATTGTTCTATACATTTTGAACATCTTCTACATGTATGATTATAATGTGAACTGAAATATGAAGAGTAATACAATATACAATATGTTATGTATAAATTAGAAAAACAAAATTGTTCTTACTTGATCTATATGGCAATCATGTTTATAAATTTCAACAGATTTAGTGGTTCATGATACTGCAAAACTTTCTTTTCAGATTTGATTGGTGTTTACGGCTTATGATGTTGCATTTATTAATTTGAATATCATTAGTATATAGACATTATAGAATCTGACCTAACATTGTATCATTTCATTAATTATTGACTCCGATGTAATCTTCTTACCTTTTGTATCATGTCGAAGTTATATTTATCCTTTAGATAACGGCCGAGGTGATATATATGTTGCAAAGTGAAACTTATGTACCCGAATATTATTCAGCTATTTGAACTACATTCTTTGCGAGGTTATCCTACAATTAATTTTTTAGTTGACGGCACATATTTTCTAGTAAAGTATGGTGTGCATTTGTGTAGGTTGCCATTCAATACCTCTCCTTTAAGTAAAAATATCAATTCTCGTGATTTCGAAAACCCTCACATTATTATCGAGTATAACTTCTTTTATAAAAATTATTGTTTTCATCTTAAAATATCCATGTACTTTCAACTCTAGTTTGTACCTATAAAACTAAATTTTCCAGTTTTAAAATAGTTAATCATAAAGTGTCACAATCAAACCATCACCTTTGCACAAATATTCTAAATATGCAAGTCATATATAATATCACGTGATACACCATTTCACTTAACTTAAGTTTTTCATGCCTAGAAGTGCACTTCGGTTAAGTCATATATAATATCATGTTGAACCCTTAAACAAACAAAAAAATCCCGGCTACTATTGATAATTATTGTTGGCAAGTATTTAATTTGCACACCCATTTAGTTAGACACTATCATTAGTCATTCTTCTAAATACAATACATATACAAAGGCTTTACAACACACCTCTTAGTTTTAGTTAAACAGCACCTTTTTCTCATGTCCACAACTTCTGGCATATCGAAGTCTACAAATATTTTTGTGGCCTTTGTAGAAGATCAAAAACTCCAACATAATACATTCAACAAAATTATCAATTTAATATATTTCTGAAAAAATTATCGCTATAATTTAAAAAAAATAAATAATAATTAGTCACACCTTACTATTAAAGCTCCACCTCTGTTTAGGTTACTATAAGATTTACTTGATTTCATTTTTTTTTTCATATTTTTGCTATAATTTTATTCCAAAGATCTCCACAAAGTGTAATTCTGGTCTAGTAATCATATTCATGTTGTATTCAAATATCTCTTTTCGTTGTTCCTTGATTAGATATTTGGAACTTGGGTTCGGGTTCTAATATGCCGACCAATATACACTCATACATAGTATTGTAGTTTGCGTTAATAAATGAGAGAATCCAGTTAGAGAAAAAATAAAAATAAAATACAAAGTTTTTTTTTTTTGATAAGTTATCCGTGGAATTTGGGACCTGACAAACTCTTTGCTAAGTTCTTCAAGCTAAGTTCGGATAAGATTATGGATTGAAATATCCAGGATTTTTGGAACAGGTCTTCATTTATCATGGAAAGTGGAGTATCATGGTTATATCTCCCCATGATATTTTGTTACATCCAACTTTCTTACTAAGGCCTCTTCCTATGCACATGCCAAAACATGGTATTTGGCATATATGCACCCACTATGGGTATGCCAAACTGCCAAACTCATATGCCAATATGTTTTTCCTGGAATATAGGCATACACGACGAGTTTCCAGCGAGCGATAGAGTCTCGGTCGCTCGATGGTCAAAGAATCGTTCGATGGTCATTTACTCGACAATGATACAAGTCAAGCTATCGCTCGATACTATGATAATCGTTGACCAGAGCTTCATCTAACGGCTACAATTTCTCCCCTCTATAAATACCTGATTTCAAACTCATATCAACTCACACCAAAAATTCTAAATCTCTCTAGAATTTCTTAATTTCTCAATCTTTTTCAAATCTAAAACTATCACAACTCCTCTACAATTATATTTTCTTGTAAAATGGATTCACAAGAACAAACTCAAGGCAAAGGTAAGAAGAATCGAGTCCATGGTGCAAAATACACCATGATAGAAGATGAATGTATTTGTCGTATTATGTTTTTTTTTACCCAAGATTGTATCGGTGGTGCAAACCAACATGGTAACACCATGTGGGATAATATATTTCAAAAATATGAAGAACAAACCATGAACATCAATGGTCGTGATGCAAAAGGATTGTCAGAACACTTCATTGTAATCAACCGGGAAGTAGCCGCTTATGTTGCATTGATAATGCAAGCCAAGAGAAAAGGAAAGGACAGTGGTCAGACTGATGTTGATTTTGAAAGAGAGGTTCGTACAGATTGGCAATGAAAACATGGTAAACAGTTTGCTTTCGAAAGTTGTTATCATATTTTGAAGGGTTTGAACAAATTTAATCCCGATTACTTAGCAAATAATCAAATAGTACCTGAAAAGTCACCATATAATTCTTATCCCTCAACACCAAATTCTTCACCATTTTCACAAGGTCCATCAAATTCTTCACCAGATACCCCTACAAGCTCAAATTCCAATGTAGTTTTCAATAATTATGTTGATGGTAATAATAAGGGAAAACTTCCAGGGAGGAATCAGGCAAAACTGGCTAGAAAATTAGCTCAAGAAGGAGGGAGTTCCGTAGGATTTAACATGGCGGGTTTATGGATTATCAAAAGACCATCGCGAAGGAAAGATCTATTCAAAGGAAAATTCAAAACCGGAGAGTAAGAAAAGTCGTCTTTCTCAAGAAAAATTCCAGTTTGACTATGACAAGCATAACATTCTTCAAGCTAACACCTCAATTATGAACGCCCAACAACTGCATGTATGGAAAATCGAATTTGACAGGATTCAAGCACAAATTGAAAAGCAAGCTGGATTTACTAACAACCGTGATGAAGAAGATGATGATGATGGAACTGATGATGATTTTGATGAAATAATTCCTCTAAATGATTAATGTACTAGTTTAGTACTAGTTTGATGTAGCAGTTTAAGTTTTAATGTTCTAGTTTAAGTTTTAATTTGATATGTTGTTATGCATTCCAATTAATATTAGTTTGAAATGAAATGTTGAAGCTTATTAATTATAAAAATAACAATACATAACATAACTTAAACTGAAGCTAAAACATTAAGAAAAATACATAAAATCATCTTCCATGCTCTACCCAAAGATTCAATCTCAGATCATCTCTTAACTGGTCATACAAATTACGGTTCTGAATGTAGTTAGTCATTTGACCATAATTCCTTGCAGGGAGGCCTCTTTCAATCGAATCTCCGCCTCAAATCTTCATAATCATAGTTAATCCAATCCGAATCACGTCTGGTTTCCTGAATTACCATGTTATGAAGAATTATGCAAGTGAGCATAGTCTTGTGCATTTCACGAGGACTCAACCCACGATATGGGCCACAAATGATAGCGAACTTCCTTTCAAAATTCCAAAAGCGCGCTCCACATCCTTCCTCGGTGCCATTTGGGCATCGTTAAAATATCGGTATGAACGCCCAATGCACTGCGAGGAGGCCGACGGTAGCATTGAACCAAGGTGGACCATTTAAGGTAGATACCATCCGCAAGATAATAGCCATGAGTGTACTGATGGCCGTTGATCATGAAACGGACAGATGGAGAAATTCCATACTTCAAATCTTCAAACAGAGGCGACTTGTGCAAAACATTAATATCATTTTGTGAACCCGGAAGACCAAAAAAGCGTGCCATATCCAACAATCATAAGAAGCAAGAATTAGGATAATCTGTTGGTTTTGGATAATGACCTTTATATTGACCAGCCCAATAAACAGGGCATCCATGCCATACCCAATGCATACAATTGAGACTACCTAGCATTCCCCGGGAATCCCCTTTCCTCATTCTCCCTTAATATTTGTCTAACATCTTCGCTATTGGTTTTCGTAAATATGTTGGACCAAAATGATTAATCATTACTTCACGTAACCATGAAAGGTAAGTGTAAGAAGTTGTTTTACCCATACGAAGGTACTCATCATTCGCATCCGCTGGAGTGCCATAACCTAGAATCCTTAAAGCCGAAGTAACTTTTTTGTTCGGGACTATGACCTCTAATATTCGGTGCATCAAACTCGATAATTGAATTGAGGTTCCACTCGACAAAGCTCTTGAATAATCTTTTTCACCGGATAACGAGGCATGCGAATCGACCTTGAAAATCTCGATCGTAGTACACACAATTGGGAAGAAAATAATCGTGCATGAGCTTCGATGGTAAAATTCCCTCCTCGATACGTATATCTTCTTGATAATACTTCTTTGGGCTCGAACTCTTGGTATTTGACCCGTATGTACAAGCATCATAGTTTCGATTAGATTCTCATCTTGACTTCCTCTTCACAATTTCTTGCAACCTCATACGATAAATTTCTTTTGTCTGTAACTCAACCTATTCATAATAATATCCCTTTCTTCATTGGATCTCGACATTGTGAAGCTTAAAATTGAGAATAAAGGAGTAATATCTTTAGAAGAAGGTGTGAGTTTTCTGTCGAGGTAAAATGACGTATATATAGGAACCATAGGGGAACTAGCCGTTGCAGAATAAATACTTGGCGATAACCATTGTATCGCCAGCGTTATTATTATTATCGAGCGATATTGTCAATATCGCTCGCTAGGGATTCGATCGCTCAGCGGTTTCCCCATAGTGGCGCAAATGGTTTGGCATGCCACCTGGCATGCCAAACACCATTTTTTTGGCATGTGCATAGGAAGAGGCCTAATAGCCTAGCACCTATTTTAAAGCTTCTTCCTTTTTATAGTTAACAATAATATGATTCCAACCCTAATTCAACTTTTTATCTTATAACTTGGATATTCTTAAATTTTAATTTATTTTGACTTTACTAATAATTATCCAAATCAATTATTTTGAAGCTTCATTTAGACATCTGAATTCCTTGCTTAAATGTATAATGTAATCAACACACGAAGCGGGGGAAATCATGTTATAGCAGATTTTGTTCACACTTTCAGTGGTATGTGTCACGGTGACTCTTTATTTAATTAACCTTGCTCTTCTATGTTTTGATCCGACGACTCTAATTAAAATTATTTATTTTGGTTCTTCATTCTATCGCGCTTGCTTACATGACTATAGTGTGAAAACTCTCGAAGTATTAATTTATATAAAACATTACGTATTAAAAAATAAAATACAAAAGGTTATTTTACTTGATATCTATGCAAATTAATATAGTTACTGATTCACGGCACTACACAACCTTCTTATTAGATTTGGATGGTGTTAGTGGCCGATGATGTTGCATTTCCAAATTATTTAACATCAACAATATACAATGTTGGAGAATCATACCTAGCACTGTAGCAGCATTTCGTTGATTCTTGACCAATCGGTGTCTGCTAACCTTTTATAGACTGTCGAAGTTAAATCTAACATCTAGTTCATCATCGAGCCGATAACGAAACTCCTATAACCAGATAGCACCTTGATGATTTTATAATTCAAAGATGCATATAATGCCTAAAAGTTTCAGCAATCCCACAATTATTATTCCTCATTTTGGTTGTAAAATTGATGAATTAATTTGGATTTGCATTTCGTTGCCCTCCTATATGCGAATCAACTTAAATGAGTTTGGATATTTTCGCAATATCACCAAATATACCGCAAGAAAAGAAGCATAATACCTGTGATTGGACCTGATGTGAATCGAACACGTAACCTTCTGACTTGAAGTCAGATGCGCCACCATTGCGCCACAGTTCCATAGTTTAAAGAAAGTAAAAAACCTTGCAATATTTAATAAGCAAGGGAGGTAGAGATAGGATTTATAAGGCGTCATATCCCTTGTCGGAGCTCAACCCATCCAGTTTCATCAGACGTGTAAATTCCATAGCAAGTAAGAGAGTCGCCTGTCATAACAGCCAGAACACAAATGACTGAACTACGGATACATATAGTAGACTACAAAAACATATCAATATATATTCTCTAACATCAAGATGAAGTACAAATATAATTTGCAACATTCATTGCTCGGGTTTTTATAAAAGTAACACCAACTGTTTAGGAACAATATAAATTCCAAGGATAATATAACCATGCTACAAAGCTGGCATTAATGCTTGTAGCAATATAGTCCATGCATTTCTTTTTCACTTCTTACTACGGAAGAAACAATTTTCAAAATTACTCGCACTTGGGACACAATGACACATAAAATAAGCCAAAGAACATCTATGGTCAAAAGAAGTCCATGCAAAGCCCAAATCAGAACTCCCAATTCGGGCTTTTATTGCAAGTGAGGAGAACAGTGCACCACTACCCGCATGGAGAGAAAGAAAGAGAATCAATTTTCAGTATACCGAGCAATGTAAGTTACCAAAATGAAGCAAAGTCAAGTACACGTTGCTTTATAATTAAATTTTCTTATTGATTTAATACCCGAAATCCTTGTTTATTGATTATAATGGAATGGTAATCTACGAGTTAATATTAAGAAAATTTTAACAATAATCTTGTTGTCTCTGCGGCAGCAATTGTAATATGAGAAAGATAAAGAAGTTACTTGGATACTGAGGAAACAAAATTGCACAATATAATCAATGACGAACAATAAGAGCAAAAGATAAATACATATGTTCCCCAACATGAGACTTAAATGAAATATTTGAGCACCTATTAAGGTCACTTTGTTATCTAAATACATATTCAAACCTAAAAGACACTATTTCACTCAAAGTGAAACTCCAAAGAACAACCAAAGTAATTAAGTTAAATAACCAAAACCAAAGTCAATTAACCATGGACGGATTCTAGATAATCAAACAAAATGGTAGTCGAGAAGAGATAGAAGCATCAAGAAAAAATACTCAAACGAGCGCATGTGTACCATTTCATAACCGATGTGGACAAAGAAATAATTATAGACAGAAAAGGGAGAGAAGTAAGACCTAAATGAAGGGGAATATTGATTGCATGTTCTGTTTGTATTCATTAAAGGTAACGTGTTGAAAATCAACCCCAACTGAGTTTAATAAGCAGCTGTGAGTTTCAAACTCATGTCGATGCCTGTAGTTCCTCAAGTATTCCTAAAATAAAGCAGACAATGACCGAGTTTAATTAGGGAGCTAAAGTAAACCTTTCGACTTGTATTCATTAAGGGTAACGTGTTGAAAATCAACCCCTAACCGAGTTTAATAGCGATTGTGAGCTTGGACTCATGTAGATGCTTGTAGTTCCTCGAGTATTCCTAAAATAAATCAGACAACAACTGAGTTTTAATTAGGGAGCTAAAGTAAAACGTTCTTCTTGTATTCATTAAGAGTAACGTGTGTAAAATCAACCCCATAAATTATCTTCCTTCTCTCTTTCGGGCATTTATCACATAAACAACACAAATAAAGCACGGGTCACAGAAGGCTCCTTGTAACATCTCTTTCATATAAAAAAAAATTAAGCCACCATCCCCTTCAAATTAAACATGATGAAGAATACAATGATATATCTCGGTTGAACATTATAGCTATTTAGAAATGCTTTAGATGTATAAAAGAACTTATACATGGATAACCTAAGGTATACGTATCAGGTGCCTGCTAAAAACATATAAAAGTATCAATTATAATTTCATACCTGATCTTCAGAAAGATAACTTACATGCAAGGATCTTTTTGCTGGTTCAACAATGAATATAACCCTTCCATAGGATCTTGAAGGAGAATCTTAGCATTATAAAGGCTCCATGGCCTGTTGAACTCAGCCTTTTCGAAGTATACATCACCGATAGACCTCGAAATCTGCAAGAAAATATAGGCTCATTAGATAGAAAGCTCATAAAATTTTCTGCAAACAAAATAACACGTGGTTCTGGAAAACAGGGTCTCCAAAATCTGCAACAATTCAAGGACTCGACATGTGTTGCATCGGTGATCTACAAAATATACATATGGCGAGGATTAGATGAGTTACGTCAGAACCTGTTCCCACTTTTAGGAGTTGTAATGGTTTCATGATAATCAAATCCTAGATAAATTAGAACTTAGAATATTCACCAACTATAACTGACAGAAGTTGATGAAAGTTTACAGGAACATTGCCAGATTTAGTTCCGTCTAGCCACTTCTTATAATACACATTTTATTTTATGAATTCCCAGTGTTTAGGTGAAGTGTATGCATTAAACATTTAGTATTTAATTTTAAAAAGAGAAGAAAGTGTTATTTCGCTCAACAAATTTAAAGTATAAACAGAAGATCCAAAACCTAACATAGTTCACAACACACAGCAGGGTCAGATTTGACAACCCAAGGTATAGGAATTAACGAAAGAGGTTATTGATGAATTTACCTTGTGATCGCTTCACCTACTAAACTTGTCCCTATTTTGGGAAGAGATAAGTTGAAGGAATCAGTAAAAATTGCTTTGGACCTCGAGAGGTGTGGTGGATGCAAGAGACAACTCACGGTGTAAAGAAGATGCAATGAATAGCAGCTTCCACACATTTTCAAAGACAACAAAGAGCTGCCTCAGGCCAACAAAAATTGTTTCTTCCTTATTAGGGATGTGAGTTCCTGCAATACAAATAATTACATGCTACATAATTTTCGAAAGCTAGCCGAAATTACAAAGTGTATGAAGAATACAATGATATAGCTCCAGTTGAACATTATAGCTGTTTAGAAATGCATGAGATGTAAAAAATAAGTTACACATGGCTAACCTGAGGTATACGTATCAGGTGCTGGCTAAAAACGTATAAAAGTATCAGTTATAATTTCATTACACCATTTCTGTGAGTACTCTGTTTTCATGCTCAAGTCACTCTTAATGATCTTTGAGCTTTGAGTAAAACAAATCAGAAAGACAACTTACACGCAAGGATCTTATTTCTTGTTCAACAGAGACATGCTGAGGCACTCACCTAGGCGGAAAATACTAAAGAAAGCGCTACGTGATATGAATCTGCTCAAAATGGAATCTTATAGTTGGTCCGATTTATATCACTGACAAACGGTGGTGCATCAAAATCATTTGGAACAGAAGACAATCAAGAAAATGCATGAACAAAGATAAGCAAATGATCAAAACAATGGAACCTAGAGTTACAAAGTTATGGCTCTAAAGAATGATCATTTGTACCCGAATAAGGTCTAGAACTAAGGATTTTGCCAACAAAAGCTTACATGTCGCATTTCTACTAGAACAATCTGACATCTAAGAGTTCTTAGACCCGAACTTGCCAACACCGACACCTTAATTCTTCTTTCAAATCTTGAACGAACTCGTGTTTTTTTATGGAACATTCATACAAATTTGTGGAATCTTTCATACAAATTTTGTTAAATCGACTATCGCCTAATGCAATTGCTCTAAGATGAACAATTTTTCCTCCTATATTTCCTGAAAACATAAAGCGTATAAAGGATATTTAAATATCAAAAATAAAAACATATAAGCAAGAATCCAGGGCTTCTGCGCAATAGGGGAGAAGACCCATAGTGGCAGTAATAGAAAAATAGAAAAACATGTGTAATGTGAAGCGGATAATTTGTTAGTGCGTAGGTAGAGAGAGCATAGAGAGACTTACATAGTTTTTTCCTAACCACCACCTTGAGACCCAATACTGTAGAACATTGCAATAGGTTTGCCATCCAAAGATTGTGTTCTCTTTAGAACCCCTTTGCATCGAGCTTCCATAATTCTGAATTCGGTAAGGAACTCATCATCAAAAACATCATTAGGAGTGGTAACAATATCAACAATAACAACAGAAAACTAATAAGGGAGAAAATACACTTAAAATTGATCAATATCAATTGGAAATCAATATAAACAGCAGAAAAACAGGGATCCTGAGGGTGACTTTGGAGTTGGCCGTATTTTAGATTTAGCCATGACTAATTATGAAAAAAGAAAAAAAAGGAGTTAGCGATGTGGCACTACGACCATAAAGATGTGTGTAACATAAATTCTTCCATAAGACGTTACCCCTTTACGCTAAAACAGGTATTTATGAGGGCCTCAACATAGTCAAGTATTTGTGACGTGATATTACATGGCACCAGTTCTATAGATGATTGGTAATGCATTCATAGTATACCTGCCCACATTTAAAAAAAATGAGCGACCATATTAAGTAAGCCTAACATCAAAATCATATCAGGTAGTTACATGGCACGCAAATTTGCACTAACTTACATATTTTATACCTAAAGTTCACCAAATAAGGGATCACTGACAGATTCAATGACTTGCATCAATAACCTAAAAGAACTTCTCAATATATACTTCAGATACTATTCAAAGACCTGCATAATCTAATATACTCCCACAATGATCAGAAAACTTACACTATATAAGAGGCCTCTATTCCAAAAATATGTCTAATATGGAAAAGTCAGCAGTTACCCAACAGAAATATTATCCCTAACTTGTTCAGCGAAACTATAATCTACTCGAAGAGAAAAAGACGGTAAAAATGGTGCAAACAATCCTAAAAACTTGTTTTGGGTATAATTTTGTACACACAAACAATAAAACCAAGCCAATCCAAATGGTTCATAGCTATTAGCTCTCAATCAGGCTAAATCTTAGTCACCAGGAACTCCTAGGGTATGAGCGTTTTTCAACAAAAACTGCGTTTTTGCATACTTCAGTAAGGAACGCGTTCCTAGCAAGGGAGGAACCTTGCTATAAATTTAAAAAATAAAAAAGATATCGTGGATATATCAAAGAAGAAAAAAAGGCCTATTTTTATAAAGATGTAACAAGAAGATTTTCTAGATTTATTTTGTTCCTTTTTTAGATATATTTCTTCTAGCAACAGATAAATAAATATATAAATAACTCTTTCTCCTCCTTCTATCTATCATATTACAATGAGTGATTTTAATTTACCTATAAACATAGATGACGAAGATGATAGCCATGTTGATGAACCATCATCTACTCCTCTTTGAAAGTATGTAACAAAAGTTGTTAATGATGGTAGTAAAGGATCAGGTGGTGGAGGACAAAAATTTATATGTAACTTCGGATGTAATATATCTATGAAATTTAATTTATATATGATTTATATTTTACGTTCCCGACACGTCCCTCGTTCCTCATTTTTGAGAATTTTACGTATTTTCGTTTCGGTACTCGCTCCCGTTCCCATCTTCGTTCCCATTCCTGGTGACTAAGGGCTAAATTTTAATATACAATCAAATATGTGGCATCACTAAGTCAACATAAGCTAACTTCTCAATAAAAACCCAATCTGATTTTAATCAATTACACCAAATTAAAACCCAATGTGATATTGAAAAGAATTACAGATCTAAAAATCTAGGGTTTCTACATGTTTACCTTGTTTTTCCATTCCTCTGCATCGTCTTTGTAATTAAACTTTGCCTCCTAAATCAATGTTATAAACTTCGACTCCTAAATTTCCTACAAACATCAACCAAGTAAAGCAAACATAAATCAATCAAAAAGAGAAAAAAATAAAGATTTAAAAATTCTAGGGTTCCAAAATGATTTAAAAATAAATCCTGAATTTCCATAAGAAGCATCTTACTGGCGTAGTTTGTACAGTAAAAAAAAAAAAAAAGGATCTGGACTACTTTGGTTTATGTAAACCGCGATACCTGTCTCAAATCATAAACAAATAGAAGCGGAAGCTTTCTAATCACGTATATCAAACCACATATATGAAAATCTGTCAAAAATAAGAAATCAACAACTTATTTAGTTGTATTGCAAAATGTTAAAATAAATAAATAGATCAATAGCCAATACAAACATCATCAGCAAAGACAATACAAAGGTGGTTAAGAGTTTGAGAAATAAAGATAGCGGCTAGTGCCTAGCTACACACGGGTGTTTCTAGAAGGGTGCTCCGAATTTCTCGATGTTGTGTTTATCTTCGTTGTTGTTTCTATTTCCTCTATATCTTCACCTAGCTAGCAAAACGTAATACGTGGCTTTTGATTCACCGGTTCACATAGAATACTCACCATTCACTCCAAAAACCATATTTAGCAAAAGATAAAAAACAAAGGCATAGAAATTAAATTCTAACGATATTATACTGAATCAACAGCAACACAATCACAAAGATTATATCGTAGCCAAAATCCGACATTGATGCCCTTAGTATGGGACAACTCTTTTCGATTTCAGTCCCTTCCCATTTTCATCCCCAACTTCCTTAACATTTATGTACATTTCTATTTTTTCTTTTTCTTTTTTAATACAACTGATGGGTGTAAATGGGATTACTACCATGCCTCCCAAAGTAATATCTCCCATCCTAAAGGTTAAAAAGCATATTCAAGGAACATGCCAAGCCATATACTGAAAATTTTCATCAAGTTACTGTAGTTATACTGCAAAGACCGACATCACAATTGAATATTGAAAGTTTCTTTAAAACTTTGTCTAGACTTGCTTGATAGGAATGTCTTGTTTTACTCAAAGCGAATTTCTACAAATAAGACGTGCATTACGTAATAAAATATTATAAACATATTACCTTCCAAACATTGTTGCGAATAACGACTCAAAACTATGAAAACTATAGTTCTACTAGGAAAAGACCTTGAATACCCAATCTAGTAGTACACCGAGAATCGGGATATCCAGATGCTAATAAATAGTTACTTTGTTGTCATTTAATCATAATACAAAATTTATAGGTTCCAAATTACTCTTAACATATATCCATCCATTAACAGGATCTGACGGTAGCAAGCTCATCATGAGAAGAGGTCCGCATTGATCTACAGAAACCCAGAGTTCCCTAGGTATTCTGACTGTATCTTCGTGCTGGCATACTGAGACAAATTTAATTAGCGAGATATATCTGGATAACACGTATAGTTAGTTAAATTTACGAAAAAAATCAAGTAGACTGGTTATATCTGAGACACCCTTTTATTTTAACACAATAGTCAGAACCTCAATAACTGAGGAGACTTCAAAACTTGAAAAGGGTATCAAGGACGGGTAGTCTAATTAAAGTGCAACCTCAGAACAATTCTTCTCTGAGCTGAGTATGCTATTACTGCTAGGATTTACCAATTGATGTAAAAGCAAGCAACAACCACATGAATATAGTCTAAACAACACAAATAAAGAACAAATCACAAAATGTTCCTCGTAACATCTCTATCATATACAACGATTCCGCCACCATCCTTTCAAATGTACACATGTTAAAGAGTACCATATATTACCTGTTGAACGTCATAGATTTTAGGTTTTTTTGAAATGTACAAAAGAACATATTCATTGATAACCTAAGGCAAATACCATTACTTTTTTGTAACGGTAGCTACGGGCCATACACTTCAATTCAAATGATCCACGGTGCTCAACTTATCAAGATAATTATCTTCCTAATGGTTATGCAGTGTAAGGCTCACTTTGTGATGAAGATACTAATGAGCTGTGTCAACTCACTCTATTGTCCGTTCTACATGTATAATTGTGGACCATTCAACTGGATAAAGTAATACAGCTTAGAGGTACATAAGCATCATGCACTGGATATAACTCTGAGACTTCAGGCATCTTCACATAACGCCCTCTTTTACAGATACATCCTAGTAACACAATCTAAATAGAAAACCACCCTAAAGAAAACAGGATATACCCCTGCATCACATTATTTTTTGGTCAATCGAACCAATGCCTCCTGTACATTTGCCGCTAGTATGGGCTTTCTTCCAAACTCTAACGGTTTGAAAATTTTCAGTAAGAAAAGATTCTTACCCCGCATATTTTTCAATCCCATAGCCATACATATGGATTTATGGTGGCGCGTCAGGATCAATTTAGCATGTCCCTCTTTGAGATCCAATTCCTGAAGATTACTACTTTCTACTAATTGGAATATTAACATACACCATGCAAGGCTTGCATCTCTCTCATTTACAATGTTTTATGGCAGTCTAGATAGAGAATCCACATCCCCATTGGACACCTAACAATCATAATTGCTACTTCCCAGCGATCCCCATCTTTAATGATTACTAAAATAATAATTTAAGTGACTCTCAAGTAAGATTCAGTATGAGATTAGTACCTGAAATCCCTTGCGCAATTTCCACATGAGCAAGCATCATTTTTCCTTTCACATCACCATTGAGTAATAGTTAGGAACCTAATAATCAAAATCCCACTTCGTAAGCAACTATTAAAACATCCAATGAACTTAGAAAATTTAAACTCTACGAAATAAATGACACACCAACTTGCAATACTTATCAATTACCTGCATTCGCTCATCAACATGAAAATCCCATTGTGTGTCTACCTGCAACAATATTGTAGTTAGTGTTCTATAAGGAATATTTCTAAAGAAAACACTTAAGGAAAGTTGTAAGCTAATAGTCTTCCAGAATGAAAATAAATTACTTTCCCTGAAACAAAACGGAAACATGAAGCACAGATTAAATATAGACAAAACCGAGTCACTGTAGTCGATTCTACATGCCTTTACAATCAAATCTTCAAAAGCTAGAGAAATGATGCCTTACTTTCTACTAAGTTAAAGAATCACAAAACTACATGAAGAGTCATCAAATTTGTAACTTACCACTGTTCTCATAGTTAATTTATCGTCATCGAGAACATGGCTTATGCTCCCCTATTAGCCTCTGAAGACCTGCAATAGTGTAAAATTCAAGACTTCGTTTTCAAAAATAAAATAAAATTGCATTAGGACCATGAGCTCAGACAAATGGTATTTGGATATTCGGACTTACCCTAAATTTATCGGTTCAGAAGAAAGTCTTGAGCACAACTGATGATGCAGGGGCATAAGAAACCCATCAACAACCTAAGGAAAAAAATTAGTCCTAACTTTAGTAAGGATACGGGGAGGCAATCATGTCTGGAGGACAAAGTATAAGGGTTGTGATACCTTCTGGATGAACATAATCAGTCAATGAATAAATAGAGGAGTAGTGCAGTTAATTTCACATTTACATCATCCTTAGAACTGAAGAAGAACGATGCTTGTATCCTTGTACCATCTTACTGGAGTAGTTGAGAATAAAAAAAACCCTAATAATACCTTGATCGGAAGAGAGACGGAAATAAGAGGGAGCTAGCAAAAAAGCAGGATTTGTTTTCTCACGTTTTTATTTTTATTCTCTTTTTTTTCCACGGAATATTTGAAAGAAATTGAAGCAAAAAGAGAAAATTTCTCTGCAATTTGGTGAGGGTTCACATTAAAACAACGGAATCAGAATCTTTTTCCTAGACAATATATTACTAACTCGAGACTATCCACATTCACAATTCAATAGTATTAGATATATTAAAACATTCATAAACAAAGCTTGACAAAGAAGTCCAAGGAATACCTGAGCTTTAAGCTTATTAGTAATTTCCAAAACAATTAGGTCAACACCACGTCTCACGAGAATAAGGGAATATTGCCACTTTAATTATAATTATATAACAAACTAAATTTTTAATAAACACAATTTCCTAAAAGACTTGAGCTTTAAGCTTATTAGGAATTTTCAAAGCAATCGATGAGCTTTAATTTAATAAATATATGTCTAACTGAACTTATGTGCAACGACAACAAATATAGACAAACACTACAAACTTCAGTTATGTTTAAGTGGCATCTTTCCTTTTTCAGCAACGACAAAACATTTCAATATACATCAACTTGTAGTTATACATATGGAGAATGCAATAAGGGAATGCATAATATAACATTAGGAAGAACTTAATCAAACTACCAGATTGGGTACAGTAAAAATCCTTCAGGCTTCGTTGATTTGTCCTAGTATGTTCTTGAAGGCTACCCACACTTCATCACAGGCACTTCAGGTAGGAACAATAATTGCTTTGAGTTTTGATTTTTGGGTATTATTAAGTGGGTCGATGTGGGTGAACAAACGGGGCATGTAGACGTGAATGAAGAGTCAAATCCAAGTTTAGTATATGCAAATATACCTAGCGATTCTGAAGCCTTGTTTTGCTAAATGGGGTACAATGCAACATAATTTTCAATTTTTGTAAAGGATACCAAATGATCTAATCATAATCCTATGTACGAATCTAACTAATTATCATACACATAACCTGAATTAAGTGTAAATTCAGAATCTTCCTAAAATTTAACCTTGCTCATAATAAAAGCACAGATCAGCTAACAGATTGCAAATGAGAAATAAATGAAGCTAAAATCATAGAAAGTAGAACATATGTTAATTTTGATTTACCTCTAGCGAGAATGTTGAAAGAGCATCAATGGCTTCTTCAACTTGCACAACAATTTAATTATTCTCTTTGAATCTCAAAGAGAAGCAGTTAATAGGATCTATGTAATTTCATCTTCACCTCTGTACAAATTTGACCCTCTGAAAAAAAAACCAAAATATTAGTACAACAGAAATGTAAAATTGTAGAATATAACAAACTCATATCAAAACATTATATGAAGTGAAAGAGTATGCAGTGATATATGTACTAATGTCTTCTTTATTGTCTGACCAAAATTCATCAGATCATCTGATTAAAATCTTCGAAAACATCTAACCTGTAAGAACAACAGATATACCTATAGTCAATGCCAATTATATACAGATGAATATAAAAAAAGTAAAAATCCAAAAGAATTATTCTGCAGCGAGGTTACGTTCGACTGTGCGTTGAACTCAAAGGGTTAACAATTGAATTTGCAGGCTCCCTGCTAGCATCTACAATCAAATTGTCATTGTCTTCTGGAATGCTTGAATTCCTTGGTACGTTGGTTTACAATCAAATAGATATGCTCAAGTCCCCGGATCGTGAATGAACCATTTCCACAAAGTATTTGAGTTTCGATCTTTTCTCGGGTTAATATTGATATTGTTCCTTTGTTAGGAACCTAAAGAAAAATAGAATTTCTTCATCAACTACTTATTATCAAACCAATAAAATATGAATCCAAACCTTGACATGTTAGTTATTCCCAAATGGAGTCATAATATCAATGTTTTTTAGAAAATAATCTTCAAGTAAAATTTGAGAGTATCATATTATTTTCCTCAAGCAAAGATGAAAACGTGAACCTAGCATGGCCTTTCATTATACTTCTCGAGTCTCGACAACAAAAAAGAGATATCACGTGTCTGATATTCTACTGCGAGTGCGAAGATGCAGGCCAACTCCTATTAAGTATCTATATTGTTTGACATCCAGCATACTACATTGTTATAGAATGAGCTCGCATGAAAACCTTCACATTACTGAAACTTATAATAACCAAAAGGGGGAAAGAAAAAGTAGTCTACAACCAAATTACTATATGGTTTATATACTGAAGTAGCCGACATCCAGGAAGTTTTCTCATGTAGGGTCGACTCAGTGTGAGCTATCATGCCAAGGCTGAAGTAGCCATCTGAGACAATTTCCTGCACATACAAAGTTCGAGAATAAACGAAAAGAATAATAACCTTGGGGAACACATCGTTAGCAGTAGAATATATGCACAACATAGGTTGACCCTGAGGTTCTTCTTCATGCATTCACAAATCTTGATAATATCTAGAATAACCAGTCGAACAACAGTAGGTTCTTCTTCATGCATCCAATTACCATATAAACTCCATGCCGCCTCATGTGGACCAATATATCTTAGATCTCCCTAAAAATTCCCTTTGTTGCGTTTTTTTCAAATGCAGATATCATTAGGCTCAAAGCCAGGACACACTTAAAGGATTGCTGAGAAATTAAAAATTTATAAATGAGTTTTGTAAAGGGGGATTTGTTAGTAACAAAATGGAAGGGTATTCAGTGTTTAGAGAAGTTGAATGTGCTTCAAGAGTGACAACAGTTGGACTTGATGCACATCACTCAAACCAAATACAGAAGCAAATACATTACAAAATTGAAAAACTTGCCCAATCATACAAAGTTACGGACCCAAACATGCAAAGTTATTCAACTTGGCTATCAATGCATAGTATTAGTAGTTCATATACAATTTACATGAATGTATGTGCTAATTCTACCACCCAGTAGTCGTTTTGTGCAGCTATAATTCCAAGTACCAAGTTCTCTATTCCATGATTGTGGGAACTACAACCTTCACCTCAATGCCAAAGCAAATAAATAGAAGAACTGCAAAGGAAGTAAATCAAGTAGAAGAACAACAAAGGAAATTAAGGTTGATAAACTACCTTACATCTAACATTCTCAGTCTCTTCTATTTGCTGACATGAAGAGAATATCCCTTCGTCTTGAATGGATTTTCTTTAGAATCTCAGGGATACATCACTAATTTCCCAGCCAACACTTTTAGGTGATTAGGTAATGTCATGAACCTTGGTGAGAAGATCTTCCTGGGTTCAATGTTGGATTTTTTATTCAGTACTTGAATGCACGTCCTGCATTGCAATCATTTAAGTACTTAATGTTGATGGTGGTGGCTTATATTCTATTATGTAGAATGAGATAAAACGCTAGACCTGTCCTCTCCAAATTGATCAACAAAATCGTGAAAATCACATAATTAAAATTAAGAATACGATTAAATAATAAAAATTAATTTACATCATCTATCTAAAATTAATGGTGAGACATTAAACAAATAAGAAGAAGATAATACCTGAATCTGATTTTGTTAAAGATTAGAGTTGATCGAATAAGTACATTTCCTAAAACGGGAAGAACCGACCATGTTTTAGGTTTAGTGTAGTTCCTGTTTAATGGATTACATTATATGAATTAATTAGTAATACAGTTTGATGGAGTCGTCGTTTTAAACATTCTCCTTGATGTGATTGGGGTAGGGCGTGAAGCATCCGGAGGATGCGGTGGAGCTTCTTCTCCCCATTCGTTGAGTTGATTCTAGTTCTCTCTCTAGATACGTTCCTCATGCTTCGATTTCTTCTTCCTCCTTTTGTTGCAGAAATTAAACCTAAGGCGAAAGATAATAAATGTGAAGATTGAAATCAATTAATCTAAGAGAAAACTGTATTCTAGAGACGAAAGAGGAGAGAGACTATGTTTTGAGAGTTTTGTATATCTTTGTACGAGACAAACAATAACCCTCCCATATTTCGTTCACCCATATTCCCGCACCGTAACATAGCCTATCATTCCCGGCCGTCGAAGTCAAAACTCCATCCGAGCTTCCCGACCTTTCCTGGATCCAGGGTCCCCATTAAATGATGTCCGTCTGATAGCCCTGGCTATCATGGACACAAACCTCATACCTTTTTATAACTATGATAGGATTTTTCTTATGGCATTAACATAATTCAATGCTAAGTTCGCTCATCAGGTCTGCTCTCTCTTCTCTTCTTTGATTTCTTCTTTTAATAATTGTTTCCTGTTTATTATTCTTCTTTTTCACATGAGATGATGATCTGAACCTATTAAAATTTTTAATTCAGAAACAAAAAAAATCCCCAAATTCATTTTACTAAAGGAATAGAGATAAGTTTGAGGTTTTATTTCAATTCTTCTTATCTATGCTCCTGTGAAAAATGAATACTGATGTAGATTTGTTTGTGGAATTATGAGGCTGATGTTATCTTACTTTAATTCCAACCCAACAGAGAGACATCTCTTTTTTTTTTTTTTTTTTTTTTTTGTTGGATTTTTCTCATATATTGTTTTGCTGTAAACTACTCTGCTTAAGTTGATGTGTTTGTAAGAATTCTGATTGCATATAACATATGTTGGTTAATAGTTAGCATGGATGGAAAAGTATGTCTTTGATTTTTCTCATATATTGTTTTGATGTTAAATACTCTGCTTAATATTGTTATCCTGCTTTATTTCCAGTAGAGAGAGATCTCTCCTAGTCTTTTTCTTTTGTAAACTAAGCCTCTTAGGTTGATGTGTTTGTGAAAATTCCGATTACCTATTATTACAGATGTTGAATTGAGCTTGATCTTGCAAGTATTGGTGAAGATGAATGTGATTATTGGGATACATATTGTTGGAATTCCATTGCGTGATTTGTCATATTGTTTTGGAGATTTCATGCTAGCTGTGGCCGGAGTTTGAGAAGAAGTTGGGATCAACTACTATTATTGATCCCATTTATGGATCAACTCTTATTGTTGACCCAATTTTTTATGGGATCAACTACTGTTGTTGATCCTATTTATGGATCAACTCTTGTTGTTGACCCAATTTTTTATGGGATCAACTACTGTTGTTGATCCAAACTCTTGAATTTGTGGTGCAATGGTAGCATGACTGACTACATGTCAGATGATGCGTGTTCGACTCATGCCAAGTTCACTCCAATTTAGTGGATCAACTACCATTGTTGATCCCCTAAATTGGATCAACTTCTATTGTTGATCCTTTTTTTTTTTGGATCAACTACCGTTGTTGATCCCCTAAATTGGATCAACTTCTACTGTTGGTTTTATTGTTTTTTTTGGATCAACTACTGTTGTCTGAACCAGTGGTGGCGGCGGCGATGGTGGTGGTGGCGCCGGTGACGATGGTGGTGGCGCCGACGGCGGACTAGTGGTGGTGGTGGTGGCGACGGACTAGTGGTGGTGGAGGACTGTTGGTGGTGGTGAAGGAGTGATGGTGGAATATTAGTGGTGGTGGCGGGTGGTAGGTGGTGGTTGTTGAACGGTGGTGGTGGAATGGTAGTTAAATGTTGGTGGTGGTGGTAAAGTCATAGAGGAAAAAATTTGTTCCATTTTTGAAATCAAGAAAAATATTATATGGATAAGGGCATTAAGGTAATCTAATTTTAAATGGATAAATTTATTAAAAAATAGGGACATATTTATTGTTGTATATATAAGGATATATTTATTGGGTGTCAAAAGTAGGGACATCAACAACCTAAACACCCAATCACATCTCTCACACCACCTCGAGAGTTGCAAAAACCTCATCTCCCATTGGCCGGTCAACGAAACCCTTGCTTCTGATTGGCCGAAATCAAAGTTAGCCCCCTTACATTTCGTGGCCGTTAATTTTTATAGGTTTGATACGATCTAATGATCCATACTAGTCGTAAGATTTATTAAAATTTAAAATACAAAAAAATATTTTTAAACCCGTAAAACATGAAAAAAATGCAAAAAAAAAAAAAGAAATATTTTAAAACTACATAAATTTGTTTTTAAAGTATTTATACTGAGATCTTATCATAAAATCTTATAAATTTCCATATTTTGATTTTTATACTGAGATTTTAATCTAAAAAATAAGGAAATTTCCATGAAACAAGATTTCTATACCAATAATATTTGGAAAATCTTATAAATTTCCGTATTTTGATTTTTATAACGATCTTAATCTTAAAAAATAACAAAAATAAACGAAAATATTTAATCCTATTAATTTCCATATTTTGATTTTTAATATAGAAATCCAATAATTTATATATTAAGAAAAAAACAACCCAAATAAAGTTTTATGAGATTCTATTATTGGTAGTTTATTTTTTTATTTTGTTCAGTGCTTATTGATGGAAGGAATTTCTTTCCCCTATTGCTAGATTTCCTACCCAATATCTATTGGGATTTCCTACCTAACTTTTTTCCGTTTATATAATACTAATAGAATTTAAGATATTATGCCAGATTTAAGATTTAGTGAATTTCTTCTTATATAAAAAAACACGTTTGTATATGAGACGCGTCGGGCAAAGTTTGGAGAAACCTTAGCTCTTCTTTTCTAACTGTTTCCTTCCTTTTTCTAGGGTTTTGTTTAGACATTTAGTTTTTTTTTGGTATCGTTTGATTTTTTTTTCATTTTTTAGTCTTTGATTTAGGTTTCTTTTTTGATAAAATCTAGTGAACAACTCAAGATCGAAATTTGGTTCATGTCTTCATTTTTAATGATTTATTTTTGTTTTGATTGTGTATGCAGCAGGTGAGAAGAGACTAGAAGAATCATAGCTTTTGCATTTATATGTGGCATCTTCTTTAATTTGTAAGTTTAGCCCTTTTCTCTAATTTGTATTTGAATGTATGTTCTAATACGTGGAAATATGAGACACAAGATTGTTTGGTATACCACTCGATGTATTGGTTCACTGATAACGAGTTTGGGTTCTCAATTGCTCTATCTGGATTGCAGAGCAAAATCAGTTTTAACGAATCATCCTAGACATTCCTATTTTAACGAATCAACATGGATCGGAGTGGTGTAATTTTCAGTCATCTCATCTGCCGAAAAAATCATACGATAATGATCTGGATGTGGATATGATCAGGCAAGGAGATTTCCTTGATCGGTTGTTGGTTGCCACATGGTGAAGGTTTGTTATAAGAGTCCTTCGTTGCATTCAGGGACGGATTCACAAAAAAAAAAATCTTTTGCCCAAATGGAGGTTAAACTTTGCATCTTCACAAAAACACATAAAAGCCCAAGACTATTTTTTATTTATTTTATATATATATATATGAAAAGAACAAACCCTAGGCTAAATTTTACAAAGTAATGGTGACTCAAGTGATTTTATCGATAACTAATTCTCCTCTCGTCCCCGATTGCATTATTCAATTTCATATATGAACAAAGTTTTGTTTGAATTGTTGAATGACATCATCCAAAATTATGTATTTGTGTCACCAACCCAAATAAATGCATTTTGATTTGTATGATAAGATTTGAGTAAATGATGAGCATGCTAAGCTTCGCCGTTAAAGTTTGCAGCCGTGTATTTGATTATTACAATTTTTATTTTTATCATCATAGAGAAAGGCTTCGATAACATGGCTATATCAAAGAGTTGGTCAGTAAGTCTTTTTTTGGTATTTGAATACATCACCTCCCATTACTCCACTTTATTCAGGTTCTGGGTGCATAAATTTAATATTATGTACGCATACGGGTCAATCTTTGAGATACACTATCATAGATAATAGATAATATAACAATCAATAAAAACGTGCCCAATAATCAAAAGATAGTTCATTTTTATTTACTTTAAGCTAAAAGAGGTAAATAGCTAAAGGAGGTAAATAGATGTTAACTCGACTCGACGAACGTTATCTTAATACATAGAGGTAAATAATAGATTTTGCTCTAAGCAAGTTGTAAGACTGACAAGATTTTATTTCCCAGAAAAAATAGCCATCTTTAAGCTCAGTACAGGATTTTACTCCATTCAAAAAATAGCCAATTTCCGAGTTTAAGCATTTTATGCTTAAATTGGCAACATTTTGCAACAATTCCATTTAAAACTATGATTCAACATTTGTTTATAGCATTATTGATTTGGCAGATGTTTTAAGTTTTACATTGTCAAGGTTGTACACATTTGACATACCTAATTAAATTTATATTATGTGTTATGGTTTAAGCATTTTTAACACAAAATTCTTTGACATTTAAACTTTCATTCATATTTTTGCCATGTACAAGTGCTTTTACACCGTTTTGATTATTTTGATTACTAAAGGTTATCAAACTTTCTTATACATTAAAAGTAATCAGAATTATCAAAAATATTTTTAAATATTCTAATACATTTGGACTACGGGTGCAAGGCAAAGCCCCGCCACACCTAATCGACAATCCCCATCGACTTGGGTGCGTAGTAACGGGTTACATACGGAATAATGTTATTAGGAGGACTATCTGTGTCTGAAGTTGGACAAATTCATCTTACAAAATTTACATGTTAAAAAACCTCCATTCGATCTAATTGAAGTTTACTATAATAATCTATCTTCATGTACTTGAGAAGTTGGATCAATGTTAATCCAACTTTCTGCATATTTGGTAGCTTAGATGTCTTTAAATTAATCAGCCTCAGGGCCATCTTTGGAAGTTACATGATAACAAACTTCAAATCGAAGGTAATGCACAATTGCATGAGCATTTATGGTATGTTTTTAGTTGTTCGTTGTGTGTTCTTCCAAAAGTAATATGGAAACATAGTCGATCACGTTAGTAACCAGGCTATTCTGAAATGGGGACTATTAGAAGTCAAGTTTAACTCCTCCAGGCCAACTCTCATTCTATAATGCACATGATCATCTTATAATCCATGGATACACTTACACTCATTCAAAATTATGCCATGCAGGAGATGATCTACTCACAGATTAAGAAAGCGGGTCACTGATGCCTTGATGCGTGTCGTAACCACAACAAATTAATTAATATTTTTTCACCTAATTAACAAGTAATATAGTGTAGTCAAGTTCGTTCCCACGAGGATCAAAAGATTCTAGTTGTAAAAATTGTCACAAAAAGGGGGGTGTAAAGCAAAAGAAAGTAAATAAAGCAATTAAAAGATAAAGTTGAAATCAACAAGAGAAACAAGATCAAGGAATCCTTCTTCGTTGCAAAACAATGATTAAAGTTATGTTCTTTTCTACTTGTTATTAGTCATGATTATCACCAACCGTAGGATAGCATGTCCGCTTAGCTAGCCCCAAAATCCCTTATTTCACTGAGTAACAAGTCCGCTTAGTTATCAGATTCTATTCAAAAGAACCACCTTGAGGTTCGCTTACAAGATGTAATTCCCTGAATGCATTAAGATTTATGAATTTAGGTTTAGTACTAGTAGTTAAACCTAGGTTCGCTTGGTCTACTTTCTAGCGTTGTTTTTACACACAATCGCTCCACGGAATCCCTCCGCAAGGTCTCGTGTTTGCTACTTATGTAAAGAGTCAAGAAACGATTACTTATCTCCTAACTTTCACTAGCTTTAGATCAAATTAACAAATCAATTTAGCGTGCACTCCAAACAATCTATCAATCAATCATGAATGAATAAACATTCCTATTAGTAAAAACAATCGATAATCATGTGAAAAACCTCAAGATAGAATTGAAACAAAACTCAAATCATGTTAAGAACTAGGAATTCATCCTCAATCAATAAGAAAATTAGCTACTCATGCTTTTGAAATTCACACAAATAATTATTAAAAGGAGAATTTTCAAGTTCACATAAATAATTAAGAAGAAGAATTGAAAGCAAAACCACAAGTGTTGTGTGTGTAGAGAGGTGTGTAAAAAATGTAGAAAACTTCTCTATTTATAGGCTTCAATATTCTCCAAATCTTCCAAGGAATAGAATCCTTTTTCTTTAGCAATTCAATTTCCAAATCCAAGCCTTTCTCAACTCTTCATCTTCTCTTTCCAAATTTGAGCCAAATTCTCCATCCAATTCCTAGTCCAAGTCTTCACACCCATGAGAGAAGTCCATAGAAAATTCTGGAATTTTTGGCTCGCCGGAAAACTGGTATTATAGCCGGAATCCGGCCGGAAAAGTCACCGCCGGCCACCTGAGAATTTCACCGTCACCGGAGGAATATTCTGTTACGATGCCGTCAGAGATAAAAGTCAGGATAACGGTCTCCGTTAGTCAGCGGGTCAAGGGAGTAGAGAATTCAGACACCGAGTCAGCTCTCCAGTCAGTCGATAACTCAGCTGAATAATCTAATCGGGTTGGGTTGAATCGGCACGCATCGGCGATCGAGTTAACTCGGTCGGGTATAAAATCCGGTGAGTTACGTTTGTTTTCTGGCATATCTCGGGCCAATTTCGGGCCGATTTTAGCTTCATTCCCCGTTAAGAATTTCCCTAACATACATCTATTGTTTCATCACTTCAATTGCCGCTTCAAATGGCTTCCATTCCCTGCAATGAGCTTCAATCTAAACACACATCGTTACTCAAGACATCACCTCCACCTTCACGGATCGAACATCATCGTCTCTTCTCGGTTTTAACTCGATTCATCTCTCGAGTTCCTCTCATTCTGACCCTCAATAATAATCGAACCCAGATCGACCCATTTCACTGAGCTTCAACAAAGACATCAGATTACCGTCTCAATCCAAACCCCGAGAGATCAACGGTACCACCACATTCCCAGAATTCTCGACTGCAACAAAGATTCCATCAGTGTTGCCTTCTTATTCCACCATCATACTCACCACTGCATCATGAACTCGATCCATTTCTCAGCTTACCAAATCCTTGAATCAAACCCAGACTCCATCTCTGAGAACACTAACAGCAGCTCGTTCTTCACAAACCCATCTCCAATTTATCAATTACAGTTCTAATTCCAGTTCATACCCATCTTGATTCTTCTCATGTGCTGATTTCAAAACCCACAGATCCCCTTCTTCTCTTAACAAAACCCTGAATCGATTGCAACACAAAGATCAATTTCTTCTCTCGGATCTCAATCACCTCACACCAACCTCATACCCATTAACCCTTTCTTCAACAGCAACATCAAATCGTCATCCTTAAATTGAATCTCGATCTCTCTGAGACAACAACGCTTAACCCATCTCGGTTCTCAACAGCAGCAGCTTTAGAAATGGCAACTAACTCGAACCACTACCACAGATTCATCTCAATTTTCCAATCTGTTCTTGGTTTCAATCTCTCGAATTTTCACCTCTCGATTTCGATTTCAGCCCACTGCCTCTTTTTTTTCTCAATGATGATTGAGTGAATGAGAGAAAGAAACTCTCGAATTTAGGGTTGTATAGTGGGTTTGGATATTCAGCATCCGGTCATTTGATAAAGGATACCCGCTTGGCAATCCCATAAGTGAATAATGTGGACGCCCTTAACCTCATTGGCCTGTCTTTAGTGCTCCTCCAAAAGAGAGTAGCCCTTAACCTTGGCTGGGACCAGATAGTGTTCGCCCATGAAATGACAATTTTGCCCTTTTTCTCAAATTGAGTGATTTCTTCTTCTTTTCCTCCGTGTGACTCCATAGTAGCTATAAAACTCAAAACAAGCGTAAAATACATAATTTACAAGAAAAAATAGCAGAGAAAGCATAAACAATAGATAGTAAATAGGATGTATTCTACACCCTATCATGCCTCTCACTGAAATTTATATAATTTATCTATGCACATGATTGTGAATTCATGGATATCCATAAACTTATTCAAGAAATGAAGTTTAGCTCATCTGGATCGATAATTTTACCTTATAATGCACAAAATTAATGATATTATAATTTACAGGTAGAGGTATATGATTTACTCTTAAGTGCACGAGGTCTTTCTATAATTTTCCGATACAATCCTAAACATATACATGATAAAATAAAGTAGCATTCTAAACTTTCATGCTTCCTGATTTCATTCGTCAAAATAGACGAGAATGGTAATGAAGTGGAGGATGAAATTCAAAATCTTAATGAAATGACTACTAAAGCATGAAAATGATAATTACACTTTTTGTTTGCAAAGAAAAATTTGATAGAAGGTCCCGACGAGGGAGAAACAAAAAGTGGAGACATATCTTTAGGTATCATTCTAGATTATGCATAGTCATTTCAACATTTTGTAGTTAGCCATAATTTAGTATATGGGATGGTGTAGAAAGTCATTGATAATCAACTGATTATCTTAGATTACCATGAATGCCATTATTCTAATATGTGAGTGCGATAATTCTGTGTATACGTTGACTACGTATAATTCTTTCTTCATTTCTTTTCTATTCATGTTAATTATCAGTTTGAATTTAAAATTTCTTTTACAACGTTTTGGCCTCATAGGATGACAACTTGGGATCAACAACGATAATCCTGATAAGTTGCAAAAGATTATGGGTTATTGTTCTTTCTTTATTCCTCTCTCATTGTTTCATAGATTTTGTAGTATGTGAACTTGATGGATTCTCACATAGTGAACTTGATGGATTCTCACATTGTTTGATCTCAAGTTTTTTTCTCGATTGTTGATTATAAATGTTGAAGGTGATTTTTATTAGTGCAGACCTAAGAACCGGTGTCAATGGTAATCACTAATGCTGCATTGTGTTCATGGTGCATGAGAAGTTTGTGGGGAGGTCTAAAATGTAAAGATATGTATGGTATGTATTGTATCAATTTTCAAATTCACATTGTACGAGAGTATATGTAGGGTATGTATAATTTTCTTGGTGTATCAGAAACCTTGGAAACCCAATTAGTTTAGGAAAATTTTATTCCCATCTAAGAGCATCTCTAATAGAGGATGCTAAATATCCTACGTGGAAGTCTTATTAGGATCATTTTTTAAGAGTATTTGCATCTATAATAACACAATAAAACTTCGATAAATTAGTATTCTTGGGGCTGCTAAATTCTATCAATTTAACAAAGTATTAATTTATCAATAAATTAATAAGTTATTATTATATCGAAACATACCAAATTTAACTTTAAATTTCTAAAATAAGTGTTTAGTATCAAATATCTAGAGATACTTTTCTCAATTTAAATTATTTTATGGCATATTATGTGTATTAATGTATATATTTTAATATTAAAATTAAAAAAATAAGAAGAAAACACAATAAAATCATTTTGGAACTTCTTAAGGGAGTATAGAAAATTAGAAATGAAGTCCAATGTTTATAAATGTGAGCAAAAAAGAAATAACTGTAGATTCATATTTTCATAAGAACCATAATATAGTGTTATTACACTAATTATTAATTTATATATTAGTTGGGCCCTATTAGAAACTTAAAATTTTATTATCTTTTAAATTTAGCGAGGTTATTAATTTAGCACACTGGCCCAAGTCCGGACTGACAAAAAATATTATCTTAGCGAAGTTATTAATTTATCACGGATTAATTTAAAGAAGTTCTGCTGTATATGATCCTATAATTAATAAATTATCTCCAATAGTATAGAAGTTTGACCCTTAGAAAGTCTGATGTGATAAAATCTTAACCGATTAACTGTAATTTAATTAATTATTAAAACTCAAAAATATGACATGGAGGTCATTCCGAAGGTCTAGATAAGAATTTCTTTAAAACCTTCAAAATCAATATTTCATCCCTCATGTTTTGTAGGACCCACTGTTGGGGAAAATTTATTTTAAATGGAGGTTTAAAATCCTACATGTCACTAAAAAATAAATACTTCACCTTCTATCAGAGATGCTCTAAGTTCTCAAGAGTGGGTTTTGTGAATTTTTTTCAAACTAATTATATCTATTTCCGTTTCTCATGTATAAATAACACAATGAGCAACCAGTTGAGTTCCATTTTCAAAATACTAAAGGAGTATGCGGGCTTTTTATTACATAACTAAATCCTCCACACTACAAGAAATTTAAATTTTACCTTTGGAGATTCAAAAAACAAGTTCGAGAAGATGTGCAAAAACATGACAAAAATCAACCTTATAAGATTTCTCCTTTAAGAGACTTTATATAAATCATATACTACTTTTATTTTCGACACAAATTCATCCACATGTCTTTCCACACTAAGCTAAAGCTAATATGGATGACAGTACATGGGATAAATATGGGTCCTAAGTATCTATTAAGTGAACCCTAAATCTGTAACAAGTGGTGAAAATTAATAATCATTAGAATGAACCGATCACAACTCCAAAAAGTGTGGTCTAATGTTAAAATTTAGTAAAGAATAAATTTTAATGAATCAGAGAACAAGGAAAAATAAGAATAGGTGAAATAATGGGCAGTCCTTTTTATTTATGCAACATAATATCCACAAATACGTATTTTTTTGGATAAACATATATTTAAAATCATTCACCCATTTAACGATTTTTATTTTTCAGCGTTGTTGAACTTAAGTCCATTAATTACACAATTTACTCGACAGATTAATGACCTAGATAGATCTATGAAAGTATTTCATAGCATTGTGGAACAAACATTCGTATTTAAGATATTGATTTTAAAACTGTGATTAATCAAATAATTTGGAGGTATTGTAGGTCTATGGATTGCTTATGAGAAACTTGAAGGTGGGGTTATCCAGAAAAGGAGTGTAAAAGAAGTCCAAGTAGAGATATTGAACAAATGGCTCACATACTCCTAGAAGAAGGCGTCCAACAAAATGCTAGGGACCAGAGATAAATCTGCTAATTTTATCATTTGAAATCATCTTTAATTTATTTAGGTTTTGGTTGGTTGCTTATTCATCAAATTTCTATGATGTTCGATTCATTTTGAACGTTAGCGATTTGCATACATTGACACTATATTTAGAGTCAATTTTTTTCGGAATATATTTTTATCGATGGTTGTCGATATTAAATTTAGGTTGTATCCCTTTTTAGGACTCAAATCTTTAAAGATAATCTTTTTTTCCTATCATCATCGATTAGGTATCTCGAGAACCAAAGTGATGTATGACAAAGATCATAGATGGAGGGAAATATTTAAATTTGAACTTATTATTTTTGATAACTAGATTTTTTTATTTTCGGACACTTTAGTGTCAAACATTGGATAACATACTAAGTTGCATCATGAGCTTGGTTTGCAAGTGATAATCTACTGAATAGTAATTTGTCTCGGTTATAAATTTTTATTGTTGATTTGGGCTTCCTTCACCGGGTATGGGGCTTCGATAAACATGAGTAATTGATCAAAGCCAAAGAATCCCTTAGAAAATATACTTGATTTGCAGCGAAACCAAGCAGAGTGCATAAAGAAATATTAGATAAATAAATGTAGTAAGAAAATCAATGATCTTTAGCAGGCACATACTTGATGAAAAAAATGGCGTGACCTATCTATAGTCTATATGCACATGAATCTTTTGGTTGTAATTGTGCTTTGGAGGGAATATCTATTGCACAAATCAGAAAGGTTTACATGACAACACTGTTTTGAATATAACAATATATATGTAAATGGAAATTTCCATGATCCAAAGACGGGAAGAAAAATAAACATAAATATTGTGCAACATATAGACACCAATTCAACGAAAATAATCGGTGGATCCATGCATACCACCAATAAAAACTCTATATAAAAACTACAGTGCAGAGATACAATATTTATTCCTGGCAATGAACATCTCTAGACACCATCTAAGAAAGACTTGGTAAACAAGAAAAAATACGAGAGTACACAGAGTAACATTGAAAATGGTAATGAAGTGGACAAGCATACATAATAACGAAAGTCGGGAGGTCGACCATTTCTACAAGAGAATTAATTTTTGTCATTTGAAATCATGTTCAAGTTATTTAGGCTTTGGGTTGTTGCATATTCAAAAAATTTCTTTCATGTTAGATTCATTTTTTACAAACAATTGATCAAACGTTTCTTCAATTGCATTAATTAGGCACTTGACAACTATTTTAATTGATTTAATTAGGCATTTGGGAATTATTAATTAATTTTATTATTAGTTCGTTATTTTCATAAGCAAATGCGTTTTGCATGTATTCCATCAAAAAAAATAATGCAAGAACCGTAACGTATAAATCATATTTAGTTGCACAACAAAATATATTTGCGATGATTTTCGTATGACAGCGATTTAAAATTCACGCTCTATGGTAAAATTAGCATTTTTGTTTTGTTTTGATCCTTCGCTATGAATTAGAAGATTTATTATTTCTTACAATGCATGTTTAAAAATTTTAATACAATAAGAAAATTTATTTATTTTATTGTTATTATTTTGCTTGCATCAATAAGATATTCCCACAATATACTGATTATCAAAAAGTATCAAACTTTGGTATCAATTAAAAAATAATCTATAAATAAAGAAAAAATTAAAGATGTTCCAATTTATATGGGCAATGAGAGCGGGTCGGAGCACGCCACACCAATCAACAATTCCCACTAGTCTAGGTGCATGCGTAACACGGATTACATACTAGCTTCCAAAAATAACTTATGCAATAGCTTTCACAGTAAGGGAAGATCTCTATATTGTAAAGAAAATTATACTCTTAGATATGGAAAAAGAAAATTATACTCTTAGATATGTGCGGACAGGGTCGGAAAAAGAAAATTATACTCTTAGATATGTGCGGACATGGTCGGTTTGATCTTCATGCATACGATAAGTATGTATAAAGAACAATGGTTGATTTATCTTTGGCCGACAAGAAGTACAAGCATCACTGGCTAATGTTCCTATAAAAAATAAGAATTGTCAAAATGATAAATGGTAATAATTATGGCAGTGCCCTGTAAATCAAGGATGAAATAGAATAACATTTTGTTCGATAATGAAAAAAGGAAACATCATATCGACACCATAATATTTCCAAATAAAATTGTTTGTGATTATTTATATTCTATTATAAGTTTTGTATTTATGATGAACACTACCGCTACTTGGAATTAATAGAATGATGGGTTAAAAAGAAGAGCATTAGTAGGGTTGTCAATGGATGCTGACAACATTGCCAATTACATGTAAAAGCACTCAAATCTATTGGTTTTTATGTTTCAATTGATGGGTCGATATTGAATATACGATTTGAAAGTTTTAGTTAATAAAACCTAAATCCATTTTGATCGGTCTATATTGTGAAAAGAAAGATTGAGACGGGTGATTGTTTTTTGTTACATCGTGTGAAAGTTTTATCGTTTCTATGTGTCAATTGTCTGGCAAATGTGTTATCACTGTGATTGTATGCATATAAATGAATAATTAATTCCATTAGCGAATAGATTACTGATAATTCAATTAAATCTAGAACATGACGTAGCTTAAGTTTTTTCTCAGCAACCAAAGTATCAATTTCAAACAAGAATGAAATTGGTCGCCAGGAATAAGGTTGGTCCAATAATTCCAACAGTTGAGAAAATAATAAGATGTGCAAAGTCCTCAAGCCCAACAGTCCAACTAAAATTTTGAATCACACGCACATCAAATTTATATTACAAGTATGTGCAGAAGAAAAAAGGAACAAAAGAATGGAGATCTTTGAACAAGGGACCTCGCAATATCACGCTCGACATCAATCTAAAGTAGAGGACTTGAAACTTAAAAGTAACTTTTTGACTTCTTGGAAGAAGTAAGTTTGGGTATAGAATTCAGATCAAAGCAAAAAAGACCATATCTTTTTACGAAGCAAAAAAATATTTTGCGTATGATTTATGTTCTTGAGGATTCTCTTTTTGTATCCAAACACGTTATAATTAGGCATTTGGATGTACACTAAAAACTAAGTTTTCTATTTCTAGAAATTAGCTTATGAATATTTTTCAAAATGACTTCTAGAAGCAATTTTTTTTTGCTTTTAAATAAATAAAATGTTATTTTTCACTGGTTAAGAACTCGACTCTTGGTATTCAAACATGTTGTATCGACAATTGAGTTTGTATGACTTCAAAGCTTACTACAATAGCACTTCTATCATTGAAGCGTAAAGCTCTAGGTACTAGCGTAGGATTCTTAAAAGTTAAGTGTCGATGGCTTTGACGCGTAAATAATATGTTTGAGACCAATTATAGCACAAATCGAGAGAACAACTAATATATAAATTCAACATGGGTGAAGAAAGCACAATCGATAGCTTAATAAAAAACTCTTATGATCCTTAACCTTCGTTTATTTCGGAAAACAAATCTCACGTGGAATCTATAAATAGGTAAACACATCATAACCTGCTTTGTCTAATTAATCTATAAAAAAATGTTAATAAGGAAAAAGGTTTGACAAAAAAAAAAAAAAAACGTGTAATTACGTTTGATTGCAAATATTCATAGTGTAAAAAATTTAATTATTTTAACTCCGGAATTTATGGAGTCAACTTATTTTTGATTATTTAATATCTACCTATAAAATTAATCAAAAATAAGTTGACTCCATAAAATTAATACATGAATTTAGGTTTATAATATCAAATTTATATCATCAAATCATTAGATACCTAAAGAGTATCAGACTTCCCAACCCCTTTAAAAAATCAAACTAATCAAAGATTGTCCAAAAATAATCTAACGCATTTAACCACGGGCGGGGGGCGGCCCAAACACTTAAAAGAGTTTATCCCATCGGCTCTGTGCGTAGCACGGGTTCCTTATGAAAGGCGAGTCATGGTACAATAGATGTGCGTCATACTAAATGGATTGATTCAGCGATAATAAGTATAAATGTTAAGTTGTAAATACCTTTCTATTTCTTATTACATGTTATAAGATAGTAATATATGCATTATGACAGTTACTTTCTCCAATTCATAGAATACAAACTAGACTCAACATAGCACTTATCACATTGATCAACTTATAAATCTCGACATCAATAAAGTTGTAGTAACATTGCATGTGCACTTCTAGCATTTCACTTTTTTTTTTTTTGAAAATTTCATTTCACAAATTTGCACGTGATATATATATATATCCTCCAAAACTTTTACAGATAAAATCGTTGCATAAGATAATTTTTTAATAAAAAAAATGCCAGAAAAAAACGTGTAATTATGTTGGATTGCTAATATTCATAGGCGTATAAAATTTAATTATTTTAACTCCAAAATTTATGGAGTCAACTTCTTTTTGATTATTTAAATATCCGCCTACAAAATTAATACATGAATTTGGGTTTATAATATCAGATTTATATCATCAAATCATTATATACCTAAAGGGTATAAAACTTCCCTATCCCTTTAAAAATCAAAGTAAAAAAAAATTGTTCAAAAATAACCTAACGCATTTAACCACGGGTGCGGGGCGAAGCCCTGCCACACCAACTGAGCTGATCCCATTGGCCCCGGTGCGTAGCACGGGTTGGATACTAGTACAATATAAATAATATACCCCGTAGACTTTGCTTG
>JAJJWW010018159.1:0-84499 GCA_023531295.1 Papaver armeniacum | reverse complement strand
GGAGACAGGCCGTGGAGATTCCTCGCTTCCGATGTTGACAACTTCGAGTTCATCTGTGGTGGAGTTGGTTCCGTCCTGCAGTTGTCGTGGTGCATCCGACACCTCCTCTTGTGTCTCTTTGTTGTGATTGCATTCCATTGGGAGGAGAGACTGGGTGGTAGTCTCCCCTGCTAATTGCTAATAGCGGCGCCGATATACGGTTTTCCCTTTTTCGTCACGACTCGCAATAAAAGCCCGCTCCCGCTTGGTATGAGTATGAGCCATACTTCCGTTTGATGAGGAGAAATTGGCGTGCTTTTCCTTTAGAGAGATGGCGCGAGATTGGGTCTCTTTGTGCAGTGATATGAGCCTGTCTTCTTCTTCGATTAGCATCCATGCCGGGAGTGGAGTGCAGTGGAATTTGCCTGATGATTTCTGTAAATTTTCCTTCGGTTCGAACATCTCCATACCAAAGATTGGTGTATAAGGAGATGATGACGCAGAAATGCGAATAACTTCTTCATTCAACATGCTCTTTAGGCACTGGTGATATGTTGAAGGAATGATCCTGTTATTATGGAGCCACGGTCTTCCCAGTATCATGTGGTAGTCTGGTTCTTTCTCGATTACCTCAAACTTTACCTTCGATTGGATTGGTCCCACTGACAGATTCATGTTGATGTATCCATACGTGCTGGTTTGGTTGCCTTCGAAATCTGTCATCATGGTAGGCTGCCGTATAATTTTGCTTGGCCGCACATTGGCTGTTCTGAGCATTCTGAGAGTAATAACATTGAAGGACGCCCCCGTGTCGACGAGGGCCCTTTTTAACTCCGAATCCTTGATGCGAGCAGTGACGTGCAGGGCCCGGTTATGTCCTTCTTCTGCCATCATGTCGTCTTCAGTAAATGTAACATTGTTGACAGACATTTATGACATTCTTGAGGTCTCCGAGCGTAAAGGAACCAAACACGTATCTAGGGCTATTTGATTAATCGCAGAATGTCTCCGCTCGCCGGTCCTTTGAAAGGTGCGAGAAGTTCACATAAAATTTCCACCAACGTGGTCGCTTCATGGTTCACCTACTTCGATTGGTGGTGAAGATGTTGATTTGAGAAATGCGGGACGTCAGTCCCCAGTGTTGAAATTTCCGGGGCGGGTGAACCGCTCAAATCTGATGTTAATCTGATAAGAAAGTTGAGTATGTTGTTTATCGTCTCCCTCATAAGGTCCAGGTTCCTTTTGTGGATTTCCTAAACTTGTGCCAATTCGGCCAACCTTGGAATCCTCCACGTCTGCGCCATTAGGTGTCGTGTTGGGGGAATAGGTATCGTCATTCGTCAGAGTCGGAGTAGAATTTGGGATCACGGACTCGGTTCTAAGGCCAACCATCTTCTGGAAATCGAGTTGTAACCGCGAGATTTGATCTCCCACTGTGGTCGCCAATTGTTAATGGGTGAAAACCGTTTCTAATTTTGGTAATTTGGTGTATGGATGGGAAAATCGAATCTAAACCCTAAACAATGCACTGCACGGAGTACTTTTGATTCGAGAGATCAATCGCATAATCCGGCCTAAACCAAGAAATGGTCGTTCTGTGCTTGCTTCGGTCACAAAGTGAAGGAGAAGGGTTGGTCTTAGGGAGGGAAGCGAAGAGAGTGTTGAGACCAGAATCGTTGATTCGATGGTGTGGTTGTTTATGACTTGTATCTCAAAGTAGAATCGGCTAGCGGAATGGAAAGCTACCAGGAGTGATTTCTAGATACTTTGTGTTGTCTTGAAACCAAAACTTGTTGTTTCGTGGTAAATAGGTGAAACCTATTTATACAAGTCATATTGAAAGGTACCATGGTCTCGTAGGAAATGGAAACGATTGAGTGGTGGAAGAATAGAGTAACGTGTAACCGTCAAGCATTATGCTTTCATGATGAAGGATGTTTACACCCGTTACTTTCATCACCACTAATTATCCCACTTCATGACACTTTCTTATAACGGGCGTATTGCACGCCGCATGTCGTAAACCGCCATACCAATACCCCGATGAGTATCCCCAGGTTTGTGACATGTTTGATGTCTCGAGTGTTTTCGTGGAAAACATGTAGCGAAGTTGCTATGTGGGCAAGTCAAAGTCAAGAGACTTGCCATAGAAAATAACATGTGATGCTATTAGGCTTGCCTTGGCCGCCGCCTAAAACTTGCCACAAGTCCGCGGTTTGGTGGCGAACTTGAATGGATGAGATTGCATCTCATGAAGAAGGGTAGCCGTGATTATGGCTACCTTCATTGCTGGTAATGTCACGGTGGCGTTTTTACTCTCTGGCGGTGGCATTGCATAAAGATGATTTGGCATATCCGTGCATGCTGCTGGCACGGTGGTATAAGTGGCGCTCGGCGTAGCCATGGCCACTAGTCACTGTTGCACGGAACTTGCCGCAAGTCTGTCGATTCGATGGCGAACTTGGATGGCCGAGATTGCATCTCATAAGGAAGGGTAGCCGTTGATTATGACCACATCTTTGTTGTGTAGCAAAATGGCGCCATTAGCATAGTCGCGCTGGCGTAGCGGTGGCATAGCGGCATGCCGGTGGCGTAGCCGTGGATGCTTTTTTGGCATATTGGTGTTAGATCTAAATATGGCTCGCAAACATTGGCATTGTTGCCACATCGATCCCAACGCTCCGGGAAATGTTATTTGGCTTGGTTGGCGTAGCAATTTGCCCAAATTAGGGTTTGGCATGTCGAAACCCTAATAAGTGCGTGTGGCATGTCCGCGACATGGTGGCGTTGTGGCATGGCCACACCTGTGGCGTTGTGGTATGTCCAAAGCTAGGACTTGGCTCCGTGGCCAAAGTTAGGCCAAAGTTAGGGCTTTAGGGCTTGGCGGCTAGGGTGGTGGGACTTAGGTTGGGTTAACCCACCCAACCCGGCTAGGGACAACATATTTCAAAAAAACTTGGGCAACCTTGGGCATAAATTTTACAAACCCGAGTTAAATTTGGGCAAGCATGGCACAAATATTTTTAACCCAAACAACCCGCGTATGATATAGCCTATTTTATAATTGGTATTATTATCTAGGAATTTGGGATATTATCTTCAAATCTAATATTGAAAATATAAATTATATCCATTAATCATTCAATATGTTATATTATTGGGCTTTAAGATAAATAAGGCATGACCAAGGCTAGGATTTGGCATCGTGGACAAAATTAGGGATTGGCGGCATGGCCAAGGCTAGGATTTAGCACCGTGGACAAAGTTAAGGCGTGGCCAAGGCTAGGATTTGGCAGCAAAATTAGGGATTGGCGTGGCCAAATTTATGGCTTAAGGCGCGGCATGGCCAAGGCTAGGCTATTTGGCGCCGTGGCCAAAGTTAGGGTTTGGTGGCATGGCCAAGGCTAAGTGGCTCGTGGCATGTTCTGCGGCGTGTTATGCTTGGCATGCCGATTAATATATTGTTGTGGCGGGCGCATTTGGCTTGGACAGATTAGTATGGTGGTGCGGCGGGGTGCATTTGGCCTTTAATGTATGGTGGCGAGTTTAGAGCGACTTGATTGGTCAAGAAAAGGGGCCGGCCAAACATGAGGCGCGGCTGCACCTCTATTGCTCATGGCGCATTAAAGTGGCATAATTGGTCGGTAGGAAGGAGAGGGTCCGGCCAAGCATGTGCGTGGATACACTTCCGGTGTGAGTGTGGCGGCTTTAGAGCGACCTGATTGGTCGATGGAAAAGGGGCCGGCAAGTATGGGCCCATCCACAACTTATGTGCGGGTGGCAAGTTAAAGGCGACCTGATTGGTCGAGGGAAATATGGTCGGTTTAGGATGGGGCGTGGCCAATGCCAAATGGCGTCGACTGGCCTAAGGCATGGCCACGCCTCCCTTTCTGCTGCTCCTATCATGCGACTCCCTGTTTTCTGACTCTGGGCAAGATTTTGCGTCTACTAATCCATGGCGGATTAATTACCTAGTTTGCCTAGGCTTAAATTTCTACAAGCAAGGTCTAATATACTGCGCAGCGTAAAACCCTAACTTTTGCAAGTTAGCCAGGGTAATGGATTGAATTCTATGTGTTGACACAGAGTTCTTTTAAGTTCATTTCCAGAGAGCAGCATGCTTTCCGATTGAATACCTTATGCAAAGACCTCATCCTTGATATTTGGAAATTCGTGCTACTCTGTTGCGAGTGAACACAAATTGTCATGCCATACCAACCTTAAGGGTTCAGCCGGGGAACATAGCATAAAGAGTATTCAAAGAAACTTATATTAAGTGAATATGGGCAAGGCGCCGAAATTTACAGAACATCTGGGATGGTTGCTACATGCGCCAATCTGGATAAATTTCATGTAAATATATTGAACAGCTCAATAAATATACCAATAGAGAGGTTAACATTCATGGCTCCATTTCCTTACATAGTGACGTCATATCAGATGCAAGGTTTTACGATTTTAACCCTAAGCTAAAAACCACCATCAACAACAACAAAAATGGTAACACTCCAACTCTTACCTGTTTACAATTTCACTAACAGTAGTGAACTAAGAACAAAAGTTTTAAGAATTTGCTTGTTTCTTCAAACCTGCGAAGATGGGCAAAGTCCATTATTCAAAAAATCATAAATTGATTTTCATAAAACCGTGAACAACCCACGTAAATTTGTACTGTGTTAACATTCACTGATTTTTCAAAAATTGGACAGACGTCCATTCTACAATTGTGAAAACTCACATACAGACATTATTCCACCATGTATAATTGTCTACTTTCAACAGTTGTTCATAATCAAAACATTGATTTTACAAAAATATATTTTAACGTGAAACTCACGTAAATTTGAAAAAAAAAAAAAAATATTTTTGCTCCCTTGCGCGAGCATCCGTCTTTGAAACGAGAGTATATTTTCAAAAATTTGTGAACGCTCACATATCGAAAATAAATTTTTTCATGAAAGCTCATAGACAAAATTTTTATTACTAACAGACGCATGTCTATTCAAAAAAAAAAATTCCTCCTATGCTAGGGATGATTACTCGTTTCTTAAACTAACTAGCGAACATCCGTTCCTAAAACAAGGATTTACTTTTTTGGATTCGGGCCCGTAAACGCTAAACCGACCAAAACTGGACGTCCGACCGTCCAAATCAGCAGTGCCTCGTCTCTCCGTACTCGTGAGATGACACTCTATCATGCTCACAGGATCCTTATCTGGGCATTTGCTCGTACATGACATCATTGGAGCCAATCGGGAATTCTGAAAATGCCTTTGTACGACTAAGTTCGACTGCTTATCTTGTCTTCTGGAAAATCACCATCTATTGCTTACTTCGGAACATGACTGTCCCTCACTAAGCTGGGGACTTAATGTTGATGGTGGATTTTCAGCAAGGGCTAAAATTGTAAAATCATGATACGGCATGTTTCTGACCCGGCTTCAGGAACGCATGCGACTTTTTTATATTTTACGATCCGTAAATCGTTTCACGATCTCTGACTGAGTGAGCATTCCTCTCAGAGCCATGATGAATATGTTTCTCAAAAGGCCTCCCAGCTGAGCGTTCGATGCTGCACACATTTCGTCATGACCTCTACGTAGAATCAAATGATTGGGCGGTTCTCTAGACATAATTGTTTGTTAGAGAGCTTAATGTCTTTAGGACGTCACGTTGCTCGTTGTTCCCTGACTACATAGAGACCCACCTCTACATAGAATCTTAAAGATTGGGCGGATCTCTAGACATAATTGTTTGTTTGAGAGCTTAACGCCTTCAGGACGTCACTTCTCTGACTATGTAGAGAGACCGTGTATAGATTCAGGCGGTTTTCTAGACATGATTGTTTGTTAGAGTGCTTAACGCCTTCAGGACGTCAACGATGCACGTTGTTCCCTGACTATACACCCTTCAAAATGAGTATGATGCTTCAATTATCTCATATCTCGATTTTGCAATAGATTAATTCTAGCGTGACATTCACCGACGGAATTCCTAGAAAGTAATCTATTTGATCTCATTACTCCGTTCCATGGCTGATCCCCGGCTGATTCCATGGATTAGTAATAGATAACCATTTTATCTCATTACTCCGTTCCCTGAATCCCCCGGCTGGATTCCATGGATTAGTAATAGATACTCAACTCATTTTATTACTCCATTTCATGAATCATTCCCATCTGAATTTCATGAATTAGTAATAAATATTCAACAACTGGGCCACTAAGCCACCGTCGAGTAAGTCCCGAGAAAATGGTGCAAGTGTACTTGACAATAATGCACGAAGGAGCACCAACGCACGAACGAACGATCGAAAACATGGACAAACAAGCAACTTATGGAGGAAAATTTCTAGAATACAAAACAAAGCTTGGCTAAGTTAGGCTAGATAAAGAGCGGCCGAGATTTGTCTAGGAGGGATAAATCTACTGCTGTGGTTTTTTCAACTAACCATTATAAATACTTTATTAATTAGTGTCCTATTAATTTCTCATGATGAATGATTCATTTATTTCATGATAAATAAGTTTCTTAAAAACTATATATATATATATATATATATATATTGATCGGTATCAGTAAAGAATTTGGTGCTGGCGAGTTTCGAACTCAGGTAACTGGTATCATCACCCAATGACTTTACCATTGAACTACAATGACCCCAATTAAAAATCATATTAATATTTTTTAATAGTGGTAGTGAAAGAAGCAGTTGGTGGTCGAAACAGTAACGTGTATTTATGAGTGGCGGAGGTGGTAACATTACTGGTGGTGGAAAAAATAATGGCGTGGCTGGTTTTTACGTACGATGGTGGATGTTAGTGAATAGTAGTGGACAATAATAGTTTTGTGTCTTTACAAAATGAGAAATATTTTATTGTGATAGATGTAGTTGGCTGTTTTTGCACAACTGGTAAGGACAAAACACAAATATTTTGAGGAGGATACTAAATCATATAAGATAATATGATAATGACCGTTGGATCACCCAAATGGGATCCCAGCTATTTATAGTACCCGATCGAATAAATCATAGTATTAAAATAAAATTGATTACATTTCCGGAATACTTAACAAAGTTTGGACAAGTTAGGCTAGATAAAGAACTATCAAATTTATACTTGCAGAACATAAATCTCATCACGGTGTCACTGTAGTACAGTGGTAAAGTCATTGGGTGATGAGACCGGTGACTGGAGTTCGAAACTCGCCAGCATCAAATTCTTTACAGATCAAAAAAAAAAACATAAATCTACCGCTATAAATGATCACGTTTAATTAAAATTTAATAATAAATGTTCAATTGATATTTCATAATAAATGTTTCTTTAATTAATCAAATGAATGAATATATTTTTCTCGATACATAATAAATTTATTTGATATGAACCATATCAGTAAGCATTAATGGTGGTTGTGATGGTAGGCAGTGGTGGGGATAATGGTGGCGGGTATTGGTGAAAATGGTGGAGTGGTGACGATGGTGGAAGAAGTAGTGGTAGTAGGGTGAGAAAAAGGGTCCTAAGATAGGTAAATGAAACACTAATGGTGGTTGTGATGGTGGGTGGTGGTGGTGGATCGGCGGTGGGGATAATGGTGGTAGGTATTGGTGAGACTGGTGAAGTGATGACGATAATGTGGTGGTGGAAGAAGTAGTGGTAGTAGGGCGAGAAAATGTGTCCTAAGATAGGTAAATTATTTAGTAACCCTTGGTTAATTTTTCTTTGTTTTGTTTTAATTTGCTTTTAGTTTTTAAGTTACTTTTTTTTATTCTTTTTTAAAATTAAAACAATTTTTAAAAGGCCAGATTTTTTCAAAAAAAAAAAAAGGATGTTGTGATTTTAAGATTTTGCGGGTAGGGGGCAGGAAGAAAAATGAAACCTATAAAAAAATTGACCAAACACAAGGCTACACGCGAATTAATTGTATTCGGTTCAGTTTCTCACATCTCTCTTTATTCCCTTTTTTTGTCATGGTTTCTGTTTTCATCATTATTTCTCCCCTACTTCATGGGGTTATGCAAGCCTACGCGTGATTTAATTGTAATTGATTCAGTTTCTCACATCTCACTTTATTCCCCTTTTTTGTCATGATTTCTGTTTTTGTCATTTCTCCGCAACTTCGTGTAATTATGCATGCTTGAGAAATAGTTCATGATAATAGGTAAAGAGACAAGAAAAAAAATGGATCAAGAATTAAATATTATTATAAATTTTAGGAAAATGAATAAACACAAATCTATGTAAATTGGGAACCCAACAATTTATATCAAAGAGAAAAATTAAATTGTAATGCTAACAAATTTTGCAAGATTAATCTAATTGATTTTAAAGTAATTTTAGGTGTTTTTAGTTTTGTTACAAGTTTGGTGAATGACCTTTGATGATATTTATTTGAAGTAGTCAACGAAGTAATGTTCTACTAGGATTTTCTCTAACGATTAACTATGTTTGTCCCAAAGGGTTGTATGACCTACATACACAATATTAAAAGATTTGAGGATAAGGACATGTTTATTAACCAACTCCTCAAAACATTTAGATCCGGATCGACCGGTTCGATTCTTCTCTGACAATTACGACAATGTATGAATCGGTGGATACATTTGAAACACATATCCTTACCCGTGCCGTTACGGCACGGGTTGAGACCTAGTTATTAAATAAAATAAGCAAGAGGCGTGGGACCGGACCCGCCGGCCGTGCCACCGTGGCCGGTCCCCTCTCTTATTATTTTAATTTATTTTATTTTAATTTATTTCCCTCATCTCATGGAGACTCCTTCATTTGAGCAAACTCCCTCATTTGATCGAAACTCCCTCGTTTGAGCGAAACTCTTAGTTTTTCTATACTTTCACCGAACAAAATAGGGAAAGGTGTCACGGGACCGGGCCACCTAGCCGGCCGGCCATGCCCTAGCCATGGCCGGTCCCACATCTCACAATCCCTTATTTTCTCATATTATTATTTCCATCATCTCATGGAACTCCATCGTTTGAGCGAAAACCCTAGTTTTTCAATATTTTCTCAAATATTGCTCAAACCCTGGAAAAGGCAAAAAGTCAAATGGTCACTTGACCGACTAGGCTACTCACGTGAAATATTAAAACATTATTATTTTAATATTCTCAAAATATTGGTCGCACGAGCGAAGTTCTGCTCGCTCATTCGAGCAAAATTGAGAGTTTCAGTCAAGATCAAACTCTTCTGAAAATCCAAAATATTGCTCAAACGCTCATCAGAAAATACCAAAACGGACAATATAGTGACACGGGCATGCTGCCTTGACCGAACAAGGCCGGCCCTAAGGCTTACAATGAGCCGGTCCCACACATCTTCATGATTTTGACCTAATTTGCTATCAATTGTTCATATTGGTTCCAAAATCTTTCCAACCAACTTGGGGCTCGCTCAAACGACTGTCAGCTGGTCCCACGACCACCAAGGGCCAGTTTTCATCCCCTCTTGGTCGGTCCCTCATCTCTCCATAACTAAGTTTTATTACCTAATGCTCACACGAGCACTATTCTAATAAATGATTAAACCAGCGTTTGATCGTTCTTTCACCAACCCAGTCAACAATGGACTTTGGTGCACGCTCACTCGAGCACTTGGGCGCTACGTGGTCGACCATCATCCCACGTGGTCGATACCTCCTTCACTCAATGACCCATTTTTGAGTACATCATCAATTGACCAGCAATTGATCAAAATTAGGGTTTCGAATGAATGCTTTGAAAATCATAATTTTTGAGCAAGTTCAAACACTAATAGATTTATGTTGATCCAGCAATCAACATCTGGATTAATTATATAATATTTGGTCAGGCTACCAATATTTTAATTAATATTTTATTGGGTCACATTACCAATAATTCATCGAATGAGCAATACTTGCTCGATTGTTCGAATATTGATCGACTATTAATATTGATAATTTATCGAATTGAGAAATACTTGCTCAGCTCGATGCTCGAATATTGATTCAACTATCAATATTCGATAATTCATCGAATGAGCAATACTTTCTCGATTGCTCGAATATTGATCAACTATCAATATTCAAGAATTTATCGAATTGAGAAATACTTGCTCAGTTGCTCGAATATTGATTATCAATATTCAGTAATTCATCGAATGAGCAATACTTGCTCATTTGCTCGAATATTGATCACCTATCAATATTCAATAATTTATCGAATTGAGCAATACTTGCTCGGTTGCTCGAATATTGATTCAACTATCAATATTCGAAATTCATCGAATGAGCAATACTTGCTCGATTGTTCAATATTGATCCAACTATCAATATTCAGTAACTTATCGAGCAATACTTGCTCAGTTGTGAAAAAATGGGGGTACAACAACCACACCCAATATTTCGCTTAGCAATCTATATGAACTAACTCCAATATACTTTTAAGAGAATCAACTAGACAGTCAGATTCAATCTTAATAAAAGTATATCAAAGAGTTATATCTCTCTTTATCGGTTAAATACTTACTCAAGCAAATAGAAATCTGCCAGTCTAATTGAATACAAGAGAAAACACTTGAACGGTACCAAAGACCAATGTTCAAGGATCAATCAATTTTAATCAACAACCAATGGTGGGATTTCCCAATTGATCGATTCAACGCACAACCTATGATATTTCAATTATATAACAAAATATAATGCGGAAAAGAAATAACACAGACACCAGAAGTTTTGTTAACGAGGAAACCGCAAATGCGAAAAACCCGGACCTAGTCCAGATTGAACACACACCGTATTAAGCCGCTCATACACTAGCCTACCACAAACTAACTTCGGTCTGGACAGAGTTGAACCCCAATCAATCTCACACCGATCCAAGGTACAGGTTGCGCTCCTTACATCTCTGATCCCAGCAGGATACTACGCACTTGATTCCCTTAGCTGATCTCACCCACAACTAAGAGTTGCTACGACCCAAAGTCGAAGACTTTAATAAACAAATATGTATCACACAGAATAGTCTACGATAATAGATAAATCTGTCTCCCACATAAATTCCTACGAGTTTTTGTTCCGTCATTTGATAAATCAAGGTGAATAGGAACCAATTGATAACCCGGACTTATATTCCCGAAGAACAACCTATTATTATCAATCACCTCACAATAATCTTAATCGACTAACGAAAGAATATATTGCGAAATCACAAACGATGAGACGAAGATGTTTGTGACTTCTTTTATATCCTGCGTATTGGAGAAATCAATCTCAAGTTAATCTTTACGATTGTACTTAGTACGATAGAAACAGCAAGATCAGATCACACAACTACGAGAAAGTAGTATCGGTCTGGCTTCATAATCCCAATGAAGTCTTCAAGTCGTTAACCTATAGGGTCTCGATAGAAACCTAAGATTAAAGGAGAATCGACTCTAGCTTATACAACTAGTATCACACAGGAGGTGTGGGGATTAGGTTTCCCAGTTGATAGAGTTCTCACTTATATAGTCTTTCAAATCAAGGTTTGCAATCAATGTTAGCTTAGTAACAAAGCGATCAATATTCATCGTTAGATGAAAACCTGATTAGATTCAAGGTAATATCTTTCAACCGTTAGATCGAAACTTAGCTTGTTACACACAAATGAAATGCACATTTTTAGGTTTGTGTAACCGTACCCAAACATGTACATTTAGTTGGTTCAACAGTAGTTAACCAAATGGTTAGCCATATGAGCACTTTCATATCAACCATATTCTTCTTTACCATAACTAGTTCAAATGACTCAAATGAACTATTTAGAGAGTTGTTCAATTGCTTAGTTCTTTATAATAGAGACATGATTGAAACAAAAACGATTTGATTCACTCGAATCGATTCATGAACTTTATAGCCACGGTTTGCAATTATGCATTCCTTAGTTTTAATAAGTTTAAGTTCACAAATAATCGTTTTTAGAAAATAACCAACTTAAGTACGCGGACTTAAGTTCCCGGAATAAGTTTGTTTTTAGTTTACAAACTCCAGCAGAATTTCTCGGGATGAGAACTTCCGACAAAGACGCGGACTCTAGTTCCGGTTTTCTTGAGCAAAGAAAGTACGCATACTTTGGTTCAAGGAATAAGGACTTACACACATATGTGTTACCACACAATGTTTAAATCTTTCCATGGTTATATAATCTAAACTCTCTTTTCAATCATTGAAACATTCTTAGAGGACGCTATATAGTTGTTATTCACAAACCATTTTTCGTCAAAGCCATTTTCAAGTGATTGAAACTTAATATGACTTTTGTCACTAGTAAAGATGAACTTGGCCAAAGCGAAAGCTTACCAACACATATTTTGAGAAATAGATAAGCGAGATAAACTCGGCTCGATATAGCAAATGTATATAATCATAGTCTATATAGCAAAACGACTTTTGTCTCAAGATAGGAGATAGAGTAGATAGACTTTTGAGTGATAGATAAGTTCAAGTCTCCACATACCTTTTAGTCGATGAAGTTCCACAAGTTCCTTGAGTAGTTCTTCGTCTTTGTATGATGATTGCCATGGAGTCTTGAGCACAACTACACTTTCTATCCTAGTCCGAGACTTAGCTAATAGTAGACTAGAAATCAAGACTTATAGTTTTGATCACTAACATTGAAAAACATGCTTGAGATAGCAATGCATGCGAGTTCGACCGAGCAGTGCTCTAACAATCTTCCCCTTTTTCAATTTTAGTGACAAAACTATCAATACATATGGAATACAAAAATAGATAAATAAACTTTTGTAGCTCCTCTTCCACATGCCTGATCTTCTTAGTTCTTCAACATTACTCGAAATCTTCGTAACTTCCAAGTACTCCAATGATTCCAAAGGTTGTAAGTTTAGCATCATCGTTGTTGAAAATCCGTAGCCATAACAATGAGAAAATAAGAATTCTCAATCATTGTTACACAGTGTCATAGTATTATTACACAACATCAAAGTTCAATTGCATTACAAATTCGACAACAATACTATGGTGATATGTATCACTCCCCCCTTAGTCAATACTCCATCTCACATGGAAACCACTCCTCCTTACATAATGATCCGAAAACCATATGTATTTGTAGTGTGAACTACACATTAATTCTCCCCCTTGTCAATAAAATTGGCAAAGGTACGAAAACTAGTGGGATCCTAATGAAATATCCATAGAGACATTTCATGACCAAAAGCAAGCACATATCAACTTTTTAGATGCAATCATATAGTCAAGCTAAATGCTTTCATCAATGAGTTTACAAAGATACAAGATAACCCCTATAATATTCCACAGCCGCACTCCCCATAAAGATTTGGAAATTAAGCACAAGTTCAATTAAGAACTCTCCCTCATAAAATGTCATTCCCGAAAGAACAACAAGAGCGACCTTAATTTCAAAAGAAAAGAAGGATTTCTATGGACATAACACACTAAGAAACTGTTTATGGGTGAAAACTACTCCTGCAGAATTTGGTAATTTGGGGTGTGGATGAGGAATGAATTTAAACCTTAAACAAATACACTGCGCGGTGAGTGCTTGTAGATTCGAGAGATCAATCTGTGCAAGTCCGGCCTAAACCAAGAAATGGCCGTTCCAGGACTTGTTTCGGTCACAAAGTGAAGGAGATGGGGTTGATCTTAGGGAGGAAAGCGAAGAAGGTGTTGAGATTGTGAAGGTGTTGGCTTGCTTATGACTTGTAACACAAAGGTGAGCAGGCTTGTGATTGATGCAAGCAAGCTCTGGGTGTTTGAATACGATTGGTATTAACACTTGGTTTTCTGTCTCGTCTGAACTTGTGTTGTTTCTCCTTGTCTCCTATTTTTCTCTTGTTTTCTTCTTGTTCTGTTGAAAATAAGGAGGAGAACCTATTTATACAAGTCATTGAGCCTTATTCACGTCTCTCGTGGGAAGTGGAGGAAGTGGAGTGATGGAGTAGTGGAGTTGTGCGTCGGTGCCACACGACCAGTCTTGCCCACTTCTCCTGTTCATCTCTAACCGTCCATGACTTCCTGACACGTTCTTGTGATGGCGCGTTGCACGCCGCACGCCGTAAACCGCCGCACCAATACCCCAGTATGTATCCCCCCAGTTTGTGACATGATTGATGTCTAGAATGTGTGGATCGTGGATCCACGAAAGATAGCATGTAATGCTGAATTGAATAACTGTGTTATTCAGGAAGTCGATACTTGTGAAGTATCGTGTGTATTTTATGCAGCAACTGCATTATGGTGTGGTAAAGTGATGGGTAATGACGCCTAACTAACCAAATAACTCTTGACTGGGGTTGTATAACCAAGTCGGTGAAGTTGAACGGATGAGATGATCTTTGAGACACTCATCTGCGACCATTAATGGATATTAGGGTTTTTGAAGATGTGCGCAAGCATCACTCTTTAGCTTGGTCGAAACCAAGCATGGAAAGGGATTTGGAGAGGGCCGACCGGGCATGTGTGTAGACGGCATGCCGGTGTACACGCCTACACCTCACCGTCCCATGGAGGCGCGATCTAGGCCACTCAATTTAACCGGTAAAGTTGAGTGGTTGAGATCGGTTTGCGGCAGGAAATTGATGCCGCAAAAGGGTTGGAAACCGGCGTGACATCCCTAGTTTGGGCACGCGTTTCAAGACGACACATCTTGGTCGGTCATACCAGCGTGTAGGTGGTAGGCTGGTGTTCACACCTATACCTGACTATCCCATGAAAACGTGATCTAAGCCACTCAAATCATCCGGTGAAGTTGAGCGGTCGAGATCAGTTCGTGGTTTGGGAGGCGCGGCCATGCTAGTTTGGACGCACGTTTTGGATTGACCAGGCATGATATGCCTTGGCCGAACACATGAGGAGGTAGATGGGCCCACGGTGGTCATGCTGGTATGACCGGCCCTTGTTTAATCTAATCCGTGACCCTCCATTCGTGCCGGAGAAGATGGACGCGCGTGATGACTTGAAACCCTAATTTTGGCTTTCAAGCCGTGCGTCATCTCTTGTTTGGGTGATGATTTTGTCACGGCCGAACATTGTTGGTCTTGACCGATTGGTCAAGTGTGTAGGCGGGCCACGGTGATCGTGTTGACATGCTCTCGGGCCCTTTGAGTCTACATCTACACCCTCCATCTATACTGCGAAGATGGATGGTTGAGACTGTTTTGCGACACATGTAATATGCCGCAAACCCTAATTTAGGGTTTTCCGTCCATAATGCTTGGTATGAACGGTTTCTTGGCAAGCTAGGCCAATGAACGACCATGCGGGGTCGGCCGTGGGTATTCCATACCTGCTTGGGGGTGATGGAATTGATCTGGGGTCATCCAATCATGCTTATGGAGTTGGATGACTGCGATCAGATCATATCCGGACTGATACGGTCAGTCCGGATGCTCAATCGGGCTAGTATAACACACCGAGAGGGGCTCAATCGGGCTAGTATAACACACCGAGAGGGGCTCGGGCTAGTATAACACACCGAGAATCAGCCTGTACGGGTATTTCGTACATGGTTTCATTATAGTGCTTGGAGGTTCGTGTTACTCTATAAGAGTAACACTCAGTCGTCATGCCACACTGATAATGAGTACTGGAAATACAAGGCTGATATGAAATTCACAGGAAGGGATTGTTGCCACATGCTCCAACCCGGAGGAATTTCATGTATTCACAGAATGGGATTGTTTCTACATGCTCCATTCTTGGTGAATTAAGTGAGGGAGTATCCAACACTTATAAATGACTTTATCTTTTACAAGATGTCAGCGCATGATTTTTCTGGTTTTTTTTACAAATTTAACCTTAAATGAAATTCCACCATCAACATTAAGTCCCCTGCCTAGCACATAATGGTTACACTATTGTGTGGTAGGCATGAGATGGTGACATACATATGTGAGAAAGACAGGATAAAAGGAGTTTACCCGGAAGAGTGTTGGCCGACCGCTAGTTTCCCACGCCGTCACGCTTGTATGGAATCCCTTGGTGGGGCCGGTTTCTTTCTTTGGGTATTTGAATCAAAAGAGGAAACCAAATAAGAGAGGAATCCTTCTTCTATTGGGATTCTTCTAATTTTTGTCTATAAAAGAGACCAATCTCCCTTTCTTTTTCTCACGAAAATTTTCTCTTGTTGTTGAGCAGCTCCCGTTCGGGTCTTCACTGCCGTCACCAACCGCCGCCACTCGCCGGAGCTCGCTGCCGTCACCGTTGCCGGAGTTGCCGCCGTCCAAGGTAAGTTTCACACTTTTTTTTTTTTTTTTTTTTGCTAGCTTGCTAGGTAAACACCTTTGGTAAGATGTGTATATGCTTAGCCTCTCCACCATTACATGCAAAACCTAGCTTTTAGGTTGTATCTTGAAAAGGAAAAACCTTGGCTTGAAATCTCGCATACACGATTCCCATGAATAAAGAAAATCGTGTTATGATGCGTGAGAATGAACGTGGGCCCGCCGTGTATGCCGGAACGTGGGTCTTACTCATATATGCTTGACTGAAATTTACACCGAACTTGAAACTTGTACCGGACTTGAAACCAATACCAGACTGAAAGTTGTACCGGACTGAAACTTGTACCGGACTGAAACTTGCACCTGACTTGAAATCAATATCAGACTGAAACTTGTACCAGACTGAAACTTGCACCTGACTTGAAATCAATACCGGACTGAAACTTGTACCAGACTTGAAATCAATATCAGACTGAAACTTGCACCTGACTTGAAATCAATACCAGACTGAAACTTGTACCAGACTGAAACTTGCACCTGACTTGAAATCAATACCAAACTAAAATTTGTACCGGAATTGAATGGTGTTTGGACCGGCCATCGTATGCTCCGATGTGAGTTGTGTCTTGCCGTGTGTGACTACATCTCTCCTGTGCTTTCATACAAGTTCTAACTCCTGTCTTTTATTTCATTGTGGAAGAAAAGAATCCTCGTTGAGATGTCTTCGAAGATAATGTTGGTGCCAAGTCGTGAAGTGTTGATGACTTCAAAGATATGCCGAACATTGATGATGAGTTGTTCACCTCGCCTTTCCCAAGCATTAGGAGACATCCTTCTCATAAGATAGTCTTGCTTTCCGATTCGAAAATATGGAACCGATCCATTCTCTTCTTCAAAGACTTGTGGTGAGATTTTGTCTCCAGAGAAACGAATATCCGCCTTCTCCTATTGACTTCAAGGTTTGCCATACTCCACTGGGTTCTTATGAAGGATGGATGAGGCGTATGTTGAGTAATAAGGGCATTAAGGATAATTTGGCCGAAGCGCAAATTCTCAATGCGGTCATGGCATCTGCTACTCTTGAAATTAAGAAAGACATGGAGGGTTTGATTACCTTCATTTCTCGGTGGCGCATTTCTACTCATACAACCATATCTAGATGGGGAGAAATGACTATTACTCTGGAGAGTGTAGCTGCATTAATGAACCCGCTGTTGTTTGGAAGTCTTTCTTACGAGCTCTCGATACGGAGAAAAGTAACTATGGTGCTATACTTCAAAAAGTGGCGTAATTCGACAGTCTGGACAAGGAAGAGAAAAAGGATGCGAGATGCTTTTACACCTGGTGGGTGTCGGAGTGGTCTCCTGCGGACCCAGAGCCGGACCAAGAGTTGGAAAACGAGCTCAGTGTGATTGCGTTCCTGTCTTTATGGCTATCCAGGGATATATTCGACGATGGTTCTGGAAAGAAGACCATTAGAAGTGACCTTGTTAAGATTGCTATAAGGCTGGCGAAGGGTGAAGTTCTTCCTCTGGGCTCATTGTTCCTTGGATCACTGTATTCTCACTTGGATGCTTTAGCAATGGACATGCATGCTTCTAACGGGTACAAGAAGGTGGAGTCGCACATTCACTTCGCTTTTCTTCAGGCGCTCTTATGGGAACACTTCAAAAGTTACGCTCCTGCTCCTGGAAATTCGCTCAATAGCTTATATGGTGGCTCGAGAATACTCCGTTGGAATAAAAGGCGTCCCAGAGGTGGTGCGAAACTTGTGGACGTATTTGACAATGTGTCTTCTGTAGATTTCCGTCCATGGGGGCCGGTCCACTCTTCCATTGTTCAGCCAAGGACCTTTGCTATCGCTTCTGACGGTCTTGATGCTGTGTTGTGTACCGATGTCGAAACTATGAAATCTGGAGAACTTATTTACTGCACAGCGCAGCTGCATTCCAGATATGTCCCGTCTCTATTTAACGGAGAATTTTCTCGTGACTCCGTACAATATTGACAGGGCTGCTCGCCAAATGGGATTTGATCAGGGTGTCCCATTTATTCGTTCACCAATGGTTCCGAAAGAATCTCTCCCGAATATTCTTAACGCTGGCATGTTTGTAGAACGGGTGAGCCTTCCCTTCTGGCCTATTGGGAGAAACCCAGTGGTAACCGATAAGTATAAGGAATTTTGGGGGAGACAACTGTTGGTTTTCCAGAAATTTTCGGAGAGTGTTGTGACAGATTCCCGTAGTGAGCCATCTTCTGACGTCTTGACGAAGCATTTCCGGTTGAAGCCACTTCCAAACCAAACGGACCCGAGCCGAGGGTTGCAGGTCCCAAGTAGGAGAGAGACCTAAGAGGCAAGCATGCGGTCCTAATCCTCAATTCCTCCAATATGCAGGTATTTAAATCTTTTCCCCTCGGTTCTTTCATTTCTCCAGTGTAAATTCTTCTAAAACGATCCTTTCTTGAAATCAGGGAATTTCGAAAGAGAATGTCTTCACAAGGTTGGCGCGCATTCAAAATGAGAAAGCTGGTAATGCTGGTCTTCATGCTGAGAAGTCTGGCGATACTGATCTTCATGCTGAGAAGTCTCGATCTTGGGATCTTCATGCTGAGAAGTCTGGCGAAACCGCTCCTTTTTCCGACCATGACATGGATGATGCAAGCTCGGTTGAACAAGGTGCTTCCCTTAGTGATCTTGTTGACGGGGTCGTGATGGAAATTAGCACCCCGGAGCGAAATAGATGCCTAAGGAATGTAAGAGAGGCAAGTGCACGCTAGAGTTGAGGCGGCTCCTCTTGAGATCCATCTGAACAGTTCCAGATCAATATGGCTATTGTGGTGGCTCCTTCTGAAAGGCCTCCTGCAACTGACAAGGCTCTCGCGGTTAGTGAATTACCACGGTGATGCGGCACTGGGGCTTTGTTCGATCCTCCTTTCACTTGTCCCTTATCCGAGGCCATGTGTTGGTTGGTGGATTCGACGTGCTTTTCGGTTCAAAGAGTTGTACACAAATGATATGGGAGAAGCACGGTCACATTGCTACCACCACGAAACTCAAAAGTCGTCTTGCGTTGGTCAACCGCGTCCAAGAAGCTTTAGTTTCTATCCGGGGGATGAGCGTCACGACTGGTCGAACAGTTTATGAGGAGATGATTGAAGATTGGAGGTGCCATCGGGACGTGTTTGCGCGGTACATGACTTCAATGCTCCTTGGTTCTTCGAAGGTTTCTCCAAGATTCGGGAGCTCCATAAATTACAGGATGAAGTCCCTTCCGCGGACTCGTGTTGCTCGCCAAGAAGAAGAGGTTGAGAAGTTGTCTAAGGAACCGGAGCCAAGCAGTCTTTGCTTCGAAGGATGAAGGTCTCTCTTGCCCAGAAGGACGAGTTGTTGCTGAAGGACTTTCCTTGAAGTATTCATGCCATGTACTTGTCTCTTCTTTTAGATGTTTTTCTTTTTTGAGTGATAGTGAGGATTTTCTTTGATCTCCGGTTTTGGATTAATAGGAATTGGCTTATTTTGAGATAGTTTTGTGAACAACCTTTTTGAAAGAGATTATGTTAAATGAAATTTGAATCTTGGTCATGAATGATTGCACATATCACATGAAATTGCAAATGTTATGCAAAAGGGAGGTACGGATGGAAACAAACATGGCGTTTGATCACTGAGCCTCTTTCTCCACGTGCGGGATGCCAAGTCCCAGTGGATTCCAAACTATCTTTCTTGTAAAATTGTTGAGTAAAACTTACTTGCTTTCGAAGCCTCACTTGTATCGAACCGGAGTAGCCTTTCTAAGAAAATCCTCCGCACCAATCTCTCAGAGTTATCGCTCTGGACCAAGCTTCTCCTGAACAATGCGCTTCAAAGCGTTGCATTCACTGGTGGGGTGATGGAGGAACCGGTGGAAATGACAGTACCTCGGGTCCATTACTTCTTGATCAGTAGGTGGACGCCATACCGGGGGTAGCTCCACCTCTCCATTTCGTACCCACGCCTCTAGTAGCTCCAGAATCTTCTTCATTGGGAATGGGAAATGTAAGTACCTTGAGTCTGGCTTTTCCCGTGTTAGTGGGCATTGTGATGTCTCTCCGTGGCTTTGATGTGGAACAGAGATGAAGTTGGGAGATTTGCAAGTGCCATCATATCTCATGGGTCGCTTGCCTAGGTAAAGGGATGTGGAAGGTGTCGTAATGTCATTGCCGAGTGATCGGATTGAACGTTCCCATCCTCTCGTATTCGGTATTTCCCGATTGATTTCTCCTTCCTCAAGCATTTCTTCATCGGTTGAAAAGTCGACGCGGATTGGACATTCTTCCGGGCTTCAAAGAAGAGTTTTGAGATATAAATCCTCTAGCAGGGGCTCCATAGGCTGCAGGCTCCCTTTCTTTATCCGGAAGACATTGTAGTACTCCGGACAAGTCTTTTCTTCCTGTCTGGACCATGTTGTCCATCTTTCTTGATTCGTTTTCGACTGCGTGCTCTTTTTGCTTCTCCACTTGTAAAGGTGTGACTCCTGACTAAGGATTCAACGTTTCTTGCACTGTCTGAGTTGATGCCTATCGACCCTTCTTGCAGTTTTGCTGCTATATCATTCAAAAGGCGAAATGTCTCGCTCTGCCTTCTGGTGATACCGGCTTGATTTTCCAAGACATCCTCCAACATTCCAGCTATGCTTCCCATGATATTTGAACCACCTGCGGATTCCGGGTGAGGATACATCGTGAGACGAAAATCGAAGAATTGAGAATTCGATTTTTGTAACCGAGAGATCAATCTCCCACTGTGGTCGCCAATTGTTTATGGATGAAAACTACTCCTGAGAATTTGGTAATTTGGGGTGTGGATGAGGAATGAATTTAAACCTTAAACAAATGCACTTTGCGGTGAGTGCTTGTAGATTCGAGAGATCAATCTGTGCAAGTCCGGCCTAAACCAAGAAATGGCCGTTCCAGACTTGTTTCGGTCACAAAGTGAAGGAGATGGGGTTGATCTTAGGGAGGGAAGCGAAGAAGGTGTTGAGATTGTGAAGGTGTTGGCTTGCTTATGACTTGTAACAGAAAGGTGAGCAGGCTTGTGATTGATGCAAGCAAGCTCTGGGTGTTTGAATACGATTTGTATTAACACTTGGTTTTCTGTCTCGTCTGAACTTATGTTGTTTCTCCTTGTCTCCTATTTTTCTCTTGTTTTCTTCTTGTTCTGTTGAAAATAAGGAGGAGAACCTATTTATACAAGTCATTGAGCCTTATTCACGTCTCTCGTGGGAAGTGGAGGAAGTGGAGTGATGGAGTAGTGGAGTTGTGCGTCGGTGCCACACGACCAGGTCTTGCCCACTTCTCCTGTTCATCTCTAACCGTCCATGACTTCACGACACGTTCTTGTGATGGCGCGTTGCACGCCGCACGCCGTAAACCGCCGACCAATACCCCAAATATGTATCCCCCGATTTGTGACATGATTGATGTCCGGAATGTGTGGATCGTGGATCCACGAAAGATAGCATGTAATCTTTGAATTGAATAATCAGTTATTCGGGAAGTCGATACTTGTGAAGTATCGTGTGTATTTTATGCGCATTTGCATTATGGTGTGGTAAAGTGATGGGTAATGACGCCTCACCGACCAAATAACTCCCGACCACGGTTGTATAACCAAGTCAGGTGAAGTTGAACGGATGAGATGATCTTTTAGACACTCATCTCACGACCGTTAATGGATATTAGGTAGTTTTGAAGAGGTGCGCAAGCATCACTCTTTAGCTTGGTCGAAACCAAGCATGGAAAGGGATTTGGAGAGGGCCGACCGGGCATGTGTGTAGACGGCATGCCGGTGTACACACCTACACCTCACCGTCCCATGGAGGCGCGATCTAGGCCACTCAATTTAACCGGTAAAGTTGAGTGGTTGAGATCGGTTTGCGGCAGGAAATTGATGCCACAAAAGGGTTGGAAACCGCGTGACATCCCTAGTTTGGGCACGCATTTCAAGACGACACATCTTGGTCGGTCTTGGTCGATCATACCAGCGTGTAGGTGGTAGGCTGGTGTTCACACCTATACCTGACTATCCCATGAAAACGTGATCTAAGCCACTCAAATCATCCGGTGAAGTTGAGCGGTCGAGATCAGTTCGTGGTTTGGGAGGAACGGCCATGCTAGTTTGGACACACGTTTTGGATTGACCAGGCATGATATGCCTTGGCCGAACACATGAGGAGGTAGATGGGCCCACGGTGGTCATGCTGGTATGACCGGCCCTTGTTTAATCTAATCTGTGACCCTCCATTCGTGCCGGAGAAGATGGACGCGCATGATGACTTGAAACCCTAATTTTGGCTTCAAGCCGTGCGTCATCTCTTGTTTGGGTGATGATTTTGTCACGGCCGAACATTGTTGGTCTTGACCGATTGGTCAAGTGTGTAGGCGGGCCCACGGTGATCGTGTTGACATGCTCTGGGCCCTTTGAGTCTACATCTACACCCTCCATATATACCTGCAAAGATGGATGGTTGAGACTGTTTTGCGACACATGTAATATGCCGCAAACCCTAATTTAGGGTTTTCCATCCATAATGCTTGGTATGAACGGTTTCTTGGCAAGCTAGGCCAATGACCGACCATGCGGGGTCGGCCGTGGGTATTCCATACCTGCTTGGGGGTGATGGAATTGATCCGGGGTCATCCAATCATGCTTATGGAGTTGGATGATCGCGATCGAGATCATATCCGGACCGATACGGTCAGTCCGGATGCTCAATCGGCTAGTATAACACACCGAGAGGGGCTCAATCGGGCTAGTATAACACACCGAGAGGGGCTCGGGCTAGTATAACACACCGAGAATCAGCCTGTACGGGTATTTCGTACATGGTTTCATTATAGTGCTTGGAGGTTCGTGTTACTCTTACAGAGTAACACTCAGTCGTCATGCCACACTGATAATGAGTACTGGAAATACAAGGCTGATATGAAATTCACAGGAAGGGATTGTTGCCACATGCTCCAACCTGGAGGAATTTCATGTATTCACAGAATGGGATTGTTGCTACATGCTCCATTCTTGGTGAATTAAGTGAGGGAGTATCCAACACTTATAAATGGCTTTATCTTTTACAAGATGTCAGCGCATGATTTTTCTAGTTTTTTTAAATGAAATTCCACCATCAACAGAAGCCTGACAGAAAATAAACCTACTGAAACAAATATAGAATTGAAGTAAACACTTACTGGAGTTCCAAACTCAATTGCCCAAAAGATCGATATAAGCACAGGGGCAAGAGTTTTAAGAACAACTAATGAACCTAAACAACACCAATAGACTGTCGTAAGTGTTGAAACATAGCAGTGTCTAATGGTTTGGTAAGAATATCAGCCAATTGTTGTTCGGAAGGCACAAATTCCATATTTATGATACCATTTTCATAGAGATCTCGAATAAAATGGTACCTTATATCAATGTGCTTTGTTCTTGAGTGCTTAACGGGATTCTTAGTGATTCGAATCGCGCTAGAGTTATCACAAAAGATCTTCATTATTCCAGTATCAATTTCATAATCAGCCAACATTTGTTTCATCCATAGAAGTTGAGTACAACATGAGCCGGCAATAATATATTCTGCTTCACATATGGACAGGGATTGTGAATTTTGTTTCTTGCTATGCCAAGCCACAAGATCCAGTCCTACGTAGTAGAAACCCCATGATGTACTTTTTTTGCCTTCTACACATCCTGCCCAATCAGCATCAGAATAAGCAGAAAGGTCAGTGTTAGTATCAAAAGTATAAGATAGACCATACCCGACCGTGTGATTCACATATCGTATGATCGTTTTTGCAGCTGCAAGATGAGATTCCTTTGGATTAGCCTGAAATCTAGCACAACAACCAACACTAAAAGCAATATCAGGTCTAGTAGCTAGCAGATATAAAAGGCTACCAATAATAGATCGATACATTTTTTGATCCACATTTACTCCTTTCTCATCTCTGTAGTTTACCAGTAGTGGGCATAGGTGTCAGTTTTGAAGTTGACTTATCCAGACCGAATCTCGAGACAAGATCCTTTGCATATTTTTCTTGGGATAAGTAAATTCCATCCTTATGTGCTGAATTTGTAATCCTAAGAAGAACTTTAATTCACCAACATTGCTCATTTCAAATTCTTTGCCAAGAGAGACTTGGAAATCTTTTGCAAGTTTCTCAGAAGTTGAACCATAGATGATATCATCTAAATAGACTTGAGAAATGACAACATCTTTCCTACTCCATTTGGTAAACAAGGTTTTATCAGCTCCGCCTCTCGAAAAACCTTTCCTAAGAAGAGAAGTAGTAAGTTTTCCGAACCAGGCTCTAGGTGCTTGTTTTAACCCATATAATGCCTTTTTAAGTTTAAGGACATGATCTGGGAAATCAGGGTTTTCAAAACCCTTAGGTTGAGCGACATAGACTTCTTCCTTTAAAATTCCGTTTAGGAACGCGGATTTTATGTCCATTTGAAACAGCTTAACCTTAAGAAAGCAAGCATGAGATAATAACAACTGAATGGACTCAAGGCGTGCCACAGGAGCAAAGGTTTCATCAAAGTCGATACATTCAATCTGTGAATATCCTTGAGCGACAAGTCTGGCTTGATTTCGACAATTGTGCCAAATTCATTAGACTTATTCTTGAATATCCATTTAGTTCCAACAATATTGATATTGGAGGGACAAGGTAGTAGTTCCCATTCGTCTTTTCTTTGAAATTGATTTAACTCTTCATGCATTGCATTCACCCACAAGGGGTCGCAAAGAGCTTCATCAATATTTCTCGGTTGTACTTGTGAAAGATAACAACCAAAATTGCAAATATTTTGAAGCTGTCCTCTTGTTTTAGCAGTATAATCTCTTCCTCCGATAATACTGTTAGAGCATTGCTCGGTCGAACTCGCATGCGTTGCTATCTCAAGCATGTTTGTCAATGTTAGTGATCAAAACTATTAGTCTTGATTTCTAGTCTACTATAGCTAAGTCTCGGACTAGGATAGAAAGTGTAGTTGAGCTCAAGAACTCCATGGAAATCATCATATAAGACGAAGAACTACTCAAGAAACTGGTGGAACTTCATCGACTAAAAGGTATGTGGAGACTTGAACTTATCGATCACTCAAAAGTCTATCTACTCTATCTTCTATTTAGAGACAAAAGTCGTTTTGCTATATAGACTTTGATTATACACATTTGCTATTTTGAGTCGAGTTTATCTCGCCTATCTATTTCTCAAAATATGTTGGTAAGCTTTTGCTTTGGCCAAGTTCATCTTTACCTAGTGACGAAAGTCATGATATGTTTCAATCACTTTGAAAATTGCTTACTTTGACGAAAAATAGTTTGTGAGTAACAACTATATAATAACGTCCTCTAAGAATGTTTCAATGATTGAAATTGAGAGTTTAGATTATATAACCAATGTTGGATATAAGCATTGTATGGTAACACATATATGTATAAGTTCTTTTTCCTTGAACCGAAGTTTGCGAACTTTGTTGATCAAGAAAATCGGAACAAGAGTTGTGAACTCGGTCATGAATCGGCGGAAGTTCTCGACCCGAAATTCTGGCTGGAGTTTGAGAACTCCTTAGGGAACTTAAGTCCGCGAACTAAGTCTGCGAACTTAAGTTGGTTATATCTAAAGACGATTGTTTGTGAACTTATATTTATATTAACTAAGGAATGCAAAATGCAAACCGTGGCTATAAAGTTCATGAACCGATTCGAGTGAATCAAATCGTTTTTGGTTCGATTGTGTCTTGTGTAGTTACATAAGATTTCCTTGCATTGTGTCATATGGCTAACCATTTGGTTAACTATTGTTGAACCAACAAATATACATGTTTGGGTACGGTTACACAAACCTAAAATTGTGCATTTCATTTGTGTGTAACAAGCTAAGTTTTTGATCCAACGGTTGAAAGATATTAGCTTGAATCTAATCAGGTTTTCATCTAACGGTGAATATTGAATGCTTTGTGACTAAGCTAACATTGATTGCAAACCCTGATTTGAAAGCCTATATAATGGAGAACTCTAGCAACTGGGAAACCTAATCCCCACACCTTCTGTGTGATACTAGTTGTATTAGCTAGAGTCGATTCTCCTTTAACCTTAGGTTTCTTCTTGAAAACCAGGTTAACGACTTAAAGACTTCTTTGGGATTGTGAAGCCAGACCGATACTACTTTCTCGTAGTTGTGTGATCTGATCTTGCTGATTCTATCGTGTTGAGTACAATTGTAACGATTGGCTTGAGATTAATATTACCGATAGGCAAGATATAAAAGTAGTCACAAATATCTTCGTCTCATCATTTGTGATTCCACAATATCTTCTTTCGCCGCGTCGATTAAGATTATTGTGAGGTGATTGATAATACTAGGTTATTCTTCGGGAATATAATTCCGGGTTATAAATTGGTTCCTGTTCACCTTGATTTATCAAAAGACGGAACAAAACTTGTAGGTATTTATGTGGGAGACAGATTTATCTATTACTGTAGACTTTTTTGTGTGATACAGATTTGTTTATTAAAGTCTTCGACTTTGGGTCGTAACAACTCTTAGTTGTGGGTGAGATTAGCTAAGGGAATCAAGTGCGTAGTATCCTGCTGGGATCAGGGACATAAGGAGCGCAACTGTACCTTGGATCAGTGTGATATTGATTGGGGTTCAACTATAGTCCAGATCGAAGTTAGTTTGTAGTAGGCTAGTGTCTCAGTAGCGGCTTAATACGATGTGTTCAATCTGGACTAGGTCCCGGGTTTTTCTGCATTTGCGGTTTCCTCGTTAACAAAATTCTGGTGTCTGTGTTATTTCTATTCCGCATTATATTTTGTTATATAATTGAAATATCACAGGTTGTGCGTTTGAATCAATCAATTGGAAATACGACCTTTGGTTGTTGATTGGAAATTGATTGATCCTTGAACACTGGTCTTTGGTACCGTTCAAGTGTTTTCTCTTGTATTCAATTAAACTCGCAGATTTCTATTTGCTTGAGAAAGAATTGAATCAAGAAAGAGAGATATAACTCTTTGATATACTTTTTTAAGATTGAGTCTAGTTGATTCTCTTGAAAGTATATTGGAGTTTGTCCATAGAGATTGCTAATCGAAATATTGGGTGAGGTTGTTGTACCCCCGATTTTTCAATTGGTATCAGAGCAGGCAGACACATTAAAGACCTTATAAGTATGTGTTTGTAGTGATCTGAATATGGACGAGTCTATCTAAAATAACGTACCAGGTCAGAAATTACCAGATATTTTTCAAAGCTTGGATTCACCTGAGAGAACTGTCACATTTATGTCAATATCTAAACATTCTCTTAATGTGAAAACTGTTGATAATTGGGAAACACTCCTAGAAGAACAGTTGGATGAACTTTCTGATGAAGGTGATTCAGATATCGATAGAGAGGTTGATGAGGAAGTCTCAAAGTATGTTAACGTTTTGAATTCGTTGGAAAAGAAGAAGATGACAACTTCTCATGTCACACCTCTTCTGACTCCTCTCTGTAGAAAAAACAAGCAATTGAGAAGATGTTACGCAGGTGTTTATGTTTCAAATCGTTCTAACGAATCGATCCTCAAGGATTCTGAGGAAAACCTACGTATGAAGTCACTCGAATATGATAATCTTTCTCAAAAGTACTTTTTGTTGGAAGAAAAACTTGCAGAATATGAAGCAAGGTTTAACTCTCAACAAATTAGTTTTGATGACAGAGAAAGCGCTTTTCTCGCTCGAGAAAAACGTCTTGAGGCTGATTTAGCTGTTGCTCTTGATAAAATCAAGATGTTGGAAGATGACTTGAAAAAGTTCAATACTAGTTTAAGCAAATTAACCACTATGCTAGGAGCAAGTAAAAATCATCGTGATACACGAGGATTGGGCTATAAAGGAATAGATGCTCCAAGTATTAGCAAAGAGGTAAAATTTGTCAAGGCTAGTGAATCTTCTCAACAAAAGGTTTCCACTGATGGAAAAAGTGAAATACCTTAACTGCCGAAAGATCAAAGTATATCAACCTCCAAAGTCAGCATACACGGATCAAGGTAAGAATATTCGTTATGTTTGCCACTATTGCGGAAATAAAGGTCACCTGGAAAGGAGATGTCGTTTCTGTATAAGGAATGAGAAACTTCATGATGTTCTTGTTTGGGCATCACAAGAAGTTGTGAAACCAAGATCATATGTTAAGACTAATCCCCTTAACGCTACAAGTTGTAACTATCCAACCTTTAGGCAAATGAATCAGTGCTGTAATAAGTCTAGATTTGCCTATAAACGTCATACGAATCCTTTTCACAATTGTAATGGTTATCAAAAGGATAAATTCGTAAAGACGAAGACAAGATCCAATGTTCCCAATTGGAGAAAGACTACCTTGCAAAAGAATAGTCAATCCAATTCTCTTCCGATAAATCTTGATGAGAGTAATGGGAAGAAGGTTCTGGTTGTTCCTAAACGCACTCAGAAATGGGTACCAAAGAAAGCCAATGATGCTTTGAGTGTTAAAATGAATGATCTTCTAGAAAATTCCATGACTATGGAGAAGGCAATATCCATGATGTTGGAACTTAACAAGTTTTTTGGAAAAATGGAATCGTATGTGAAAGGTTATAAAAGCGATCTCTTTCATGATAATCCAAAGGTAACTCGTGGTGAGCAAGACATTGTTCACCTGCTGATGGTGGATTTTCATTTAAGGTTAAAATTGTAAAAGCCAGAAAACATCTTGCAAAAGATAAAGCCATTAATAAGTGATAAATACTTCTTTACTTTACTAATTCACCTAGAATAGAGCATGTGGCAACAATCCCAGTATTCTGTGGATTAAATACACAAAATTCATCCAGGTTGGAGCATGTAGCAACAATCCCATATACCATGTGAATTTACAGCATTATTAATTAATGCATGACCAGCCTCGTATTTCCTGTACTCATTACCGGTGCGGCATGACGACTGAGTGTTGTTCTCAGCAGAGCAACACGAATCTCCAAGCATTAATAATAAAAAATGCTTTTATAACCTAGAATAGAAGAGAAGAAATATCAATTCAGCTGACGCGTAAAGAAGAGAAGAAATATCCAAGTCTCGTGACTTTTGGCCGAAGAAAAAGATTTAGGTTTTGAAGATTTTCTCGAGTTATATGAACCATGTTATGTATAAATATGCTGCTGGGGTCATAGGGGGGATATCGAGACTTAGGGTAGAGTTGGGGTACGCTACAGAGGAGAAAGAAAAGCTGCAGAGGTGAATTGCAGAGTTGCAGCAGCGGCAGCAGAGCGGAGGAGGAGAAGAAGAAGACGAAGAAAGATGCATACCAAAGTCTCGTGCGAGAGATCGTGGCAAAAATACTGCAGAAAAGAAGTATCGTTTAAAATGCAGTCTTATTTCTTCTGTAACAATCTGTTTGTAACGCCTCTTCAGCGTTGCAAACTTCCTGAGTTATTAGCTTTCTCTTGTTTTTCACACTTTTGAGCTATGAACACCTATTTTGAGCACGTGATTAATATGAGGAGCTAAACCCCATTGCTGAGGCGACGGAGGAAGCCATTTTTTCCAATTATTATGTGGTAATTTCTATTTAACTTAATTTTTGCAATTCTTTTATGATTATTTGCACTTTGAATCGAAATCGAATATATGATTCTGATTAAGTGGTTGTGTTCTCAATTGATGGGTCATGCTTAGGTTAAGTCTTTTGATGATCCATGCTTTCGATTTACAACTATTATTTTGAGAATCTACTTGTCTAGGCAAAAATATTACAATCACTTTAAATGTAAAGAGTTGCATGAATATTGATTAGATTAAATCACATAAAAATTGGAGTTTGGTGGAATCCTGAGTCTCAGTGCTTTTAAAATCTTGATAACAACATCGTCTTGAGTTTTCTATTTTGAAATATAATTCTAAAATCAAATCTCTACAAGTCTGAGAATCGAACTTTTGTTACCACTTTATACAACACATCACCACAATGGGAGATTAATCTCTCGGTTGCAAATTTAACTCTCAATTCCATCATCCAACTACTAAATGCAATGCTTCGAAGCGCATCGTCTAAGAAAAGATGGATCCAGGAGAATTTTGTCTGGGGACTAAAGACTCTCCGACTTACCGCGGATCGACATGAAGATGTTTCACGGACAATAAAGAATGACTGGGGACTTTTCGCGGCAAGGAGGGTGTCACATAAAGATTCGGATTTACTCCCTGAAGATTCAGTTTTGGTGAAAGGCTCTAAAGCGAGTAAGTTTTGCCAGACAATGTTTACACGATCTATTGTTTGGGTTTTCACATCTACAATGGAAGCCAATAACCCAATCATCCAAAGATTTCATATCTTTCCATTTCTCACACAATATTCACGGTTCCGCAATTTTCCCAAATGATTTTGCTACTTACATTCGCAAGTCAGATTTTGACATATTGATTGATCAAAAGGCAATTATTCCAAAATAATCCAAAAACTCTTGTAAGAAGCAATCATCTATCAATCCAAAAACCATAAAACCAAACCATAAACTAGGCATTTCTTTTGCCTTTCAAAAAAAAAAACCTAAGAAAAGAAGTTCAGAAAATAAAAGTATTCAAGGAAAATTGCCTAACAACGGCTCGTTATTCTTGGAGAAAATGTCCTTCATGCTTTGAAGAGCCGCTTGTTTCAGCTTCAACTCCTAGGACAACTTCTCGACTTCTACCTCCTGTTGATTAATCAAATCCGCGGAAGGGCCATTAACCGTTTCAGCCTGCAGCCTTTGGATCTCGGAAAATCCCTCACAGAACCAGGAGGCGTTAAACTCAAAGTTTACACACATATCCCGATGGAATTCCCAACTCTTGACAACGTCTCCAGAAACAGTGTGTCCAGTCACGCCACACATGTCATGAATTGAAGATAAGGTTTCATCCACGCGCTTAACCAATGCAAAGCGACTATCAACCTTCCTGGTCGTGGCAATGTGCACATACCTCTTCCATATCTTGGTATATAGCTCCACATACTTCAATGGCACACTGAATACTCCAATAAACACGTGACCTTCAAAAGGAGCCTCGAATGGAGGATCGAAGACGACACCTGCAGCAGGATGTGCGACTAGCAAAGACTCTTTGGGAACAATCACACCCGTTGTCACGACAACATTTTCCGCCATGGGAGATACAACAACATATTCATGACGATCAACCTCCATCTCCAGATTACCGGCGGGTACGGTTTTCATGACTGGAGACACTGTTACACCTTCATTCCCTTGGATCTCCATCTCAGAGTTATTTTCAGAAGCGGCCTCTTCCTGAAAATATCATCAATTGAGCATTCATTCGGTATAAATAAATAATCCAAGAGAAAAGTGTGGAAAACTCACCGACTCATTTGTAGGCCCACTGGAAGAAGAATCGCTGTTATACTCAGAAGTGCTCCTTTCGTCACCATATCTCAAGCTTTCCTCCTCTTCGGATTCTTCTTCAAGAGATTCAGTCTCGTCGCCTCCTTTCTCAAGAGGCGCCGTCTTTTGGCCGTGGGCAAGTCTGGCAAAGATATTCTAGTTTTCAAGACCCTGAGACAAAAAAAAAAAAGGAGGAGTCAGTGACGAAATGGAAAATTTGTGTGATTCAGCCAAGTCAGTGAGGGAACCGTGCACACCTGTGTGTTGAAGGAACTGAAAGTCACAAGAGCCATCGTATCCGATTGGAAGCCACTCGCACGACTTTTCGACCTTCGCTCTTTAACCTGGGGACTGTCAGATTTCCGCTTACCCGAAGAAGGCAACCTCAATAATCCGTGATTGCCAGAGCTTTAGAAGAGGGCTTGCCGCGTGGAACTGTCACAACATCCTGCACGAATTGATGAATAAATAGGAACTCTTCCTGCCAGAAAATATTATATTTGGAGGTCGTCACCGGTTTTCTTTCTGGGAGCAGAAAAGGGAGACTTTTATGAGACGCAAGGACACGACTATTGAAAACGGCTGGCAACAGTTCTTTTGAAGCCGTGAATGGACGGCGGAACGGAACCCCCTGATCAAAACCCATATGACGAGCGGCCCTGTCGATGTTGTAAGGAACCACTTCACAAGACCCTCTGAAAAAAGATGGCACATATCCAGGAATACAACTTCGCATGAACACAGTTTCTCCAATGCTCATATTCTCTTCGGTAAAATGTAACATCACGTTTGAGGCAGAAGCAAAAGTGTTTGGCTGAACTATATAGGTGTGTACCGGAGCCCAAGGATGAAATTTAACTGCATGTGCGTTTTCAAGAAAATCAATGAGCCTCGAGCCAGGCTTTGGACGCCTATCCAACCAACGGAGTATCCTAGAGCCGCCATATGTATCAGGAAATGAGTTCCTCGGTTTAGGAGCGTAATCTTTGAAATGCTCCCACAACCATGCTTGGAGAAATGCGACATGGATGTACGAGTCTACTTTTATATACCCATTAGAGACATACATATCTGATGTTAAGTGATCCAGGTGGGTGTACAAAGAGCCAAGGAACAAACTGCCGATGATAAGAGCAACGCCTTTCGCTAAATTGATAGCGAATTTGATGAGTTTTTGCCTTATCTCCTTCTTACTAGAGCCATCATCAAAAATGTCCATGGATAACCACAAAGCTAAAAATGCAGCAACATGGAGTGTATCATCCAACACCTGATTCGACTCCGGATTATCAAGGAACCATTCAGACACCCACCAAGCACTTTTCCTCATGATGCTTCCGGACATATCCTCGCGATTTTGTAACCAAAATGGCATGCATTTCTTCTTCTTCCTCAGACAAGACGACGTCAAGATTCCCCATTATTGGAATACTCAACAGAATGACTACGCTTTCCAAAGTAATGGTCATCTCACCCCATCTACATATAGCCGTATGAGTTTCGGGACACCATCTGAAGATGAAAGTAATGAAACCTGCAATATCTTTCCTGATTTGAAGCGTCGCAGATGCCATGACAGCATTCATGATTTGCGCCCTAGTCAGATTAGCCCTTACATGGTCTCGGCTTATCATGAAGTTCATCCATTTATCATAAGAGCGCAATGGACTATGGTAGATTTTGAAGTCTATGGGAGAAGCCAGATATTCTTTCTTCTGAAGACAAAACCTCATTATACGCCCTGGGTAGACCGATTGGACTTCTCCATCATTCTCTTATTCAGTTAGAATGGTTGCCATGAATTTGGGATGAGTCCTTGTAACTTTGGCAGACTTTGTGAAGAATTCATCATCCATGTTCGGCTTGGAGTTGTTACAATTTCTTGAGGCAGCGGCAGAACTGCTTTCAGGTGACATCTTAACAAAGGTCCTTATGCTACTTTTACTTTCGAAGTAACTTCAACGGAACAAAACAAAAAGGTTACTACTTTGAAGGAAACCACACATGAGGATCTTGCCAAGAAATTGGGTACAATGATTAAGAGCCGACAACAAATTTTCTATGGGAAATTTTTCTTTGGCCACATGTCACGGCACTCGCGGTCAAGGGAAACGGAGACTGGTGCTCACTCAAACAAACACTTGTCGTGGAAAACATGCTCTTGGCCGAAACCGTGTCTTGCCGCGATAATGGCGCTCACGTCCAAACACAAACTAAAGCTAGGTTTTACGGAGAAAGGAGCCCACGGCGACCATCCATACGTGCTTGCTTTACATAATAATCGGCTCCACTACTATTGATGTTGTGGCTAACATTACTACAATACTACCTACAGATAGGAATCATTCATATTGGAGTATTTCTACGAGTTTGTGGAGGACAGGACTATGGCTAGGGTTTAGATCAAAATAGACGAGCAAACAAAGGGGAAGAAACGTTGGAACACATACCTGAAATATGCTTGCCTGCTTTTACTGCTGCTTTTCCTTCCAATGCTCACGGATGATGCACCTTTGCTGCTAACACGAAGACGCGGAAACAAAGCCAAAACCAACGATACAAAAATAAAGAAGATGGGAACGTCTTTTATATGCATAGCGTTTTGGAGTTTAAGTAGGAGAAGGTTTCCTTTTTGGGCCATGTGCGGAAGAAGGAAACTTGGCCCGTGGTGCCACAACGCCCCAGGCGCAAATCTCCACGACCGAGCCAACGCCACACCAACTCCAAGCGCCAGCGCTTCGTGGCCCAAGCCAGCGGCACCATCTCTGTACGGCAAAGCTAGCCGCGTCACCCGCCACTCCAAGCTAGCCACGCCATCCGCCAACTCCAAGCGCCAGCGCTTCATGGCCCAAGCCAGCGGCACCATCTCTGTACGGCAAAGCTAGCCGCGTCACCCGCCACTCCAAGCTAGCCGCGCCATCCGCCACTCCAAGCTAGCCGTGCCCTACACCTTTTCGTAGCCAGCCAAAACGGCGCTATCTTAGCCGTTCGAAGCAGCGCCATCTCCACCAGCCAAAGCAGCGCCATCTTAGCCGTTCGAAGCAGCGCCATCTCCACCAGCCAAGTAGGCGCCATCCTGGCCGTTCAAAGTAGCATCATCTCCATACGTTCCGTGACCTAGCCAGCTAGCGCCATTCACCGATTCACGGACCAAATTGCAGTGCCATCTCTGCCAATCAATAGCCAAAGCTGCAGCGCTGATGCCAATACCCCATGGCCAAGCCGAATTTATGCAAAACCACCAATACAGGGATCACGGATTCCTCATGCCTTCCGCTAAAGGTTAGTTGAATTTCCCCGGCAATCTCTTCACGTCTTGTCCTTTCGATTTTACTCTTGTCTGTCACCATCTCATGCTTGCCCCGCAACAATGCCGCTGTTACGTGCTAAGCAGGGGACTTAATGTTGATGGTGGTTTTTAGCTTAGGGTTAAAATCGTAAAACCTTGCATCTGATGTGACGTCACTCTGCAAGGAAACAGAGCCACGTGTGCTAACCTCTCCACTGGCATATTTATTGAGCCGCTCAATATACTTACATGAAATTTATCCAAATCGGCCCTATTTCTCTCGACCAATCGTGGCGCCTCAAATTAGCCACGCGCACGTAAGTTGTGGTTGGGCCCATACTTGCCGGCCCCACTTGCCATCTACCAATCAGGCTGCTCTAAAGCTGCCACACTCTCACCAGAAGTGTAGCCGCGCCTTATGTTTGGCCGCCCCCTTTTCTTGGACATCAAGTCGCTCTAAACTTTCCACCATACATTAAAGGCCAAACGCACCCTGCCGTGCCACCATACTAACTGGAAAGCCAAACGTGCCTTACCACAACAACATATTGATCGGCATGCCAACATGCCACTCTGCCGCGGTAGCATGCCACTTTAGCCTTGGTCACGCCGCCAAGCCCTAATTCTTACCACGACGCCAAAACCTAGCCTTGGCCACGCCGCCAAGCCCTAATTCTTACCACGGCGCCAAAACCTAGCCTTGGCCACGCCGCCAAGCCCTAATTATTACCACGACGCCAAAACCTAGCCTTGGCCACGCCGCCAAGCCCTAATTCTTACCACAACGCCAAATCCTAGCCTTGGCAACGCCGCCAAGCCCTAATTCTTACCACGGCGCCAAATCCTAGCTTTGGCCATGCCACAACACCACTGGCATGCCGCCGTGCCACGGCTACTAATATGCGGCTATGCCACGCCACTGGCATGCCGCTATGCCACGCCAGTGGCATGCCTCTATGCCCCGTCTACTAGCATGCCGCTATGCCGCGGCTACGCCATTAGCATGCCGCTATGCCATGGATACGCCACTGGCATGCCACTAGCATGTCGCTATGCCATGGCTCCACCAGGCGCTACTATGCCAATGGCGCCACTTCGCTATACAACAAGATGCGGCCATAATCGATGGCCAGTCTTCCTCATGAGATGCAATCTCAGCCATCCAAGTTCGCCACTGAACTGACGGACTTGCGGCAAGTCCTAGGCAACCCGCTACGCCACGGCTACGCCATGCGCCACTATACTAATGGCGCTACTTTGTTACACAACAAAGATGTGGCCATAATCAACGACTACCCTTCCTCATGAGATGTAATCTCAGCCATTCAAGTTCGCCACCAAACTGACGGACTTGTGGAAAGTTTTAGGCGGCCGACCAAGGCAAGCCTAATAACATCACATTCTATTTTCCTATGGCAAAGTCTCTTGACTTTGACTTGCCACACATAGCAACCTGCTATACGTTTTCCACGAAAACACTCGAGATATCAAACATGTCACAAACTGGGGGACCCTCATCAGGGTATTGGTCTGGCGGTTTACAGCGTGCGGCGTGCAATGCGTCCGTTACAAGAAAGTTTCATGAAGTATGACAATTAGTGGTGGTGAAAAGTAACGGTATAAAAAATTCATTTCCTTCATCATGGAAGCGTAATGACTGACGGTTACACGAATTCACTTCCCTCATCATGGAAGCATAATGTCTGACGGTTACACGTTACTCTATTCTTCCACCATTCAATCGTTTCCACTTGCTACGAGACCATGGTACGTTTCAATATGACTTGTATAAATATGCTTCACATATTTTCACCAAAGAACAAGTTTTGGTCGGCAACAATACTGTATCTAGAAATCACCTGGTAGCTTTCCATTCTTCTAGCCAGTTATACTTTCAGATACAAGTCATAAACAACCACACCATCATAATCAACGATTCTGGTCTCAACACTCTCTTCGCTTCCCTCCCTAAGACTAACCATTCTCCTTCACTTTATGACCGAAGCAAGCCTGGAGCGGGTATTTCTTGGTTTAGGCCAGGATTGTACAGATTGATCTCTCGAATCAAAAGTACTCCCGTGCAGTGCATTGTTTAGGGTTTAGATTTGTTTCTTATCCACACACCCGAAATTACCAAAATCAGCAGAAACGGTTTTCACCCACAAACACCTGGACAGAGACCAAGTTTCACATAATCAGAAAGATCTAAGATATGACACGATCCTCTAACGAGCGTGCATCCACGCTGAAAAGATGGCTACTGACAAAGCGTCTTTGGTTGCACATCTCTCCAAAGAAGAAAGTTCTGATCCAGAAGATTTGGCGGACATTCCTCCCATGTCTATGTTATTTATTTCCTCACATGTTATCCTAGCATGAGGACTCAATTCTTCTAGCAACTATTGTAGTTGCAGGAAATCCTACACTACACCCCTCATAATATTTTGTAGATCTAAATCTTATTAATCACCTAAATTTCAAATATAAGTGCTAGAAATTTAAATAGACACATAAGATTTTTTACGTGGTTCGATCAATATGATCTACATCCACGATTCTTCACTATGATTGTTGAGGTTACATTGGTATTACATTTACAATCTCCATTAATGGATATTTTGTAGAGCTCTAGATCTAATTATTTGGGGAAGAAGATGATAAAGAAAATAAAATCTTTCTCTCCCTAAAAAATATCTCTCTCTCTCCTACTAAAATTATCCCCTGCTTTTCTCTCTCCTGCTCTCTTCTTTATATAGGATATTACATAGTGGGTGACAGCTCATATTCTCGTGAGCTCTTTGATAATTTCGCTGGCTCTTGCTATCTTCTCGCGAACTCTTCATACCTTTTCTCGTATTTCTGCTGGTGTCGTCTGTTACGTTATTTTTGATGTTAGTCTGCGACGGTTTCGCAATGTAATACTTCATACTTCTTATATATTTCGAGGATTGAGTACTTCTTATACTTCTTCAAGGATACTTCATACTTCGCATACTTCAAGAGATAATACTTCTTATTCACTTCGTAAAGCTTCGGAACTTCGCAAAAGAATAGAGGCAAGTACGTACTTTTCAAGTCCAGTATTCTTTTGCTCGTTCCTTCATCAACAAAGATCAAAGATTACTACAACAACAGATTTTTCCTTAAAGATCGCTCTTCAAGCAATATTCAAGGAAAAAGAGGCAAGATGTAGGATCAGAATATCGCAACAACAACGTACTCGCGATATTGTCATTAGCAACATTGCGAAACCGTCGCAGACTAACATCAAAAATAACGTAACAGACGACACCAGCAGAAATACGAGAAAAGGTATGAAGAGTTCGCGAGAAGATAGCAAGAGCCAGCGAAATTATCAAAGAGCTCACGAGAATATGAGCTATCACCCACTATGTAATATCCTATATAAAGAAGAGAGCAGGAGAGAGAGAGATATTTTTTGAGGGAGAGAAAGATTTTATTTTCTTTATCATCTTCTTCCCCAAATAATTAGATCTAGAGCTCTACAAAATATCCATTAATGGAGATTGTAAATGTAATACCAATGTAACCTCAACAATCATAGTGAAGAATCGTGGATGTAGATCATATTGATCGAACCACGTAAAAAATCTTATGTGTCTATTTAAATTTCTAGCACTTATATTTGAAATTTAGGTGATTAATAAGATTTAGATCTACAAAATATTATGAGGGGTGTAGTGTAGGATTTCCTGCAACTACATATGGATAACCAAGAAAACATTTTATGTTCTTCATCTTCTCGGCAAGAATCACTTCCAAAGAAGATATCCACCAATGAACAACAAGAATCCTCACCAAAAATGGAATAATAACTTCGCATGAACAGAGGCAATACTTCTTATGCTTCAAGGATTAATACTTCTTATTCACTTCGCAAAGTTTCGGAACTTCGCGAAAGAATAGAGCATAGCATGAGACAAAGAACATGGAGCGAGAGTTTCGCATAATGGGTTCGCAATACTTCTTATATTTAGAGGATTAAGTACTTCTTATACTTCTCAAAGGATACTTCATACTTCTTATATATTTCGAGGATTGAGTACTTCTTATACTTCTTCAAGGATACTTCATACTTCGCATACTTCAAGAGATAATACTTCTTATTCACTTCGTAAAGCTTCTAACTTCGCAAAAGAATAGAGGCAAGTACGTACTTTTCAAGTCCAGTATTCTTTTGCTCGTTCCTTCATCAACAAAGATCAAAGATTACTACAACAACAGATTTTTCCTTAAAGATCGCTCTTCAAGCAATATTCAAGGAAAAAGAGGCAAGATGTAGGATCAGAATATCGCAACAACAACGTACTCGCGATATTGTCATTAGCAACATTGCGAAACTGTCGCAGACTAACATCAAAAATAACGTACCATTTTACACCAACACCAGAAATACGAGAAAAGGTATGAAGAGTTCGCGAGAAGATAGCAAGAGCCAGCGAAATTATCAAAGAGCTCACGAGAATATGAGTTGTCACCCACTATGTAATATCCTATATAAAGAAGAGAGCAGGAGAGAGAAAAGGAGGGGATAATTTTAGTAGGAGAGAGAGAGATATTTTTTAGGGAGAGAAAGATTTTATTTTCTTTATCATCTTCTTCCCCAAATAATTAGATCTAGAGCTCTACAAAATATCCATTAATGGAGATTGTAAATGTAATACCAATGTAACCTCAACAATCATAGTGAAGAATCGTGGATGTAGATCATATTGATCGAACCACGTAAAAAATCTTATGTGTCTATTTAAATTTCTAGCACTTATATTTGAAATTTAGGTGATTAATAAGATTTAGATCTACAAAATATTATGAGGGGTGTAGTGTAGGATTTCCTGCAACTACATATGCGCTAGAAACAGGGACCTAATCTTGTTGGTTCAAGAAAGTTTAGAAAAAAGCCATCTTGTTGGTGATGAATTCAATTGGATCTATAAACTTTAAGAGAAATTTCCATACTTTTTATTTAGATCTATAAAATTTAGGTTCAAAAATGGAAGTTTTATGGAAGAAATCACACTTTCAGGGAGTAAACATCATCAGTAATTTAAAGACATGAAAAGAAGAAGAGAAAAAATTAGTTGCCGTGGTGAAATTCAAGGAAGAAAATTAAAGTTTGAATGAAAGAATTTCATGTTCAGAGAAAAATCAAAAGGAAAATTGTTGAAGGAAATAAAGGAAGAACGAAGAAAAGGATAAGAACAAAAATGCAGAATTTTATCACAAAAAGAAGCTCATACATGAGATGGTTTGAGTTGGAGCGAAGAAGCTTGATGTCGCAAGATCAAATCTCGCCACAGTCATATTTTTTCAAATATTTTTGAACTTTCAAGAGGGAAAATATGGAATAAAGCTATAGCATTGTGTGTTTCCTTCGCAAGCGACAAGTAGCCCGAGATGGTCATTCGCGAAGAGAATAAGCTTGGGGTTGCGAGTTCGAATCCCACCTTTTACATATTTTGAACTTCCGAGAGCGAAGAAGTGAATAAAGTTATAGTATTGTGTTTTCTTTCACAAAATGCTAGCTAGCACAATTGGTCACCGCGAAGAGTATAAACATAAGGTTGCGAGTTCGAGTCTTACCCTTCAAGAATTTTTGTCATCTTTTTTCCTTGAATATCAAAGGGTGAATATAAGTCATGTATTAGCATTCTGCGATCCTTTTGCACAGGAGGAGTAGCACAATTGGTCACGAGCGAACATGAGGAGCTTAAGGTCGCGGGTTCGAATCTCCCTCCTCGCAAAGAAGGGAAAAAATGGATAATTTCGCAAGGTTGTTTCATTCTTTCGCAAACAAGAGGCAGCACTGAGTTGGTCACCCTAAAATTAATGAGTTCATGGTCGCGAGTTCAAATCTCCAACGAACGTGTATTTTTCGCATGGGTTTTTCGCAAGAAGAAAGTAAGTGATTATTTCGCAGAAACATTTCGCAGAGGCTTGGCTAGCACAGTTGGTCAGGAGGCATGAACGCGAGCAGAAGGTCGCAGGATCAATTCTTGCTCTCGCATATTTATTTTTGTTATGCAAAATTTCACACAGACATTGCTTATCTCGCAAAGAAGAAAGTTGATGATTATCTCGCAAGTTAATTTCGCAAATGAGGTTAGAACAGTTGGTATGGTGCGAGAATATGCAAGAGGCAGGTCAAGGGTTCAAATCTCATTTGCGAAATTAACTTGCGAGATATTTATATTTTATGCGACGTTCATACATTTCAAGGATGATAGCTTCGCAAGCAAATCATATACTTCGCAAGAGACAACAACAGCAGCAAATCGCAAATGATATGATATTATGAGAATGAATGAAAGAAGTGACAGAAATGAAGAAATGAATGAAAGAATGAAGACATGCGATAATTTCGCAAAGATAATGAGAAGAGATAATCAAAAGTGAATGATTGAATGAATTGACAAAAATGAATAAGTGAGTGAATGGGACGAACCTTTATGGCGTACACCCAAGTTCGCGAATGGCATTTCGTAAGAGGCAAATGTAAGACCTAAAGTGCGTCATATAAGGGGGTATCTCTTAACATGGCTCGGGGAAAAGGTTACACCGCCCACGGAACTGGGTCATGCGATTTGGGGCCCATGAAAGCCTATCCGGGAGGAGGTACCTTGGATTCCCAACTATATATGTAGGTTATACCCTGGTTGGGCGACCGAGGGTCTCTTTCAAGGAGTCGGCGTATGATCAAGGCGCCAGAGGTACACGGTTGAGTCAAGTGCGGGGAGCATGGAACTTCCTTACCACTCTTGACAAGTCTTGGCGCATCTTTTCTCACCAAGAAAACTCCACTTAGGGTGCAGCCTTGTAACCATAAACCCTATAGGTATAAAAGATAAGAGGCTGCGAAAACAAGCTGGTTGTTGTTAAGACCAGGATGGGAGGAGCTAGTCTTGTATGGCGATGTAAGCCTCCTTGAAGGGGCAACCGGGGAGATGATAAGGCGACACCCTCCATTAGGGAGAGTGTCAAAGCAGGACGCAAATGTCATGAGGCTTTATTTTCGCAAGAAAATTTAGGCTTGTCATAGTTGTGCAATGATCCTGCGGAGGCAATAATACTAACGCGAGGGTAAGACGAGATCAATGGGTCTTTACATGAAAGTGTACGGACGTCTGCGATTTCGTCGCAAGACGGCAATGTCATGGGGCTTTATGTTCGCAAGGATATTTAGGCACGTCATACTGTCGCAACTAAAATATCCTAAGCAGAGGCAATAATACTAAGAAATGATAAGACGAGATCAATGGGTCTTTACATGAAAGTGTAACGACGTCCTGCGATTTCGTCGCAAGACGGCAATGTCATGGGGCTTTATGTTCGCAAGAATATTTAGGCCTGTCATATTGTCGCAATGAGGGGTGGCATAATAAGACCTTTAACTAGGAAGGCGAAATAAGACCACACAAGAAAATTGATAAGGCAAGACCAATGGGTCATTACATGAAAATGTAAAGACGTCCTATGATCTTGTCGCAATGATGAAATTCAACATAAGCATTTTGAATTGCGGAATAAAAAAAATGAAGCACAAGCAAAATAACTAGCGAGGAACAATCAATACGCGAAGAAGGATATCGAAGATAAAACCAGAGAAATCAAGAATAGAAGCGATTTAAAGCTACATCAATTTTAAAGCGGTAAAAGGAGCTAAGTAACACAAACATTAGCTATACATTGCAGTAGATAAGCATTCTAATCATACAAGCATCATACTTGCATCATGAAAGCATCGCATAAGCATTTCATGGCATAAACATCGCATACACATTTCATAACATAATCATTACACAAGCATTGTGTCCAAAGAAAGATATTTCGAATCTCGCGGCGGTGATATTCATAATCTCTCAAGAGTGTTATTTAAAATCTCTCAACAATATCATTTAGAATCTCTCAAAATATTATTCAAAGTTTCGCGAAATTATTCAAAACTTCAGAGATATTCGTAATTTTGCGAATTATTGAGAATTTTGCGAGAATGCAATTATTTCACAAGATAAGATAAGCAACTTGAAGAGATTATACTATCGCATGAGCACAAAGCATGAGACAGAGGAAAAATAAGAATGCAAAAACAGTTTTCTCAATCAACACTTTCTCAAGGATTCTACCCTCATAGATAAAGAACAGAGGCAACTATGGATAACCAAGAAAACATTTTATGTTCTTCATCTTCTCGGCAAGAATCACTTCCAAAGAAGATATCCACCAATGAACAACAAGAATCCTCACCAAAAATGGAATAATAACCCATGAACAGAGGCAATACTTCTTATGCTTCAAGGATTAATACTTCTTATTCACTTCGCAAAGTTTCGAACTTCGCGAAAGAATAGAGCATAGCATGAGACAAAGAACATGGAGCGAGAGTTTCGCATAATGGGTTCGCAATACTTCTTATATTTAGAGGATTAAGTACTTCTTATACTTCTCAAAGGATACTTCATACTTCTTATATATTTCGAGGATTGAGTACTTCTTATACTTCTTCAAGGATACTTCATACTTCGCATACTTCAGAGATAATACTTCTTATTCACTTCGTAAAGCTTCGAACTTCGCAAAAGAATAGAGGCAAGTACGTACTTTTCAAGTCAGTATTCTTTGCTCGTTCCTTCATCAACAAAGATCAAAGATTACTACAACAACAGATTTTCCTTAAAGATCGCTCTTCAAGCAATATTCAAGGAAAAAGAGGCAAGATGTAGGATCGAATATCGCAACAACAACGTACTCGCGATATTGTCATTAGCAACATTCTTGAAACCGTCGCGGACTAACATCAAAAATAACGTAACAGACGACACCGGCGAAATACGAGAAAAGGTATGAAGAGTTCGCGAGAAGATAGCAAGAGCCAGCGAAATTATCAAAGAGCTCACGAGAATATGAGCTGTCACCCACTATGTAATATCCTATATAAAGAAGAGAGCAGGAGAGAGAAAAGCAGGGGATAATTTTAGTAGGAGAGAGAGAGAGATATTTTTTTAGGGAGAGAAAGATTTTATTTTCTTTATCAAATATAAGTGCTAGAAATTTAAATAGACACATAAGATTTTTTACGTGGTTCGATCAATATGATCTACATCCACGATTCTTCACTATGATTGTTGAGGTTACATTGGTATTACATTTACAATCTCCATTAATGGATATTTTGTAGAGCTCTAGATCTAATTATTTGGGGAAGAAGATGATAAAGAAAATAAAATCTTCCTCTCCCTAAAAAATATCTCTCTCTCCTACTAAAATTATCCCCTCCCTTTTCTCTCTCTCCCTCTCTTCTTTATATATAGGATATTACATAGTGGGTGACTCATATTCTCGTGAGCTCTTTGATAATTTCGCTGCTCTTGCTATCTTCTCGCGAACTCTTCATACCTTTTCTCGTGTTTCTGCCGGGTGTCGTCTGTTACGTTATTTTTGATGTTAGTCTGCGACGGTTTCGCAATGTTGCTAATGACAATATCGCGAGTACGTTGTTGTTGCGATATTCTGATCCTACATCTTGCCTCTTTTTCCTTGAATATTGCTTGAAGAGCGATCTTTAAGGAAAAATCTGTTGTTGTAGTAATCTTTGATCTTTGTTGATGAAGGAACGAGCAAAAGAATACTGGACTTGAAAAGTACGTACTTGCCTCTATTCTTTTGCGAAGTTCCGAAGCTTTACGAAGTGAATAAGAAGTATTATCTCTTGAAGTATGCGAAGTATGAAGTATCCTTGAAGAAGTATAAGAAGTACTCAATCCTCGAAATATATAAGAAGTATGAAGTATCCTTTGAGAAGTATAAGAAGTACTTAATCCTCTAAATATAAGAAGTATTGCGAACCCATTATGCGAAACTCTCGCTCCATGTTCTTTGTCTCATGCTATGCTCTATTCTTTCGCGAAGTTCCGAAACTTTGCGAAGTGAATAAGAAGTATTAATCCTTGAAGCATATTAAGTATTGCCTCTGCTCATGCGGTTATTATTCCATTTTTGGTGAGGATTCTTGTTGTTCATTGGTGGATATCTTCTTTGGAAGTGATTCTTCCGAGAAGATGAAGAACATAAAATGTTTTCTTGGTTATCCATAGTTGCCTCTTTCGTTCTTTATCTATGAGGGTAGAATCCTTGAGAAAGTGTTGATTGAGCAAACTGTTTTTGCATTCTTATTTTTCCTCTGTCTCATGCTTTGTGCTCATGCGATAGTATAATCTCTTCAAGTTGCTTATCTTATCTTGTGAAATAATTGCATTCCGCAAAATTCTCAATAATTCGCAAAATTCGAATATCTCTGAAGTTTTGAATAATTCTGCGAAACTTTGAATAATATTTTGAGAGATTCTAAATGATATTGTTGAGAGATTTTAAATAACACTCTTGAGAGATTATGAATATCACTGCTGCGAGATTCTGAAATATCTTTCTTTGGACACAATGCTTGTGTAATGATTATGTTATGAAATGTGTATGCGATGTTTATGCCATGAAATGCTTATGCGATGCTTTCATGATGCAAGTATGATGCTTGTATGATTAGAATGCTTATCTACCGTAATGTATAGCTAATGTTTGTGTTACTTAGCTCCTTTTACCGCTTTAAAATTGATGTAGCTTTAAATCGCTTCTATTCTTGATTTCTCTGGTTTTATCTTCAAAGCATATCCTTCGCGTATTGATTGTTCCTCGCAAGTTATTTTGCTTGTGCTTCATTTTTTTTATTCCCGCAATTCAAAATGCTTATGTTGGAATTTTCATTGCGACAAGATCGCAGGACGTCTTTACATTTTCATGTAATGACCCATTGGTCTTGCCTTATCAATTTTCTTGTGTGGTCTTATTTCGCCTTTCCTAGTTAAAGGTCTTATTATGCCACTCCCTCATTGCGACAATATGACAGCCTAAATATTCTTGCAACATAAAGCCCTATGACATTGCTGCCTTGCGACGAAATCGGCAGACGTCGTTACACTTTCATGTAAAGACCCATTGATCTCGCCTTATCATTTCTTAGATTATTGCCTCTCATAGATATTTTAGTTGCTATGATGACATGCCTAAATATCCTTGCGAACATAAAGCCCCATGACATTGTCAGCTCTGGAATAAATCGCAGACGTCCGTACACTTTCATGTAAAGACCCATTGATCTCGCCTTACCCTCTTTAGTATTATTGCCTCGCAGATCATTGCACAAATATGACAAGCCTAAATTTTCTTGCGAAAATAAAGCCTCATGACATTTGCGTCTCGTTTTGACACTCTCCTAATGGAGGGTGTCGCCTTATCATCTCCCCCTGGTTGCCTTCAAGGAGGCTTACATCGCCATACAAGACTAGCTCCTCCCATCCTGGCCTAACAACAACCATGACTAGGCTTTCGCAGCCTCTTATCCCTTATACCTATAGGGTTTATGGTTACAAGGCTGCACCCTAAGTGGAGTTTTCTTCTATGAGTCGATGCGCCAAGACTTGTCAAGAGTGGTAAGGAAGTTCCATGCTCCCGCACTTTGACTCAACCGTGTACTCGCGCCTTGATCATACGCCGACTCCTTGAAAGAGACCTCCTGGCCGCCCAACCAGGGTATAACCTACATATATAGTTGGGAATCCAAGGTACCTCCGGATAGGCTTTCATGGGCCCCAAATCTGCATGACCCAGTTCCAGGGGCGGTGTAACCTTTTCCCCGAGACATGTTAAGAGATACCCCCTTATATGACGCACTTTAGGTCTTACATTTGCCTTCTTACGAAATGCCATTCGCGAACTTGGGTGTACGCCATAAAGGTGTCGTCCCATTCACTCACTTATTCATTTTTGTCAATTCATTCAATCATTCACTTTTGATTATCTCTTCTCATTATCTTTGCGAAATTATCGCATGTCTTCATTCTTTCATTCATTTCTGTCACTTCTTTCATTCATTCTCATAATATCATATCATTTGCGATTTGATGCTGTTGTTGTCTCTTGCGAAGTATATGATTTGCTTGCGAAGCTATCATCCTTGAAATGTATGAACGTCGCATAAAATATAAATATCTCAGAGCAAAAGAATTGTCGGAAATGAGATTTGAACCCTTGACCTCGCTCTTGCATATTCTCGCACCATACCAACTGCTCTAACCTCATTTGCGAAATTAACTTGCGAGATAATCATCAACTTTCTTCTTTAAGAGATAAGCAATGTCTGTGAAATTTTGCATAACAAAAATAAATATGCGAGAGCAAGATTTGATCCCGCGACCTTCGCTCGCGTTCATGCCTCCCGACCAACCGCAAGTTAGCCAAGCCTCACGAAATGTTTCTCGCGAAATAATCACTTACTTTCTTCTTGCGAAAAACCCATGCGAAAATACACGTTCGTTGAGATTTGAACTCGCAACCATGAACTCACACTTTCGCAGACCAATCGTGTCGCTCTTGTTTGCGAAAGAATGAAACAACCTTGCGAAATTATCCATTTTTTCCCTTCTTTGCATAAGCAAAAAATTCTCATGAGGAGGGAGATTCGAACCCGCGACCTTAAGCTCCTCATGTTCGCCAGACCAATTGTGCTACTCCTCCCGTGCAAAAGGATCGCGTAATGCTAATACATGACTTATATTCACCCTTTGATATTCAAGGAAAAAGATGACAAAATTCTTCGCGAAGGGTAAGACTCGAACTCGCAACCTTATGTTTATACTCTTCGCTGACCAATTGTGAAGTAGCTGCTTGTGAAAGAAACACACAATACTATAACTTTATTCACTTCTTCGCTCTCGGAAGTTCAAAATATGTAAAAGGTGGATTCGAACTCGCAACCCCAAGCTTATTCTCGCGAATGACCATCCTGGGCTACTTGCCGCTAAAGGAAAACACACAATGCTATAGCTTTTATTCCATATTTTCCCTCTTGAAAGTTCAAAAATATTTGAAAAATATGACCGTGGCGAGATTTGATCTTGCGACATCAAGCTTCTTCGCTCCAACTCAAAACCATCTCTGTATGAGCTTCTTTTTTGTGATAAAATTCACAAGATTTTGTTCTTATCCTTTTCTTCGTTCTTCCTTTATTTCCTTCAACAATTTTCCTTTTGATTTTTCTCCCCGAACATGAAATTCTTTCATTCAAACTTTAATTTTCTTCCTTGAATTTCACCACGGCAACTAATTTTTTCTCTTCTTCTTTTCATGTCTTTAAATTACCGATGATGTTTACTCCCCTAAAGTGTGATTTCTTCCATAAAACTTCCATTTTTGAACCTAAATTTTATAGATCTAAATAAAAAGTATGGAAATTTCTTAAAGTTTATAGATCCAATTGAATTCATCACCAACAAAGATTTCTCTCTTTTTTCTAAACTTTCTTGAACCAACAAGATTAGGTCCCCTGTTTCTGCAAAAGATATGTAGTTGCAGAAATCCTACACTACACCCCTCATAATATTTTGTAGATCTAAATCTTATTAATCACCTAAATTTCAAATATAAGTGCTAGAAATTTAAATAGACACATAAGATTTTTTACGTGGTTCGATCAATATGATCTACATCCACGATTCTTCACTATGATTGTTGAGGTTACATTGGTATTACATTTACAATCTCCATTAATGGATATTTTGTAGAGCTCTAGATCTAATTATTTGGGGAAGAAGATGATAAAGAAAATAAAATCTTTCTCTCCCTAAAAAATCTCTCTCCTACTAAAATTATCCCCTCCTTTTCTCTCTCCCGCTTCTTCTTTATATAGATATTACATAGTGGGTGACAACATATTCTCGTGAGCTCTTTGATAATTTCACGGCTCTGCTATCTTCTCGAACTCTTCATACCTTTTCTCATTTCGCTGGTGTCGTCTGTTACGTTATTTTTGATGTTAGTCTCATGACGGTTTCGCAATGTTGCTAATGACAATATCGCGAGTACGTTGTTGTTGCGATATTCTCGATCCTACACTTGCCTCTTTTCCTTGAATATTGCTTGAAGAGCGATCTTTTAAGGGAAAATCTCGTTGTTGTAGTAATCTTTGATCTTTGTTGATGAAGGAACGAGTAAAGAATACTGGACTTGAAAAGTACGTACTTGCCTCTATTCTTTGCGAAGTTCAAGCTTTACTTAAGTGAATAAGAAGTATTATCTCTGAAGTCTGCGAAGTATGAATTATCCTTGAAGAAGTATAAGAAGTACTCAATCCTCGAAATATAAGAAGTATGAATTATCCTTGAAGAAGTATAAGAAGTACTCAATCCTCGAAATATAAGAAGTATTGCGAACCCATTATGCGGTAAACTCTCGCTCCATGTTCTTTGTCTCATGCTATGTTTCATTCTTTCGCAAGTTCAAACTTTGCGGGAATAAGAAGTATTAATCTTTGAAGCATAAGAAGTATTGCCTCTGCTCATGCTTATTATTCCATTTTTGGTGAGGATTCTTGTTGTTCATTGGGTGGATATCTTCTTTGGAAGTGATTCTTGCCGAGAAGATGAAGAACATAAAATGTTTTCTTGGTTATCCATATAAGCTGCGTGAAATCCTACACTACACCTCATAATATTTTTTTGTAGATCTAAATCTTATTAATCACCTAAATTTCAAATATATAAGTGCTAGAATTTAAATGTATAAGATTTTTTACGTGGCTGATAATATGATCTACATCCACGATTCTTCACTATGATTGTTGAGGTTACATTGGTATTACATTTACAATCTCCATTAATGGATATTTTGTAGAGCTCTAGATCTAATTATTTGGGAAGAAGATGATAAAGAAAATAAAATCTTTCTCTCCTCAAAAAATATCTCTCTCTCCCGCTCTTCTTTATATAGGATATTACATAGTGGGTGATAGCTCATATTCTCGTGAGCTCTTTGATAATTTCTGCTGGCTCTGCTATCTTCTCGCGAACTCTTCATACCTTTTTCTCGTATTTCGCCGGTGTCGTCTCATTACGTATTTTTGATGTTAGTCTCGCGACTCTGCCTTCGCAATGTTGCTAATGACAATATCGCGAGTACGTTGTTGTCAAGCGATATTCGATCCTCTACATCTTGCCTCTTTTTCCTTGAATATTGCTTGGAAGAGCGATCTTTAAGGAAAATCTGTTGTTGTAGTAATCTTTGATCTTTGTTGATGAAGGAACGAGCAAAAGAATACTGGACTTGAAAAGTACGTACTTGCCTCTATTCTTTTGCGAAGTTCAAGCTTACTTAAGTGAATAAGAAGTATTATCTCTGAAGTATGCTAATGAAGTATCCTTGAAGAAGTATAAGAAGTACTCAATCCTCGAAATATATAAGAAGTAATGAAGTATTACATTGCAAAATACGTTGCACTAACATCAAAAATAACGTAATGACTTCCACACCAGCGTAAAATACGAGAAAAGGTATGAAGAGTTCGCGAGAAGATAGCAAGAGCCAGCAAATTATCAAAGAGCTCACGAGAATATGAGCCGTCACCCACTTATGTAATATCCTATAAAAGAAGAGAGCAGTGAGAGAGAAAAAGCAGGGGATAATTTTAGTAGAGAGAGAGAGATATTTTTAGGGAGAGAAAGATTTTATTTTCTTTATCATCTTCCCCAAATAATTAGATCTAGAGCTCTACAAAATATCCATTAATGGAGATTGTAAATGTAATACCAATGTAACCAACAATCATAGTGGAAGAATCGTGGGATGTAGATCATATTGATCAACCACGTAAAAAATCTTATGTGTCTATTTAAATTTCTGAAAGCACTTATATTTGAAATTTAGGTGATTAATAAGATTTAGATCTACAAAATATTATGAGGGGTGTAGTGGGGATTTCCCGCAACTACAATAGTTGCTAGAAGAATTGAGTCCTCATGCTAGGATAACATGTGAGGAAATAAATAACATAGACATGGGAGGAATGTCCGCCAAATCTTCTGGATCGTAACTTTCTTTTTGGAGAGATGTGCAACCAAAGACGCTTTGTCGTAGCCATCTTTTTCGCCGTGGATGCACGCTCGTTAGAGGATCGTGTCATATCTAGATCTTTCTGATTATGTGAAACTTGGTCTCTGGTCTGTGTGTTTGTGGGTGAAAACCGTTTCGCTCGATTTTGGTAATTTCTGCAGTGGATAAGAAACAAATTAAACCCTAAACAATGCACCGCACGGGAGTACTTTTGATTCGAGAGATCAATTGGCATAATCCTCGCCTAAACCAAGAAATACCCGCTCCAGTTTGCTTCTGGCCATAAAGTGAAGGAGAATGGTTAGTCTTAGGAGGGAAGCGAAGAGAGTGTTGGAGACCGTAATCGTTGATTGCGATGGTGTGGTTGTTTATGACTTGTATCCGAAAGTATAACCGGCTAGAAGAATGGAAAGCTACTGTGTGATTTCTAGATACAAAGATTGTTGCCGACCAAAACTTGTTCTTTGGTGAAAATATGTGAAGCATATTTATACAAGTCATATTGAAACGTACCATGGTCTCAGAAGGTGGAAACGATTGAATGGTGGAAGAATAGAGTAACGTGTAACCGTCGCACATTATGCTTCCATGATGAGGGGAAGTGGAATTGCAGTAACCGCTGGGCATTACGCTTCCATGATGAAGGAAATGAATTTTTTATACTGCTATTTTCACCACCACTAATTGTCATACTTCATGAAACTTTCTTGTAATCGACGCATTGCATCGCACGCGTAAACCGCCAGACCAATACCCCGATGAGGGTCCCCCGGCCTGTGACATGTTTGATATCTCGAGTGTTTTCGTGGAAAACGTGCGCTGTGTCAAGCTTGTGTGGCAAGTCAAAGTCAAGAGACTTTGCCATAGGAAAATAGAATGTGATGTTATTAGGCTTGCCTTGGTCGGCCGCCTCTAAAACTTTCCACAAGTCCGTCGCTTTGGTGGCGAATTGAATGGCCGAGATTACATCTCATGAGGAAGGTAGTCGTTGGCCATGGCCACATCTTTGTTGTGTGTGAACAAAGTAGCGCCATTAGTATAGTGGCGCATGGCGAGCCGCTGGCGGCAGCGGTTGCCTAGGACTCGGGCCGGGGCAAGTCCGTCGGGCCTGGCGAACTTGGATGGCCGAGATTGCATCTCATGAGGAAGACCGCCATCGATTATGGCCGCATCTTGTTGTATAGCGATGGCGCCATTGGCATAGTAGCGCCCGGTGGAGCCATGGCATAGCGACATGCTGCTGGGCATGCCAAAGGGCGTATCCATGGCATAGCTGGCATGCAATGGCGTAGTCGCGATAGCGGCATGCTAGTAGACGGGGCATAGAGGGGCATGCCACCGGCGTGGCATAGCGGCATGCTGGCGTGGCATAGCCGCATATTAGTGCCCGTGGCACTTGCGGCATGCCGCTGGTGTCAGGCATGGCCAAAGCTAGATTTGGCGCCGTGGTAAGAATTAGGCTTGCGGCGTTGCCAAGGCTAGGATTTGGCATGCTGTGGTAAGAATTAGGCTTGGCGGCGTGGCCAAGGCTAGGTTTTGGCGTCGTGGTAATAATTAGGGCTTGGCGGCGTGGCAAGGCTAGGTTTTGGCGTCGTGGTAAGAATTAGGCTGGCGGCGTGGCCAAGGCTAGGTTTTGGCCGTGGTAAGAATTAGGGCTTGGCGGCGTGACCAAGGCTAAAGCGGTATGCTGTCATGCGTAGTGGCATGTTGGCATGCCGATCAATATGTTGCCGTGGTAAGGCACGCTTAGCTTTCCAATAGTATGGTGGCACGGCAGTGGTGCGTTTGGCCTTTAATGTATGGTGGAAAGTTTGTTTACTTGATGTCCAAGAAAAGGGGCGGCCAAACATAAGGCGCGGCTACACTTCTCGTGAGAGTGTGGCGCCTTAGAGCAGCTCGATTGAGATGGCAAGTGGGGCTTGCTAGGTGTATGGGCTCAACCACAACTTACGTGCGCGTGGCTAATTTGAGGCGCCACGATTGGTCGAGAGAAATAGGGCCGATTTGGATAAATTTCATGTAAGTATATTGAGCGGCTCAATAAATATGCCAAGGAGAAAGCTAGCACACGTGGCTCGTTTCCTTGCAGTGACGTCACATCGTATGTATATTTTACGATTTTAACTCCTAAGCTAAAAACCACCATCAACATTAAGTCCCGCTTAGCACGTATCAACTGCATTGTTGGTGGGCAAGTATGAGATGGTGACAGATAAGAGTAAAATCGAAAGGACAAGACGGGAAGAGATTGCCGGAAATTCAACTAACCTTAATGAAGGCATGAGGAATCCGTGATCCCCGTATTGGTGGTTTTGTATAAATTCCGGCTTGGCCATGGGGGTATTGGCACAGCCGCTCGCAGCTTTGGCTATTGATTGCGTAGATGGCACCGCAATTTGTCCGTGAACGGGTGAATGGCGCTAGCTGCCAGGTCACTCTTAACGCACGGAGATGATGCTACTTTGAACGGCCAGATGGCGCCTACTTGGTCGGTGGGAGATGGCGCCGTTTCGAACGGCTAAGATGGCGCTGCTTTGGTTTGTGGAGATGGCGCCGCTTCCGAACGGCTAAGATAGCGCCGCTTTGGCCGGCTACGAAAAGGTGTAGGGCACTGGCTAGTTTGGAGTGGCGATGGCGCGCTAGCTTGGAGTGGCGGGTGACGCGCCAGCTTTGCCGTACAGAGATGGTGCCGCTGGCTTGGGCTGCGAAGCGCCGGGCGCTGAGTTGGCTGGGATGGCGGGCTAGCTTGGAGTGGGGTGACGCGCTAGCTTTGCCGTATGCAGATGGTGCCGCTGGCTTGGGCCACGAAGCGCCGGGCGCTGAGTCGGGTGTGGCGTCGGGCTCTACTGCCGTGGAGATTTGCGCCTGGGGCGTTGTGGCACCACGGCCAAGTTTCCTTCTTCCGCACATGGCCCAAAAAGGAAACCTTTCTCCTACTTAAACTCAAAACGCTATGCATATAAAAGACGTTCTATCTTCTTTATTTTTGTATCGTTGGTTTTGGCTTTGTTTCCGTCTTGCAGCTAGCAGCAAAGGTGCATCATCCGTGAGCATTGGAAGGAAAAGTGTGCCAGTAGTGCAGTAAGCATATTTCTGTGTATGTGTTCCAACGTTTCTCCCTTGCTTGCTCGTTTATTTTGATCTAAACCCTAGCCAGTCCCGTTTTCTCCCCCTCCACAAACTCGTAGAAATACTCCAATATGAATGATTCCTATCTCCATTTAGTATTGTAGTAATGTTAGCCACAATATCAATAGTAGTGGAGCGATTATTATGTAAAGCAAGTACGTATGGGATGGTCACCGTGGGCTCCTTTCTCCGTAAAACCTAGCTTTTAGCTCAGGTTTGGACGTGAGCGCTCATTACGCGCAAGACACGGTTTCGCCAAGAGCATGTTTTCCACGACAAGTGTTTGTTTGAGTGAGCACCAGTCTCCGTTTCCCTTTGACCAAGAGTGCCGTGACATGTGGCCAAAGAAAAATTTCCCATAGAAAATTTGTTGTCGCCTCTGAATCATTGTACCCAATTTCTTGGCAAGATCCTCATGTGTGGTTTCCTTCAAAGTAGTAACCTTTTTTGTTTTGTTCCGTTGAAGTTACTCAAAGTAAAAGTAGCATAAGGACCTTTGTTAAGATGTCACCCGAGCGCTTCCGTCACGCCGCTCAAGAAATTGTAACAACTCAAGCCGAACATGGATGATGAATTCTTCACAAAGTCCGCCTAAAGTTACAAGGACTCATCCAAAATTCATGGCAAATCATTCTAACCGAATAAGAGAATGATGGAGAAGTCCAATCGTCTACCCAGGGCGTATAATGAGGTTTTGTCTTCTAAGAAAGAATATCTCGTTCTCCCATAGACTTCAAAATCTACCATAGTCCATTGCGCCTTATGATAAATGGATGAATCATGATAAGCCGAGACCATGTAAGGGCTAATCTGACTAGGCGCAAATCATGAATGCCGTCATGGCATCTCGCGACGCTTCAAATCGAAAGATATTGCAGCCATTACTTTCATCTTCGATGGTGTCCTGAAACTCATACTATATGTAGATGGGGTGAGATGACCATTACTTTGGAAAGCGAGTCATTCGTTGAGTATTCCAATAATGGGGGAATCTTGACGCCGTCTTGTCCGAGGAAGAAGAAATGCATGCCATTTTGTTACAAAAATCGCCAGGATATGTCCGAAGCATCATGAGGAAAAGTGCTTTATAACCGGTGGTGTCTCGAATGGTTCCCCGATGATCCTGGGAGTCAATCGTTGGATGATACACTCCATGTTGCCGCATTTTAGCTTTGTGGTTATCCATGGACATTTTTGATGATGGCTCTAGTAAGAAGGAGATAAGGCAAAAACTCATCAAATTCGCTATCAATTTAGCGAAAGGCGTGCTCTTATCATCGGCGCTTGTTCCTGCCTTTGTACACCCACTGATCACTTAACATCGTATATGTATGTCTCTAATGGGTATATAAAAGTAGACTCGTACATCCATGTCGCATTTCTCCAAGCATGGTTGTGGGAGTTATTTCAAAGATTACGCTCCTAAACCGAGGAACTCATTTCCCGATACATATGCGCTTCTGATACTCCGTTGGTTGGATAGGCGCCCAAAGCCCGGCTCGAGGCTCATTGATTTTCTTTGAAACGCACATGCGCTTAAATTTCATCCTTGGGCTCCTATGACACACCTATATAGTTCAGCCAAACACTTTTGCTTCGCCTCAAACGTGATGTTACATTTTACCGAAGAGAATATGAGCATCGAGAACCGTGTTCATGCGAAGTTGTATTCCCCGGATATGTGCCATCTTTTTCGGTAGGGTCTTGTGAAGTGGTTCCTTACAACATCGACGTGGACGCTCATCATATGGGTTTTGATCGTGTTCCGTTCCGCCGTCCATTCACGGCTTCAAAGAATCATGCCACAGCCGTTTTCAATAGTCGTGTCCTTGCGTCTCATAAAGTCTCCCCTTTTCGCTCCTGCAAAAGAAAACCGGTGACGACCTCCAAATATAATATTTTCTCGCAGAAGAGTTCCTATTTATTCATCACCGTGCAAGATGTCATGGACAGCTCCACGCGGCAAGCCCTTTCTAAAGCTCGCAATCACTCTTGACATTGAGGTTGCCTTCTTCTGTAAGCGGAAATCTCGATACCCCTTGTGTTGAGCGAAGGTCGAAAAGTCGTGCGAGTGGCTTCCAATCGGATACGATGGCTCTTGTGACTTTCTAGCTCCTTCAACACACAAAAGACGGTTCCCTCACCACTTGGTCAATCACACAAATTTTCCATTTCGTCACCGACTCCTCCTTTTTTTTTTTGTCTCGAGGTCTTGAAAACTAGAATATCTTTGCCAGATTTGCCCACGGCCAAAAGACGGCGCCTCTTGATAAAGGAGGCGACGAGACTGGATCTCTTGAAGAAGAATCCGAAGAGGAGGAAAGCTTGAGATCTGGTGACGAAAGGAGCACTTCTGAGTATAACAGCGAGTCTTCTTCCAGTGGGCCTACAAATGAGTTGGTGAGTTTTCCACACTTTTCTCTTGGATTATTTATTTATACCTAATGAATGTCAATTGATGATATTTTCAGAAGAGGCCGCTTTCGAAAAATAACTCGAGATGGAGATCCAAGGGAATGAAGGTGTACGTTGTCTCAAATATGAAAACCGTACCCGCCGTGCAATCTGGAGATGGAGGTTGATCGTCATGAATATGTTGTTGTATCTCCCATGGCGGAAAAAAAAACAAATGTTGTCGTGACAAGGTGTGATTGTTCTTAAAGAGTCTTTGCTACCGCATTCAAACTCGCAGTGTCGTCTTCGATCCTCCATTCGAGGCTCCTTTTGAAGGTCACGTGTTTATTGGAGTATTCGAGTGTGCCATTGAAGTATGTGGAGCTATATACCAAGATATGGAAGAGGTATGTGCACATTGCCACGACCAGGAAGGTTGATAGTCGCTTTGCATTGGTTAAGCGCGTGGATGAAACCTTATCTTCAATTCATGACATGTGTGGCGTGATTGGACACACTTGTTTCGGAGACGTTGTCAAGAGTTGGGAATTCCATCGGGATATGTGTGTAAACTTTGAGTTTAACACCTCCTGGTTCTGTGAGGGATTTTCCGAGATCCAAAGGCTGCAGGCTGAAGCGGTTAATGGCCCTTCCGCGGATTTGATTAATCAACAGGAGGCAGAAGTCGAGAAGTTGTCCTAGGAGTTGAAGCTGAAACAAGCGGCTCTTCAAAGCATGAAGGACATTTTCTCCAAGAATAACGAGCCGTTGTTAGGCAATTTTCCTTGAATACTTTTATTTTCTGAACTTCTTTTCTTAGGTTTTTTTTTTGAAAGGCAAAAGAAACGCCTAGTTTATGGTTTGGTTTTCTGGTTTTTGATTGATAGATGATTGCTTCTTACAAGAGTTTTTGGATTATTTTGGAATAATTGCCTTTTGATCAATCAATATGTCAAAATCAATTTTGTAATGTAAGTAGCAAATCATTTGGGAAAATTGCGAACCGTGAATATTGTGTGAGAAATGGAAAGATATGAAATCTTTGGATGATTGTTATTATCAGATGTGAAAACCCAAACAATAGATCGTGTAAACATTGTCCTGCAAAAACTTACTCGCTTAGAGCCTTTCACCAAAATCAATCTCGTGAGTAAACCAATCTTTATGTGACACCTCCTCGCCGCGAAAAGTCCCCGGGCCATTCTTTATTGTCCGTGAAACATCTTCATGTCGATCCGCGTAAGTCGGAGAGTCTTTAGTCCCCTTAATAAAATTCTCCCGGATCCATCTTTTTCTTAGACGATGCGCTTCAAGCATTGCATTTAGTAGTTGGATGATGGAATTGAGAGTTAAATTTCCAAACCGAGAGATTAATCTCCCTATCAGGCGATGTGTTGTAGAAAGTGGTAACAAAAGTTCGATTCTCAGACTTGTAGAGATTTGATTTTAGAATTATATTTCAAAATAGAAAACTCAAGACGATGTTGTTATCAAGATTTTAAAAGCACCGAGACTCAGGATTCCACCAAACTCCAATTTTTATGTGATTTAATCTAATCAATATTCATGCAACTCTTTACATTTAAAGTGATTGTAATATTTTTGCCTAGACAAGTAGATTCTCAAAATAATAGTTGTAAATCGAAAGCATGGATCATCAAAAGACTTAACCTAAGCATGACCCATCAATTGAGAACACAACCACTTAATCAGAATCATATATTCGATTTCGTCTGCAAATAATCATAAAAGAATTGCAAAAATTATTAAATAGAAATTACCACATAATAATTGGAAAAATGGCTTCCTCCGTCGCCCTCAAGAATGGGTTTAGCTCCTCATTAATCACGTGCTCAAAATAGGTGTTCATAGCTCAAAAGTGTGAAAACAAGAGAAAGCTAATAACTCAAAGTGCTTTGCAACGCCGAAGAGGCGTTACAAACAGATTGTTACGTAAGAAATAAGACCGCATTTTAAACGATACTTCTTTCTCAGCATTTTGCCACGTCCTCTCGCGCTACTTTGGCTGTCTCTGGTTCTTCGTCTTCTTCTTCTCCCTCCGCCCGCTCGCCGCAACTCGCACCACCTCTCGGCAGCCTTTCTCCTCTCGTAGCGTACTCCCAACTCTACCCTCTAAGTCTCGATATCCCCCTATGACCCCAAAGAGCATATTTATACATAACATGGTTCATATAACTCGAGAAAATCTTCAAAACCTAAATCTTTTCTTCGGCCAAAAGTCACGAGATTTGATATTTCTTCTCTTCTTACGCGTCGCCGAATTGATATTTCTTATCTTCTATTCTAGGTTATAAAAGCATTTTATTATTAATGCTTGAGATTCGTGTTGCTCACAGAACAACACTCGCCGTCATGCCGCACCGTAATGAGAGTACAAAGAAATACGAGGCTGGTCATGCATTAATTAATAATGCCAGAATTCATTGTGGTATATGGGATTGTTGCTACATGCTCCAACCTCGATGAATTTTGTGTATTTAATCCACGTAATACCGGGATTGTTGCCACATGCTCTATTCTAGGTGAATTAGTAAAGTAAAGAAGTATTTATCACTTATTAATGGCTTTATCTTTTGCAAGATGTTTTCCGGTTTTACAATTTTAACCTTAAATGAAAAATCCACCATCGCAGTGAACAATGTCTTGCTCACCACGAGTTACCTTTGGATTATCATGAAAGAGATCGCTTATAACCTTTCACATACGATTCCATTTTTTCCAAAAACTTGTTAAGTTCCAACATCATGGATATTGCCTTCTCCATAGTCATGGAATTTTCTAGAAGATCATTCATTTTAACACTCAAAGCATCATTGGCTTTCTTTGGTACCCATTTCGAGTGCGTTTAGGAACAACTCGAACCTTCTTCCCATTACTCTCATCAAGATTTATCTGAAGAGAATTGGATTGACTATTCTTTTGCAAGGTAGTCTTTCTCCAATTGGGAACATTGATCTTGTCTTCGTCTTTACGAATTTATCCTTTGATAACCATTACAATTGTGAAAAGGATTAGGTATGACGTTTATAGGCAAATCTAGACTTATTACAAGACGATTCATTTGCCTAAAGGTTGGATAGTTACAACTTGTAGCGTTAAGGATTAGTCTTAACATATGATCTTGGTTTCACAACTTCTTGGGATGCCCAAACAAGAACATCATGAAGTTTCTCATTCTTATACGTAAAACGACATCTCCTTTCCAGTGACCTTTATTTCCGCAATAGTGGCAAACATAACGAATATTCTTACCTTGATCCGTGTATGCCGACTTTGAGGTTGATATACTTTCGATCTTCTACAGCTACATAAGGTATTTCACTTTTTCCATCAAACTTGAAACCTTTGTTGAGAAGATTCACTAGCCTTGACAAATTTTACCTCTTCTAATACTTGGAGCATCTATTCCTTTATAGCCCAATCCTCGTGTATCACGATGATTTTTACTTGCTCCTAGCATAGTGGTAATTTGCTTGAACTAGTATTGAACTTTTTCAAGTCATCTTCCAACATCTTGATTTTATCAACAGCAGCAGCTAAATCAGCCTCAAGGCGTTTTTCTCGAGCGAGGCAAGCACTTTCTATGTCATCAAAACTAATTTGTTGAGAGTTAAACCTTGCTTCATATTCTGCAAGTTTTTCTTCCTACAAAAAGTACTTTTGATAAAGATTATCACATTCAAGTGACTTCATACGTAGGTTTTCCTCGAATCCTTGGAGGATCGATTCGTTAGAACGATTTGAAACATAAACACTGCAGAATATCTTCTCAATTGCTTGTTTTTTCTACAGAGTCGAAGAGGTGTGACATGAGAAGTTGTCATCTTCTTCTTTTCCAACGAATTCAAAACGTTAACATACTTTGAGACTTCCTCATCAACCTCTCTATCGATATCTGAATCACCTTCATCAGAAAGTTCATCCAACCGTTCTTCTAGGAGTGTTTCCCAATTATCACCAACACATTAAGAGAATGTTTAGATATTGATATAAATGTGACAAACTTCTTCTCTGTGTGAATCCAAGCTTGAAAATATCCGTACTTCGACTGCACGTTATTTTAGATAGACTCGTCCATATTCGTATCACTACAAACACATACTTATAAGGTCTTTAATGTGTCCGCGTCGCTTCCGATACCACCTGAAAAATCGGGGTACAACAACCTCACCCAATATTTCGATTAGCAATCTCTATGGACAAACTCCAATATACTTTCAAGAGAATCAACTAGACTCAATCTTAAAAAAGTATATCAAAGAGTTATATCTCTCTTCGATTCAATTCTTTCTCAAGCAAATAGAAATCATCAAAGTTTAATTGAATACAAGAGAAAACACTTGAACGGTACCAAAGACCAAGTAGCTCAAGGATCAATCACTTTCCAATCAACAAACAAAGGTCGTATTTCCAATTGATTGATTCAAACGCACAACCCGTGATATTTCAATTATATAACAAAATATAATGCGGAATAGAAATAAATACGTAAAGACCAGAATTTTGTTAACGAGGAAACCGCAAATGCAAAAACCCTGACCTAGTCCGTATTGAACACACACCGTATTAAGCCGCCATGTACACTAGCCTACTACAAACCAACTTCGATCTGGACTATAGTTGAACCCCAATCAATATCACACCGATCCAAGGTACAAACTTGCGCTCCTTATGTCCCCGATCCCAGCAGATACTACGCACTTGATTCCCTTAGCTAATCTCACCCACAACTAAGAGTTGTTACGACCCAAAGTCGAAGACTTTAATAAACAAATCAGATCACACAAAAAGTCTACGTAATAGATAAACTGCCTCCCACATAAATACCTACAAGTTTTGTTCCTCTTTTGATAAATCAAGGTGAACAGAACCAATTTATAACCCGGAATTATATTCCCGAAGAATAACCTAGTATTATCAATCACCTCACAATAATCTTAATCGACGCCATTAAAGAAGATATTGTGGAATCACAAATGATGAGACGAAGATATTTCAAGTGACTACTTTTATATCTTGCCTATCGGTAATATTAATCTCAAGCCAATCGTTACAATTGTACTCAACACGATAGAATCGCAAGATCAATCACACAACTACGAAAGTAGTATCGATCTGGTTCACAATCCCAAAGAAGTCTTTAAGCGTTAACTGTTTTCAAGAAGAAAACCTAAGGTTAAAGGAGAATCGACTCTAGCTAATACAACTAGTATCACACAGAAGGTGTGGGGATTAGGTTTCCCAGTTGCTAGAGTTCTCCATTATATAGGCTTTCAAATCAGGTTTGCAATCAATGTTAGCTTAGTCACAAAGCATTCAATATTCACCGTTAGATGAAAACCGACAGATTCAAGCTAATATCTTTCAACCGTTGGATCAAAAACTTAGCTTGTTACACACAAATGAAATGCACAATTTTAGGTTTGTGTAACTGTATCCAAACATGTATATTTGTTGGTTCAACAATAGTTAACCAAATGGTTAGCCATATGACACAATGCAAGGAAATCTTATGTAACTACACAAGACACACCGAACCAAAACGATTTGATTCACCGAATCGGTTCATGAACTTTATAGCCACGGTTTGCATTTTGCATTCCTTAGTTAATATAAATATAAGTTCACAAACAATCGTCTTTTAGATATAACCAACTTAAGTTCGCAGACTTAGTTCATGGGACTTAAGTTCCTGGAAGGAGTTCTCAAACTCAAGCCAGAATTTCTCGGTCGAGAACTTCCGCCGCTTCTCGGACCGAGTTCACAACTCTTGTTCCGATTTTTCTTGATCAACAAAGTTCGCAAACTTCGGTTCAAGGAAAAAGAACTTATACATATATGTGTTACCATACAATGCTTATATCCAACATTGGTTATATAATCTAAACTCTCAATTTCAATCATCAAACATTCTTAGAGGACGTTATTATATAGTTGTTACTCACAAACTATTTTTCGTCAAAGCAAGCAATTTTCAAAGTGATTGAAACATATCATGACTTTCGTTACTAGGTAAAGATGAACTTGGCCAAAGCAAAAGCTTACCAACATATTTTGAGAAATAGATAGGCGAGATAAACTGACTCAAAATAGCAAATGTGTATAATCAAAGTCTATATAGCAAAACGACTTTTGTCTCTAAATAGAAGATAGAGTAGATAGACTTTTGAGTGATCGCAAGTTCAAGTCTCCACATACCTTTTAGTCGATGAAGTTCCACCTCATTTCTTGAGTAGTTCTTCGTCTTATATGATGATTTCCATGGAGTTCTTGAGCTCAACTACACTTTCTATCCTAGTCCGAGACTTAGCTATAGTAGACTAGAAATCAAGACTAATAGTTTTGATCACTAACATTGACAAACATGCTTGAGATAAGAATGCATGCGAGTTCGACCGAGCAATGCTCTAACAACATTATCGGAGGAAGAGATTATAATCGCTAAAACAAGAGGACAAACTTCAAAATATTTGCAATTTTGGTTGTTATCTTTCACAAGTACAACCGAGAAATATTGATGAAGCTCTTTGCGACCCTTGTGGGTGAATGCAATGCATGAAGAGTTAAATCAATTTCAAAGAAAAGACAATGTGGAACTACTACCTTGTCCCTCCAATATCAATATTGTTGGAACTAAATGGATATTCAAGAATAAGTCTAATGAATTTGGCACAATTGTCGAAATCAAGCCGGACTTGTCGCTCAAGGATATTCACAGATTGGAATGTATCGACTTTGATGAAACCTTTGCTCCCCGTGGCACGCCTTGAGTCCATTCAACCAGCTATTATCTCATGCTTGCTTTCTTAAGGTTAAGTCAGTTTAAATGGACATAAAATCCGCGTTCCTAAACGGAATTTTAAAGGAAGAAGTCTATGTCGCTCAACCTAAGGGTTTTGAAAACCCCGATTTCCCGATCATGTCCTTAAACTTAAAAAAGGCATTATATGGGTTAAAACAAGCACCTAGAGCCCGGTTCGGAAAACTTACTACTTTCTTCTTAGAAAGGTTTTTCGAGAGAAGTGAGCCGATAAACCTTGTTTACCAAATGAGTAGGAAAGATGTTGTCATTTCTCAAGTCTATTTAGATGATATCATCTATGGTTCAACTTCCGAGAAACTTGCAAAAGATTTCCAAGTCTCTCTTGGCAAAGAATTTGAAATGAGCAATGTCGGTGAATTAAAGTTCTTCTAGATTACAAATTCAAGACATAAGGATGGAATTTACTTATCCCAAGAAAATATGCAAAGGATCTTGTCTCGAGATCGGCCTGGATAAGTCAACTTCAAAACCGACACCTATGCCCACTAATGGGTAAAACTGCGAGATGAGAAAGGAGTAAATGTGGATCAAAAAATGTATCGATCCATTATTGGTAGCCTTTTATATCCGCTAGCTACTAGACCCGATATTGCTTTTAGTGTTGGTTGTTGTGCTAGATTTCAGTTAATCCAAAGGAATCTCATCTTGTACCGCAAAAACGATCATACGATATGTGAATCACACCTGGCCGGGTATGGTCTATCTTATACTTTTGATACTAACACCGACCTTCTCGCTATTCTGATGTGACAAGGTGATGTGAAAGACAAAAAGTACATCATGGGGTTTCTACTACGTAGGACTGGATCTTGTGGCTTGGCATAGCAAGAAACAAAATTCACAATCCCCGTCCATATGTGAAGCGTATCATATTATTGCCGCCATGTTGTACTCAACTTCTATGGATGAAACAAATGTTGGCTGATTATGAAATTGATACCGGAATAATGAAGATCTTTTGTGATAACTCTGTCACATTCGAATTCACGTTAAATCCCGTTAAGCACTCAAGAACAAAGCACATTGATATAAGGTACCATTTTATTCGAGATCTCTATGAAAATGGTATCATAAATATGGAATTTGTGCCTTCCTTAACAACAATTGGGCTGATATTCTTACCAAAACCATTAGACATCGCTATGTTTCAACACTTACGACGTCTATTGTTGTTTAGGTTCATTAGTTGTTCTTAAAACTCGCCCGTGCTTATATCGATCTTTTGGGCAATTGAGGGAACTCCAAAGAAGTGTTTACTTCAATTCTATATTTGTTTCGCAGGTTTATTTTCTCCCGTCAGGTTTCGTTGATGGTGGAATTTCATTTAAAAAAACTAGAAAAATCATGCGCTGACATCTTGTAAAAGATAAAGCCATTTATAAGTGTTGATACCCTCACTTAATTCACCAAGAATGGAGCATGTAGCAACAATCCCATTCTCGTGAATACATGAAATTCCTCCAGGTTGGAGCATGTGGCAACAATCCCTTCCCAGGAATTTCATATCAGCCTTGTATTTCCAAAGATCATTATCGCTGTGGCATGACGACCGAGTGTTACTTTTGGCGAGTAACACCTAACCTCCAAGCACTATAATGAAACCATGTACGAAATACCCGCATGTGCCGATTCTCGGTGTGTTATACTAGCCCGAGCCCCTCTCGGTGTGTTATACTAGCCCGATTGAGCCCCTCTCTAAGTGTGTTATACTAGCCCGATTGAGCATCCGACCGACCGTATCGGGCCCGGATATGATTCGATCGCAGTCATCCAACTCCATAAGCATGATTGGATGACCCTGCATCAATTCCATCACCCCAAGTGTATGGAATACCCACGGCCGACCCCGCATGGCCGGTCATTGGCCTAGCTTGCCAAGAAACCGTTCATACCAAGCATTATGGATGGAAAACCCTAAATTAGGGTTTGCGGCATATTACATGTGTCGCAAAATGCCTCAACCATCCATCTTCGCAGTAATATGGAGGGTGTAGATGTAGACTCAAAGGGCCCAGTGAGCATGTCAACACGATCACCGTGGCCCACTACACACTTGACCAATCGGTCAAGACCAACAATGTTTGGCCGTGACAAAATCATCACCCAAACAAGAGATGACGCACGGCTTGAAAGCCAAAATTAGGTTTCAAGTCATCATGCGCGTCCATCTTCTCCTAAGCACGAATGGAGGGTCACAGACAGATTAAACAAGGGCCGGCCATACCAAAGATGACCACCGTGGGCCCATCTACCTCCTCATGTGTTCGGCCAAGGCATATCATGCCCGGTCAATCCAAAACGTGCGTCCAAACTAGCATGGCCGCGCCTCCCAAACCACGAACCGATCTCGACCGCTCAACTTCACCCCATGATTTGAGTGGCTTAGATCACGTTTTCATGGGATAGTCGCATAGGTGTGAACACCAGCCTACCACCTACACGCTGATATGATCGACCAAGACCGACCAAGATGTGTCGCCTTGAAATGCGTGCCCAAACTAGGATGTCACACCGGTTTCCAACCCTTTGCGCATCAATTTCACCGAAACCGATCTCAACCACTCAACTTTACCTAAGTTAAATTGAGTGGCCTAGATCGCGCCTCATGGGACGGTGAGGTGTAGGTGTACACCGGCATGCCGTATACACACATGCCCGGCTCGGCCCTCTCCAAATCCTTTCCATGCTTGGTTTCGACCAAGCTAAAGAGTGATGCTTGCGCACCTCTTCAAAAACCCTAATATCCATTAACGGTCGCAGATGAGTGTCTAAAAGATCATCTCATCCGTTCAACTTCACCAGCATGGTTATACAACCGTGGTCGAGTTATTTGGTCGCCGAGGCGTCATTACCCATCACTTTACCACACCATAATGCAAGCACCGCATAAAATACACACGATACTTCACAAGATTCGACTTCCCGAATAACACAAGATTCAATTCATCATTACATGCTATCTTTCGTGGATCCACGATCCACACATTCCGCACATCAATCATGTCACAAACCGGGGATACATACTGGGTATTGGTCTGGCGGTTTACAAATGCAGCGTGCAACGCGCCATCACAAGAACGTGTCGTAAGTCATGGACGGCTAGAGATGAACAGAGAAGTGGGCAAGACCGGGTCGTGTGGCACCGACGCACAACTCCACTACTCCATCACTCCACTTCTCCACTTCCCATGAGAGAGACGTGAATAAGGCTCAATGACTTGTATAAATAGGTTCTCCTCCTTATTTTCAAACAAGAAGAAAACAAGAGAAAAAATAGGAGACAAGGAGAAACAACACAAGTCCGTACGAGACAAACCAAGTGTTAATACAAAAACGTATTCAAACACCCGAGCTTGCTTGCATCAATCACAAGCCTCGCTCACCTTTCGTTACAAGTCATAAGCAAGCCAACACCTTCACAATCTCAACACCTTCTTCGCTTCCCTCCCTAAGATCAACCCCATCTCCTTCACTTTGTGACCGAAACAAGTCCGGAACGGCCATTTCTTGGTTTAGGCCGGACTTGCACAAATTGATCTCTCGAATCTACAAGCACTCACCGCGCAAAGGCATTTGTTTAAGGTTTAAATTCATTCCTCATCCACACCCCAAATTACCAAATTCTGCAGGAGTAGTTTTCACCCATAAACAATTGGCGACCACAAAGGGGAGATTGATCTCTCGGTTACAAAATCGAATTCTCAATTCTTCGATTTTCGTCCTCACGATGTATCCTCACCCGAATCCGCAGGTGGTTCAAATATCATGGGAAGCATAGCTGGAATGTTGGAGGATGTCTTGAAAATCAAGCCGGTATCACTGTAAGGCGTAGCGAGACATTTCGCCTTTTGAATGATATAGCAAAGACAACTACAAGAAGGGTCGATAGGCATCAACTCAGACAAAGGTAAGAAACGTTGAATCCTTAGTCGAGTCACACCTTTACAAGTGGAGAAGCAAAAGAGCACGCAATAAAACGAATCAAGAAAGATGGACAACATGGTCCAGACAGAAGAAAAGACTTGTCCGGAGTACTACAATGTCTCGCGTATAAAGAAAGGGAGCCTGGCAGCCTATGGAGCCCTGCTAGAGGATTTATATCTCAAAACTCTTGCCGAAGCTCCTAAGATGTCCAATCCGCCCGACTTTTCAACCGATCAAGAAATGCTTGAGGAAGGAGAAATCAATCAGAAATACCGAATACAAGAGGATGGGAACGTTCAACCGATCACTCAAGAAAGTGACATTACGACACCTTCCACATCCCTTTACCTAGGCAAGCGACCCGCAGATATGATGGCACTTGCAAATCTCCCAACTTCATCTCCCGTTCCACATCAAAGCCACGGAGAGACATCACAATGCCCACTAACACAGAAAAGCCACTCAAGGTACTTACATTTCCCATTCCCAATGAAGAAGATTCTGGAGCTACTAGAGGCGTGGGTACAAATGGAGAGGTGGAGCTACCCTAGATGGCGTCCACCTACCGATCAAGAAGTAATGGACCCGAGGTACCGGCCATTTCCACCGGTTCCTCCATCACCCCACCAATGAATGCAACGCTTTAAGCGCATTGTTCGTAGAAGCTTGGTCCGTGAGCGATAACTCGAGAGATTGGTGCGGAGGATTTTCTTAGAAAGGCTACTCCGCTTCGATACAAGTGAGGCTTCGAAAGCAAGTAAGTTTTACTCAACAATTTTACAAGAAAGATAGTTTGGAATCCACTGGGACTTGGCATCCCGCACGTGGAGAAAGAGGCTCAGTGATCAAACGCCATGTTTGTTTCCATCCGTACCTCCTTTTTGCATAACATTTGCAGTTTCATGTGATATGTGCAATCATTCATGACCAAGATTCAAATTTCATTTAACATAATCTCTTTCAAAAAGGTTGTTCACAAAACTATCTCAAAATAAGCCAATTCACCTATTAATCCAAAACCGAGATCAAAGAAAATCCTCACTATCACTCAAAAAGAAAAACATCTAAAAGAAGAGACAAGTACATGGCATGAATACTTCAAGGAAAGTCCTTCAGCAACAACTCGTCCTTCTGGGCAAGAGAGACCTTCATCCTTCGAAGCACAACCTGCTTCACTCCAGCCTTAGACAACTTATCAACCTCTTCTTCCCCGGCGAGCAACACAGTCCCGCTGATGGGACTTCATCCTTGTAATTTCTGGAGCTCCCGAATCTTGGAGAAACCTTCAAGAACCAAGGAGCATTGAAGTCAGATACACGCAAACACGCCCCGATGGCACCTCCAATCTTCAATCATCTCCTCGTAAACCGTTCGACCAGTGTGACGCTCATCCCCCGGATAGAAACTAAAGCTTCTTGGACGCGGCTGACCAACGCAAGACGACTTTTGAGTTTCGTGGTGGTAGCAATGACCGTGCTTCTCCCATATCGCTGTGTACAACTCTTTGAATTGAACCGACGCCGAATCCACCAACCAACACATGGCCTCGGATAAGGGACAGTGAAAGGAGGATCGAACAAAGCCCTGTGCCGCATCACCTGGTAATTCACTAACCGCGAGAGCCTTGTCGCTGGTGTGAGGCCTTTCGTAAGGAGCCACCACAATAGCCATATTGACCGAACCCGTTCGTGATGGATCTCAAGAGGAGCCGCCTCAACTCTAGCAGCAATCGCCTCTCTTACATTCCTTCCGCATCTATTTCGCTCCGGGTGCTAATTTCCATCACGACCCCGTCAACAAGATCACTAAGGGAAGCACCTTGTTCAACCGAGCTTGCATCATCCATGTCATGGTCGAAAAAGGAGCGGTTTCGCTGCACTTCTCAAAGATGAAGATCAAGACTCGCCAGACTTCTCAAAGATGAAGATCAAGACGCTGAAGATCTTCTCAAGATGAAGACCAAAGATTACCAGCCTTTCTCATTTTGAATGCGCGCCAACCTTGTGAAGACATTCTCTTTCGAAATTCCCCGATTTCAAGAAAGGATCGTTTTAGAAGAATTTACACTGAGAAATGAAAGAACCGAGGGGAAAAGATTTAAATACCTGCATATTGGAGGAATTGAGGATTACCGACCGCATGCTTGCCTCTTAGGTCTCTCTCCTACTTGGGGACCGCAACCTCGCCTCCGGTCCGTTTGGCCGGAAGTGGCTTCAACCGGAAATGCTTCACAAGACGTCGAAGATGGCTCACTACGGGAATCACACAACACTCTCCGAAAATTTCTCTAAAACCAACAACAGCTTGTTTCTTCCAAAATTCCTTATACTTATCTGCTACCACCGGGTTTCTCCCAATAGGCCGTAGGGAAGGCTCACCTGTTCTACAAACATGCCAAATTAAGAATATTCTGGAGAGATTCTTTCTAACCTCAGAACGAATAAATGGGACACCCCGATCAAATCCCATTTAGCGAGCAGCCCTCGCCAATATTGTACGGAGTCACGTAAAAATTCTCCGTTAAATAGAGACTTAACATATCCTCGGAATGCACTACAGCAAAATAAGTTCTCCAGATTTCATAGTTTCGACATCGGACACAACACAAAGATCGACCGCCGTGGCGATAGCAAAGGTCCTTGGCTGAACAATGGAAGAGTGGACCGGCCCCATGGACGGAAATCTACAGAAGACACATTGTCAAATACGTCCACAAGTTTCGCACCACCTCTGGGACGCCTTTTATTCCAAATCTTAGTATTCTCGAGCCACCATATAAGCTATTGAGCGAATTTCCGTGAGCAGAGCGTAACTTTTGAAGTGTTCCCATAAGAGCGCCCGAAGAAAAGCGAAGTGAATGTGCGACTCCACCTTCTTGTACCCGTTAGAAGCATGCATGTCCATTGCTAAAGCATCCAAATGAGAATACAAAGATCCAAGGAACAATGAGCCCAGAGGAAGAACTTCACCCTTCGCCACCTTTATAGCAATCTTAACAAGGTCACTTCTAATGGTCTTCTTCCGTAACCATCGTCGAATATATCCCCGGATAGCCATAAAGACAGAACGCAATCGCACCGAGCCGCTTTTCCAACTCTTGGTCCTACCTGGGTCCGCAGAGACCACTCCGACACCCACCAGTGTAAAAGCATCTCGCATCCTTTTTTCTTCCTTGTCCAGACCAAAGGTCGAATTCCCCGCCACTTTTTGAAGTATAGCACCATAGTTACTTTTCTCCGTATCGTAGAGCTCGTAAGAAAGACTTCCAAAGAATAAAGGTGTCATTAATGCACACTCTCCGAGTAATAGTCATTTCTCCCCATCTAGATATGGTTGTATGAGTAGAAATGCGCCACCGAGAAATGAAGGTAATCAAACCCTCCATGTCTTTCTTAATTTCAAGAGTAAGAGATGCCATGACCGCATTGAGAATTTGCGCTCGGCCAAATTATCCTTAATGCCCTTATTACTCAACATACGCCTCATCCATCCTTCATAAGAACCCAATGGAGTATGGCAAACCTTGAAGTCAATAGGAGAAGGCGGATATTCGTTTCTCTGGAGACAAAATCTCACCACAAGTGTCAAGAAGAGAATGGATCTGGGCCCCATATTTTCTCAATCGGAAAGCAAGACTATCTTATGAGAAGGATGTCTCCTAATGCTTGGGAAAGGCGAGGTGAACAACTCATCATCAATGTTCGCATATCTTTGAAGTCGTCAACACTTCCCGACTTGGCACCAACATTATCTTCGAAGACATCTCAACAGGATTCTTTTCTTCCACAATGAAATAAAAGACAGGAGTTAGAACTTGTATGAAAGCACAGAGAGATGTAGTCACACACGGTAAGACACAACTCACATCGGAGCACACGATGGCCGGTCCAAACACCATTCAATTCCTAGAAAATTTTAGTCTGGATTGATTTCCAAGTCAGTGCAAGTTTCAAATGCAAAGTTTCAACTGGGTATTGATTTCAAGTCGTGTGCAAGTTTCAGTCCTATTGATTTCAAGTCTGGTACAAGTTTCACCTGCAAAATTGATTTCAAGTTAGGTGCAAGTTTCACTGCACAAGTTTCACCGTATTGATTTCAAGTCGTACAAGTTTTAGTCCGGTGACAACTTTCTTTCCTGGTATTGGTTTCAAGTCCGGACAAGTTTCAAGTTCTAAATTTCAAATAAGCATATATGAGTAAGACCCACGTTCCTAAGATACACGGCGGGCCCACGTTCATTCTCACGCATCATAACACGATTTTCTTTATTCATGGGAATCGTGGTATGCAAGATTTCAAGCCAAGGTTTTTCCTTTTCAAGATACAACCTAAAAGCTAGGTTTTGCATGTAATGGTGGAGAGACTAAGCATATACACATCTTACCAAAGGTGTTTACCTAGCAAGCTAGCAAAAAAAAAAAAAAAAAAAAAAAAAAGTGCGAAACTTACCTTGACGGCGGCAACACCGGCAACGGTGACGGCCGCGAGCACCGGCGAGTGGCATGAGGTTGGTGACGGCAGTGAAGACCCGAACGGAGCTGCTCAACAACAAGAGAAAATTTTCGTGAGAAAAAGAAAGGGAGATTGGTCTCTTTTATAGACAAAAATTAGAAGAATCCCAATAGAAGAAGGATTCCTCTCTTATTTGGTTTCCTTTTGATTCAAATACCCAAAGAAAGAAACCGCCCCACCAAGGGATTCCATACAAGCGTGACGGTGGGAAACTAGCTGGTCGGCCAACACTCTTCCTGGTAAACTCCTTTTTATCCTCAGTCTTTCTCACATATATGTATGTCACTTATCTCATGCCTACCACACAATAGTGTAACCATTATGTGCTAGGCAGGGGACTTAATGTTGATGGTGGAATTTCGTTTAAGGTTAAATTTGTAAAAACCGTAAAAATCATGCGCCGACATCTTGTAAAAGATAAAGTCATTTATAAGTGTTGATACTCCTCACTTAATTCACCAAGAATGGAGCATGTAGCAACAATCCCATTCTGTGAATACATGAAATTCCTCCAGGTTGGAGCATGTGGCAACAATCCCTTCCCCGTGAATTTCATATCAGCCTTGTATTTCCAAGACTCATTATCGCTGTGGCATGACGACCGAGTGTTACTCTTATAGAGTAACACGAACCTCCAAGCACTATAATGAAACCATGTACGAAATACCCGTACAGCCGATTCTCTAAGTTATACTAGCCCGAGCCCCTCCTCTGTGTGTTATACTAGCCCGATTGAGCCCCTCTCTGTGTTATACTAGCCTGAGTTGAGCATCCGACTGACCGATCATCGCTCCGATATGATTCGATCGCAGCCATCCAACTCCATAAGCATGATTGATGACCCTGCATCAATTCCATCACCCCCAAGCAGGTATGGAATACCCACGGCCGACCCCGCATGGTCGGTCATTGGCCTAGCTTGCCAAGAAACCGTTCATACCAAGCATTATGGACGGAAAACCCTAAATTAGGGCTTGCGTATATTACATGTGTCGCAAAAATGCCTCAACCATCCATCTTCGCAGAATAGATGGAGGGTGTAGATGTAGACTCAAAGGGCCCAGAGCATGTCAACACGATCACCGTGGCCCGCCTACACACTTGACCAATCGGTCCAAGACCAACAATGTTCGGCCGTGACAAAATCATCACCCAAACAAGAGATGACGCACACGCTTGAAAGCCAAAATTAGGTTTCAAGTCATCACGCGTCCATCTTCTCCGCACGAATGGAGGGTCACAGATTAGATTAAACAAGGGCCGGCCATACCAAGCATGACCACCGTGGGCCCATCTACCTCCCTCATGTGTTCGGCCAAGGCATATCATGCCTGGTCAATCCAAAACGTGCGCCCAAACTAGCATGGCCGCGCTTCTCCCAAACCACGAACCGATCTCGACCGCTCAACTTCACCGGATGATTTGAGTGGCTTAGATCACGTTTTCATGGGATAGTCGTATAGGTGTGAACACCAGCCTACCACCTACACGCTGGTATGATCGACCAAGACCGACCAAGATGTGTCGTCTTGAAACGCGTGCCCAAACTAGGGATGTCACGCCGGTTTCCAACCCTTTTGCGGCATCAATTTCTCGCCGCAAACCGATCTCAACCACTCAACTTTACCTAAGCAAATTGAGTGGCCTAGATCGCGCCTTCATGGGACGGTGAGGTGTAGGCGTGTACACCGGCATGCCGTCTACACACATGCCCGGCCGGCCCTCTCCAAATCCCTTTCCATGCTTGGTTTCGACCAAGCTAAAGAGTGATGCTTGCGCACATCTTCAAAAACCCTAATATCCATTAATGGTCGCAGATGAGTGTCTCAAAGATCATCTCATCCGTTCAACTTCACCAGCTTGGTTATACAACCCTGGTCAGGAGTTATTTGGTCAGTGAGGCGTCATTACCCATCACTTTACCACACCATAATGCAAGACTCAGATAAAATACACACGATACTTCACAAGTATCGACTTCCGAATAACACAATTATTCAATTCAAAGATTACATGCTATCTTTCGTGGATCCACGATCCACACATTCCGGCATCAATCATGTCACAAACTGGGGATACATACTGGGGTATTGGTCTCATGGTTTACAAGGCACATGCAACGCGCCATCACAAGAACGTGTCAGAAGTCATGGACGGTTAGAGATGAACAGAGAAGTGGGCAAGACCGGGTCGGTGGCACCGACGCACAACTCCACTACTCCATCACTCCACTTCCTCCACTTCCACGAGAGACGTGAATAAGGCTCAATGACTTGTATAAATAGGTTCTCCTCCTTATTTTCAAACAAACAAGAAGAAAACAAGAGAAAAATAGGAGACAAGGAGAAACAACACAAGTCTGCATTTGGACAGTAAAACCAAGTGTTAATACAAAAACGTATTCAAACACCCAGAGCTTGCTTGCATCAATCACAAGCCTCGCTTCACCTTTGTGTTACAAGTCATAAGCAAGCCAACACCTTCACAATCTCAACACCTTCTTCGTTTTCTCCCTAAGATCAACCCCATCTCCTTCACTTTGTGACCGAAACAAGTCTGGAACGGCCATTTCTTGGTTTAGGCCGGACTTGCACAGCATTGATCTCTCGAATCTACAAGCACTCACCGCGCAAGGTATTTGTTTAAGGTTTAAATTCATTCCTCATCCACACCCCAAATTACCAAATTCTGCAGAGTAGTTTTCACCCATAAACAGTTTCTTAGTGTGTTATGTCCATAGAAATCCTTCTTTTCTTTTTGAAATTAAGGTCGCCTTTGTTGTTCTTTTCTGAATGACATTTTATGAGGGAGAGTTCTTAATTGAACTTGTGCTTAATTTCCAAATCTTTATGGGGAGTGCGGCTGTGGAATATTATAGGGGTTATCTTGTATCTTTGTAAACTCATTGATGAAAGCATTTAGCTTCAGCTATATGATTGCATCTAAAAAGTTGATATGTGCTTGCTTTTGGTCATGAAATGTCTCTATGGATATTTCATTAGGATCCCACTAGTTTTCGTACCTTTGCCAATTTTATTGACAAAAAGGGGGAGAATTAATGTGTAGTTCACACTACAAATACATATGGTTTTCGGATCATTATGTAAGGAGGAGTGGTTTCCATGTGAGATGGAGTATTGACTAAGGGGGGAGTGATACATATCACCATAGTATTGTTGTCGAATTTGTAATGCAATTGAACTTTGATGTTGTGTAATAATACTATGACACTGTGTAACAATGATTGAGAATTCTTATTTTCTCATTGTTATGGCTACGGATTTTCAACAACGATGATGCTAAACTTACAACCTTTGGAATCATTGAGTACTTGGAAGTTACGAAGATTTCTAGTAATGTTGAAGAACTAAGAAGATCAAAGCATGTGGAAGAGGAGCTACAAAAAGTTTATTTATCTATTTTTGTATTCCATATGTATTGATAGTTTTGTCACCAAAATTGGAAAAAGGGGAAGATTGTTAGAGCACCGCCGGTCGAACTCGCATGCATTGCTATCTCCAAGCATGTTTTTCAATGTTAGTGATCAAAACTATAAGTCTTGATTTAGTCTACTATTAGCTAAGTCTCGACTAGGATAGAAAGTGTAGCCGTGCTCAAGACTCCATGGCAATCATCATACAAAGACGGAAGAACTACTCAAGGAACTTGTGGAACTTCATCGACTAAAAGGTATGTGGAGACTTGAACTTATCTATCACTCAAAAGTCTATCTACTCTATCTCCTATCTTGAGACAAAGTCGTTTTGCTATATAGACTATGATTATATACATTTGCTATATCGAAAATGAGTTTATCTCGCTTATCTATTTCTCAAAATATGTGTTGGTAAGCTTTCGCTTTGGCCAAGTTCATCTTTACTAGTGACAAAAGTCATATTAAGTTTCAATCACTTGAAAATGGCTTTGACTTAAAAATGGTTTGTGAATAACAACTATATAGCCCTCTAAGAATGTTTCAATGATTGAAAAGAGAGTTTAGATTATATAACCATGGAAAGATTTAAATATCAGTGGTAACACATATGTGTGTAAGTCCTTATTCCTGAACCAGTATACATTTTGGTTGCTCAGAAAACCGGAACTAGAGTCCGCGTACACGGGAAGTTCTCATCCCGAGAAATTCTCACTGAGTTTGTAAACTAAAACAAACTTATTCGAACTTAAGTCCGCGTATTTAAGTTGTTTATTTTCTAAAACGATTATTTGTGAACTTAAACTTATTAAAACTAAGGAATGCATAATTGCAAACCGTGGCTATAAAGTTCATGAATCGATTCGAGTGAATCAAATCGTTTTTGTTTCAATCATGTCTCTATTATAAAGAACTAAGCAATTGAACAACTCAAATAGTTCATTTGAGTCATTTGAACTAGTTATGGTAAAGAAGAATATGGTTGATATGAAAGTGCTCATATGGCTAACCATTTGGTTAACTACTGTTGAACCAACTAAATGTACATGTTTGGGTACCTGTTACACAAACCTAAAAATGTGCATTTCATTTGTGAAAAATAAGCTAAGTTTCGATCTAACGGTTGAAAGATATTACCTTGAATCTAATCGTGGTTTTCATCTAACGATGAATATTGATCGCTTTGTTACTAAGCTAACATTGATTGCAAACCTTGATTTGAAAGACTATATAAGTGAGAACTCTATCAACCTGAAACCTAATCCCCACACTCCGCGGTGATACTATATGTATGTTTAGCTCGATTCTCCTCCTTTAATCTTGTGTTTCTATCGAGACCCAGGGCTAACGACTTGAAGACTTCATTGGGGATTATGAAGCCACCAATACTACTTTCTCGTAGTTGTGTGATCCGATCTTGCTTTGTTTCTATCGTACTAAGTACAATCGTAAAGATTAACTTGAGATTGATTTCTCCAATACGCGAGGATATAAAAGAAGTCACAAACATCTTCGTCTCATCGTTTGTGATTTGCAATATATTCTTTCGTTAGTCGATTAAGATTATTGTGAGGTGATTGATAATAATAGGTTGTTCTTCAGGAATATAAGTCAGGGTTATCAATTGGTTCCTATTCACCTTGATTTATCAAATGACGGAACAAAAACTCGTAGGAATTTATGTGGGAGACAGATTTATCTATTATACGTAGACTATTACGTGTGATACATATTTGTTTATTAAAGTCTTCGACTTTGGGTCGTAGCAACTCTTAGTTGTGGGTGAGATCGGCTAAGGGAATCAAGTGCGTAGTATCCTGCTGGGATCGAGAGATGTAAGGAGCGCAAGCTGTACCTTGGATCGGTGTGAGATTGATTGGGGTTCAACTACTGTCCGGACCGAAGTTAGTTTGTGGTAGGCTAGTGTCTGTAGCGGCTAATACGGTGTGTGTTCAATCTGGACTAGGTCCGGGGTTTTACTGCATTTGCGGTTTCCTCGTTAACAAAACTTCAGTGTATCTGTGTTATTTCTTTTCCGCATTATATTTTGTTATATAATTGAAATATCATAGGTTGTGCGTTGAATCGATCAATTGGGAAATCCCACCATTGGTTGTTGATTAAAATTGATTGATCCTTGAACATTGGTCTTTGGTACCGTTCAAGTGTTTTCTCTTGTATTCAATTAGACTGGCAGATTTCTATTTGCTTGAGTAAGTATTTAACCGATAAAGAGAGATATAACTCTTTGATATACTTTTATTAAGATTGAATCTGACTGTCTAGTTGATTCTCTTAAAAGTATATTGGAGTTAGTTCATATAGATTGCTAAGCGAAATATTGGGTGTGGTTGTTGTACCCCCATTTTTTCACAACTGAGCAAGTATTGCTCGATAAGTTACTGAATATTGATAGTTGGATCAATATTCGAACAACTGAGCAAGTATTGCTCATTCGATGAATTACTGAATATTGATAGTTGAATCAATATTCGAGCAACTGAGCAAGTATTGCTCAATTCGATAAATTATTGAATATTGATAGGTGATCAATATTCGAGCAAATGAGCAAGTATTGCTCATTCGATGAATTACTGAATATTGATAATCAATATTCGAGCAACTGAGCAAGTATTTCTCAATTCGATAAATTACTGAATATTGATAGTTGATCAATATTCGAGCAACTGAGAAAGTATTGCTCATTCGATGAATTACTGAATATTGATAGTTGAATCAATATTCGAGCAACTGAGCAAGTATTTCTCAATTCGATAAATTACTGAATATTAATAGTCGATCAATATTCGAGCAACTGAGCAAGTATTGCTCATTCGATGAATTATTGGTAATGTGACCCAATAAAATATTAATTAAAATATTGGTAGCCTGACCAAATATTATATAATTAATCCAGATGTTGATTGCTGGATCAACATAAATCTATTAGTGTTTGAACTTGCTCAAAAATTATGATTTTCAAAGCATTCATTCGAAACCCTAATTTTGATCAATTGCTGGTCAATTGATGATGTACTCAAAAATGGGTCATTGAGTGAAGGAGGTATCGACCACGTGGGATGATGGTCGACCACGTAGCGCCCAAGTGCTCGAGTGAGCGTGCACCAAAGTCCATTGTTGACCAGTTGGTGAAAGAACGATCAAACGCTGGTTTAATCATTTATTAGAATAGTGCTCGTGTGAGCATTAGGTAATAAAACTTAGTTATGGAGAGATGAGGGACCGACCAAGAGGGGATGAAGCGGCCCTAGGTGGTCGTGGGACCAGTGACGATCGTTTGAGCGAGCCCCAAGTTGGTTGGAAAGATTTTGGAACCAATATGAACAATTGATAGCAAATTAGGTCAAAATCATGAAGATGTGTGGGACCAGGCTCATTGTAAGCCTTAGGGCCGGCCTTGTTCGGTCAAGGCGGCATGCCGTGTCACTTATATTGTCCGTTTTGGTATTTTCACGATGAGCGTTTGAGCAATATTTTGGATTTTCGGAAGAGTTTGATCTTGGTCGAAACTCTCAATTTTGCTCGAATGAGCGAGCGAACTTCGCTACGTGCGACCAATATTTTGAGAATATTAAAATAATAATGTTTTAATATTTCACGTGAGTAACCTAGTCGGTCAAGTGACCATTTGACTTTTGCCTTTTCCGGGGTTTGAGCAATATTTGAGAAAATATTGAAAAACTAGGGTTTTCAGCTCAAACGATGGAGTTCCATGAGATGATGGAAATAATAATATGAGAAAATAAGGGATTGTGAGATGTGGGACCGGCCATGGCTAGGGCATGGCCGGCAGGCTAGGTGGCCGGTCCGTGACACCTTTCCCTATTTTGTTCGGTGAAAGTATAGAAAAACTAAGAGTTTCGCTCAAACGAGGGAGTTTCGATCAAATGAGGGAGTTTGCTCAAATGAAGGAGTCTCCATGAGATGAGGGAAATAAATTAAAATAAAATAAATTAAAATAATAAGAGAGGGGACCGGCCACGGTGGCACGGCCGGCGGGTCCGGTCCCACGCCTCTTGCTTATTTTATTTAATAACTAGGTCTCAACCCGTGCCGTAACGGCACGGGTAAGGATATGTGTTTCAAATGTATCCACCGATTCATACATTGTCGTAATTGTCAGAGAAGAATCGAACCGGTCGATCCGGATCTAAATATTTTGAGGAGTTGGTTAATAAACATGTCCTTATCCTCAAATCTTTTAATATTGTGTATGTAGGTCATACAACCCTTTGGGACAAACATAGTTAATCGTTAGAGAAAATCCTAGTAGAACATTACTTCGTTGACTACTTCAAATAAATATCATCAAAGGTCATTCACCAAACTTGTAACAAAACTAAAAACACCTAAAATTACTTTAAAATCAATTAGATTAATCTTGCAAAATTTGTTAGCATTACAATTTAGTTTTTCTCTTTGATATAAATTGTTGGGTTCCCAATTTACATAGATTTGTGTTTAATCATTTTCCTAAATTTTTTAATAATAGTATTTAATTCTTGATCCATTTTTTTTCTTGTCTCTTTACCTATTATCATGAACTATTTCTCAAGCATGCATAATTACACGAAGTTGCGGAGAAATGACAAAAACAGAAATCATGACAAAAAGGGGAATAAAGTGAGATGTGAGAAAGCTGAATCAATTACAATTAAATCACGCGTAGGCTTGCATAACCCCATGAAGTAGGGGAGAAATAATGATGAAAACGAAACCATGACAAAAAAGGGAATAAAGAGAGATGTGAGAAGCTGAACCGAATACAATTAATTCGCGTGTAGCCTTGTGTTTGGTCAATTTTTTTATAGGTTTCATTTTTCTTCTGCCCTCTACCGCAAAATCTTAAAATCACAACATCCTTTTTTTTTTGAAAAATCGGCCTTTTAAAAATTGTTTTAATTTTAAAAAAGAATAAAAAAAGTAACTTAAAAACTAAAAGCAAATTAAAACAAAACAAAGAAAAATTAACCAAGGGTTACTAAATAATTTACCTATCTTAGGACACATTTTCTCGCCCTACTACCACTACTTCTTCCACCACCACATTATCGTCATCACTTCACCGGTCTCACCAATACCTACCACCATTATCCCCACCGCTGATCCACCACCACCACCCACCATCACAACCACCATTAGTGTTTCATTTACCTATCTTAGGACCCTTTTTCTCACCCTACTACCACTACTTCTTCCACCATCGTCACCACTCCACCATTTTCACCAATACCGCCACCATTATCCCCACCACTGCCTACCATCACAACCACCATTAATGCTTCATCGATATGGTTCATATCAAATAAATTTATTATGTATCGAGAAAAATATATTCATTCATTTGATTAATTAAAGAAACATTTATTATGAAATATCAATTGAACATTTATTATTAAATTTTAATTAAACGTGATCATTTATAGCGGTAGATTTATGTTTTTTTTTGATCGTCAGAAGAATTTGATCTTTGGCGAGTTTCGAACTCGAGTCACAGGTCTCATCACCCAATGACTTTACCAGCATGTACTACGGTGACACCGTGATGAGATTTATGTTCTGCAAGTATAAATTTGATAGTTCTTTATCTAGCCTAACTTGTCCAAACTTTGTTAAGTATTAGGAAATGTAATCAATTTTATTTTAATACTATGATTTATTCGATCGGGTACTATAAATAGTCGGGATCCCATTTGGGTGATCCAACGGTCATTATCATATTATCTTATATGATTTAGTATCCTCCTCAAAATATTTGTGTTTTGTCCTTACCAGTTGTGCAAAAACGACTAACTACATCTATCACAATAAAATATTTCTCATTTTGTAAAGACACAAAACTATTATTGTCCACTACTATTCACTAACATCCACCATCGTACGTAAAAACCAGCCACGCCATTATTTTTTCCACCACCAGTAATGTTACCACCTCGCTCACTCATAAATACACGTTCTTGTTTCGACCACCAACTTGCTTCTTTCACTACCACTATTAAAAAATATTAATATGATTTTTAATTGGGGTCATTGTAATTCAATGGTAAAGTCATTGGGTGATGATACCGATTACCGAGTTCGAAACTACTTGACACCAAATTCTTTACGTCGATATAGATCATATATATATATATATATATATATATATAGTTTTTAAGAAACTTATTTATCATGAAATAAATGAATCATTCATCATGAGAAATTAATAGGACACTAATTAATAAAGTATTTATAATGGTTAGTTGAAAAAACCACAGCAGTAGATTTATCCCTCCTAGACAAATCTCGGCCGCTCTTTATCTAGCCTAACTTAGCCAAGCTTTGTTTTGTATTCTAGAAATTTTCCTCCATAAGTTGCTTGTTTGTCCATGTTTTCGATCGTTCGTTCGTGCGTTCGGGTGCTCCTTCGTGCATTATTGTCAAGTACACTTGCACCATTTTCTCGGGACTTACTCGACGGTGGCTTAGTGGCCCAGTTGTTGAATATTTATTACTAATTCATGAAATTCAGATGGGAATGATTCATGAAATGGAGTAATAAAATGAGTTGAGTATCTATTACTAATCCATGGAATCCAGTAGGGGATTCGAGGGAGCGGAGTAATGAGATAAAATGGTTATCTATTACTAATCCATGGAATCGGTAGGGATCGACCATGGAACGGAGTAATGAGATAAAATAGATTACTTTCTAGGAATTCAGTCGGTGAATGTCACGCTAGAATTAATCTATTGCAGAATCGAGATATGAGATAATTGAAGCATCATACTCATTCTGAAGGGTGTATAGTCAGGGAACAACGTGCAGCGTTGACGTCCGAAGGCGTTAAGCACTCTAACAAACAATCATGTCTAGAAAACCGCTTCGAATCTATACACGGTCCTCTACATAGTCGGAGAAGTGACGTCCCGAAGGCGTTAAGCTCTCAAACAAACAATTATGTCTAGAGAGCCGCCCAATCTTTAAGATTCTATGTAGAGGTGGGTCTCTCATGTAGTCGAGGAACAACGAGCAACGTGACGTCCTAAAGACATTAAGCTCTCTAACAAACAATTATGTCTAGAGAACCGCCCAATCATTTGATTCTACGTAGAGGTCATGACGAAATGTGTGCAGCATCGAACGCTCAGCTGGGAGGCCTTTTGAGAAACATATTCATCATGGCTCACGAGAGGAATGCTCACTCGATCGGAGATCGTGAAACGATTTACGGATCGTAAAATATAAAAAAGTCGCATGCGTTCACAGGCCGGGTCGAAACATGCTCAGTATCATGATTTTACAATTTTAGCCCTTGCTTGAAAATCCACCATCAACATTAAGTCCCGACTTAGTGAGGGACAGTCATGTTCGAAGTAAGCAATAGATGGTGATTTTCCGAGAAGACAAGATAAGCGATCGAACTTAGTCGTACAAAGGCATTTTCAGAATTCCCGATTGGCTCCAATGATGTCATGTACGAGCAAATGCCCGAGATAAGGATCCGTGAGCATGATAGAGTGTCATCTCACGAGTACGGAGAGACGAGGCACTGCTGATTTGGACGGTCGGACGTCCAGTTTTGGTCGGTTTAGCGTTTACGGGCCCGAATCCAAAAAAGTAAATCCTTGTTTTAGGAACGGATGTTCGCTAGTTAGTTTAAGAAACGAGTAATCATCCCTAGCATAGGAGGAATTTTTTTTTTTTTGAATAGACATGCGTCTGTTAGTAATAAAAATTTTGTCTATGAGCTTTCATGAAAAAATTTATTTTCGATATGTGAGCGTTCACAAATTTTTGAAAATATACTCGTTTCAAAGACGGATGCTCGCGCAAGGGAGCAAAAATATTTTTTTTTTTTTTCAAATTTACGTGAGTTTCACGTTAAAATATATTTTTGTAAAATCAATGTTTTGATTATGAACAACTGTTGAAAGTAGACAATTATACATGGTGGAATAATGTCTGTATGTGAGTTTTCACAATTGTAGAATGGACGTCTGTCCAATTTTTGAAAAATCAGTGAATGTTAACACAGTACAAATTTACGTGGGTTGTTCACGGTTTTATGAAAATCAATTTATGATTTTTTGAATAATGAACTTTGCCCATCTTCGCAGGTTTGAAGAAACAAGCAAATTCTTAAAACTTTTGTTCTTAGTTCACTACTGTTAGTGAAATTGTAAACAGGTAAGAGTTGGAGTGTTACCATTTTTGTTGTTGTTGATGGTGGTTTTTAGCTTAGGGTTAAAATCGTAAAACCTTGCATCTGATATGACGTCACTATGTAAGGAAATGGAGCCATGAATGTTAACCTCTCTATTGGTATATTTATTGAGTATATTCAATATATTTACATGAAATTTATCAGATCGGCGCATGTAGCAACCATCCCGGATGTTACGTCAGAATTTCGGCGCCTTGCCCATATTCACTTAATATAAGTTTCTTTGAATACTCTTTATGCTATGTTCCTCAGCTGAACCCTTAAGGTTGGTATGGCATGACAATTTGTGTTCACTCGCAACAGAGTAGCACGAATTTCCAAATATCAAGGATGAGGTCTTTGCATAAGGTATTCAATCGGAAAGCATGCTGCTCTCTGGAAATGAACTTAAAAGAACTCTGTGTCAACACATAGAATTCAATCCATTACCCTGGCTAACTTGCAAAAGTTAGGGTTTTACGCCTATGCGCAGATATATTAGACCTTGCTTGTAGAAATTTAAGCCTAGGCAAACTAGGTAATTAATCCGCCATGGATTAGTAGACGCAAAATCTTGCCCGAGTCGAGAAACAGGGAGTCGCATGATAGGAGCAGCAGAAAGGGAGGCGTGGCCATGCCTTAGGCCAGTCGACGCCATTTGGCATTGGCCACGCCCCATCCTAAACCGACCATATTTCCCTCGACCAATCAGGTCGCCTTTAACTTGCCACCCGCACATAAGTTGTGGCTGAGCCCATACTTGCCGGCCCCTTTTCCATCGACCAATCAGGTCGCTCTAAAGCCGCCACACTCACACCGGAAGTGTATCCACGCACATGCTTGGCCGGACCCTCTCCTTCCTACCGACCAATTATGCCACTTTAATGCGCCATGAGCAATAGAGGTGCAGCCGCGCCTCATGTTTGGCCGACCCCTTTTCTTGACCAATCAAGTCGCTCTAAACTCGCCACCATACATTAAAGGCCAAATGCACCCTGCCGCACCACCATACTAACTGGCAAGCCAAATGCGCCCTGCCACAACAATATATTAATCGGCATGCCAGCATACCACTCTGCCGCAGTAACATGCCACGAGCCACTTAGCCTTGGCCATGCCGCCAAACCCTAACTTTGGCCACGGCGCCAAATCCTAGCCTTGGCCATGCGCCAAGCCATAAATTC
>JAJJWW010018158.1:0-18210 GCA_023531295.1 Papaver armeniacum | reverse complement strand
GATGATGAGGAAGATGATCTAGGACCCTCCCTGTCTACATACCTACTAAATGTGGTGCTCCAAAGGCAGTTCACGACTGTCAAAAGTATCCCGCATAAGTGCAGGTTAGCTTTTGCGAGAACGCTGAAGGTATGTCTCGACAGGGTGATTGTAAACTCTGGTAGTTTAGCTGCTTGGTTGCAGCTGATCTTTCTCCCGATCTGCACTCTTAACTTTTTCAAGGCGAGAAACTCAGGCGAGAAAAGTCTGGTAACGTAGTGCGTCTGTGTTGCCGCCATCAACCAGGCGCTTGTTGTGTGGAAGGAGCCCTAACTAGTGTTGTTTTTATTGAAAAAAACTTCTTCGAGCGGCCGTTGCACTTTGGTTCCCAGGAGACATATGAGAAGAAACATGATGCAGCTACCTTGTTAGCTTGTCAAAAGAAGATATGATGTGGCCATTTCGCAGCTTCCATTCGAGTGTTGTCTTCATCTGGATTAGCTCCACGTAATGAGAACACGTACCTTGAATTGCTTGACAAGCATCCACCTGCGCCTCCCCCAATTGTTCCTAGTGGCGACGCCTTTTTCGACCTAATTACAGTGGACTCTAGGGCTGTGTTAAGGGCTATTAAGAGCTTCCCCAAAGGTACTTCATGTGGCCGCGATGGTTGTCAATCTTTGGTTGATGCGATTAGTGGAGCAGCTGCTGCTATTGCAGACGATTTACTCGTTTCGATCACGGGAGTTGTCAATCTTTGGTTGGCTGGGAGATGTCATGCGATTTTGGGAGAGTTTATTGCTAGTGCACCTTTAACTCATTACTTAAACTGTGGAGGTGGTATTAGGCCCATCGCAAGGTTGGTGCAGTGTGGCCTAGATTGGTCTCGAAGGTGGTCGCTATCTCGGTTGGAAAGGACATGTCAACTTATTTGGGTGATTACCACCTCGGGGTTGGTATTCTCATTGGTGGGGAAAGCATTTTACACGCCGTTGTAAAAGCTTCTTGGAGTTGAATGGACACTCAGACAAAATATCAATGTTACTCATTGACTTTTCCAATTCTTTTAACATGGTGAGTAGATCACAGCTCATCAAGGAGGTTCGCCTTCATTGTCCAGGAATTTCTCGCTGGGTGGAATTTTGTTACTTGAGGCCTTCCAAACTCTATTATGACCATTATATTTTGTCCTCTGCACTTGGTGTTCAGCAAGGTGACCCTCTTGGTCCCTTGCTTTTTGCTTTGACACTTCACCCCCTAGTGAAGACTATTTCTTCTCGGTGCAAACTGGACTTGCATGCTTGGTACCTTGATGATGGTAAGATTATTGGTGACACGTTAGAGGTAGCTAAGGCTCTGAGCATAATAGAAACTGAAGGACCAGGTAGGGGTTTACATCTTAAGTTAAAAAAAACTGAAGTCTTTTGGCCTTCTCCTGATCCCAAGAGCACAAATGATGGTGCTTTCCCGCGGATATCGGTAGACCTTCTAATGGTGTTAAAGCTGTTGGGTGGATTTGGTGAGTTTAGATTTGAACTTCATAAGCGATATGATGTTGAGGCAGGGGTGAATAAGACTGTTCAATTGATGTCTGCAATCAAGAAACTCAAAGACCCTCAAAGTGAGATGCTATTACTTCGCAATTGCACTGGAGTTTCTAGATTATATTTTGCAATGCGTACTACCAATCCTGCAGCCCTGCAATCAACCACTGCCTTTTTCGATGATCACTTACTTAAGTATTTAAGACTTCTTATCACTGGGAAAATGGAAAGGATGTTTGTACGGATGTCACGGGTGTCTCGCCCTTCACAGGTGATGGAATTTGCTCTTTCATACCTGGAAAAGCATAGCTAATGCGGTCTCACGTAAACACTCTAAGTATTTGGACAAGTGTGTTACACATGGACACGGTTTGGGGGTCCTAGCCTTTACTACTCTAGGAGAGTTAGGTGAGGATACTTTGTGTTTTTTCATGCGTCTGAAAAATTGTTTAGTTAGCAATGACGCTAGTAGTGGTAGTGGTAGTTTTATTTTTCATAGATTAGGTATTGCTATCCAAAAAGGCGTTGGAGCCCAGCTTGTTGCTAGGCTACCGACCAAAAGCTTTGTATAATTTAAAATAAAATAGTTTAATATTATTTAATTCCATAGATTTAAAAAAATTAGAACACAAGTTTTTTTTATAATTTTTTTTTTATAGAAAATGACATTTTTATTAAAATCAGGATGAAAACTTTAAAAGTCCATATTTTTTAAATATAGGCTGGATTTTTGTATACTTTATATAGCCGAAAAGCTACTTAAATTATCTATGTAAAGAGCATAAATAAGAACATCAAACTTTAAGTTTTCAAATATTTTTTATTTTTCCATAAACAAAGATAATATTTTTTTTTTTTTTTTTATGTAGATAATCTTAATTTGATTCTGCTTGAATGGTGTTCATGTATCTATTTGACGTTCAAATACATCTCTCAAAAATGAGTTTTGATAATTGACAAGAACATATTATAAGACATAACGCATGTGCATTCTGCTTGTGCTTTATAGTTAAGGTACTATTGCTAGGCCTTCAAATTTGAAAAATATCCGATCAAATAATTCTAACGAGTGGACGTTGATAGGAAACTATTGAGTTTTAGGTACTAAGATTATTCACATCAGAGTCCATTGATTAAAAAATAAACAGGTAAGATGATTTTTGGGGAAAGAAAACCTTCCTCTCTCCTCTCTCTCCCACTCTTTTTTCTTCTTCATCAAAACCATAAAAAACAAACCTTTTCTGCTCGGATCTAATAATGGACTAGATCTGAGCAGATTTCTTCATTGTTCTTTGCTTTCTAGGTTAGTTAGCAGATTAGTTTAGTTTTTAACTTTTTATTATGTTTTCTACTTATTTACACCGTTTTGATGGTTTTATCTACTCTTTTGAGGTTTATCTTCACTTTAATGGCGATTTTGGGTTATTGGGTTGGGTTCTAAGATCTATAAGTGATGCTCTCCAACGTGAAATCTCCATCTTTGTTATCTCCGTGACCTAACTCTTCATCGGAATCTTCATCATCAACTTATCCGTGACAAATTTTCAACGGTGGTCTTTTTGACGACGGAAGCTTAATTAATATTTACAAGAGATTTGAGCAAATCACTAATACTTTTGAAGCATTTCTTTCTAAAGAAGAAAAACAAACTAAATGGTTGGAATTTAATTCTGAGAAAAACCATCCTTCTTCTGATTTAATCGGATCTTATTCATACTTGTATTTGTCTTATTCCGGTAATCCGTCTCTTTATCTTGTCAGATTTCTCGTTATTGTACTCTTACGGTATGTTCTTGTTACTTTGTATTCTTTTATTTTCGATCTTAAACTCATTGTAACCTTGAAATCCCTTTAATGAAAAGGTTCCTTGTTTATCAAAAAATAAAATAAAAAAATAAACAGTTGAATGCATTAAATGTATTTGGATGTGCATGTATGGTTGGCAATCAAGATCACTTTGATCAAGCACTATCAACCTGTTTGAGGGTGAAAACGGTTTCCACTGATTTTGGTAATTTCGGGTGTGTGGATGAGAAACGATTTTAAACCCTAAACAATGTACTGCAAGGGAGTACTTTAAATTCGAGAGATCAATACACACAAATCCGGCCTAAACCAAGAAATGGTGTTCAGACTTGTTTCGGTGACAAAGTGAAGGAGAAGGGGTTGGTCTTGGGGAGAGAAGCGAAGAAAGTGTTGAGACCAGAATAGTTGATTCTGGAAGAGTAGTTGTTTTACGACTTGTATCAGAAAATGGGAACCTCACAGATGGAGAGCTAGCAAATGTTTTCTGAGTGTTGTATGCTCCTGACCTGAACTTTTTGTTCAGTGGAAATAGGTAATGCATATTTATACAAGTCGAAGTGAAACGTACTCTGGTCTCATTAAGAAATGGATAACGGGTGAGTAAATGGGAGAAGGTGGTAACCGGTAACGCATGGAATTGATGTTCCATAAAAGAAAGCGTTTCACCGTTACTCCCTGTATTTACTAAACGCCTCATCCTTATGACACTTTCCGATAATGGGCATAGTGTACGCCGCACGCTGTAAACCGCCAAACCAATACTCAATGAACATCCCCCAGTTTGTGACATGCGTTGACGTCTCGAGTGTTTTCGTGGAAAACGTGTAGCAACATTGTTGTTGTCTGGCAAGTTGATCTTGGGAGACTTGCCGGCTCAGTGGTGACCTTCGACGGTCGAGATTTTGCATCTTAAGAGGAAAGGTAGCCGTTGATTATTAACCCTTCGTTTGGTAGCCATGGCATGAAAGCATGATCAATATGGATTTACTATGGCTCTGGTTTAGGCACGGCCAAAAAGTTAGGGTTTTGGCTTTATTTAGGCGTGATCAAACTAGGGCCAAAGGTTGCCATGCGTTAGGGTAACCTTGGATCGACTAAGATCACACCTAGATGAAAAACCGGGTCGTTGATTATTGCATTATCGTTTAGGTAGCGCATGGGAAGGCCGGTGTGGCGTGACGCAAACAAGGTGGTTGGTATGCCATTGGCACACGTGGTATGGTATGCCATGGCGCGGTTTGGCGTGGCAAAAAACTAGGGTTTTGGGCAAAAGGTTACCATGCGTTGTTTGGCAACCTTGGACGGCTTAGATTCACATCTAGGATGGAAGGGTGGCCGTTGATCGCCGCACGCCTTCGTTTTGGTAGCCGCATAGGGAAAGGTGACATGGTATGGCGCGACAAGGTGGTTGGCATGCCATTGGCACATGTGGTATGGTATGCTTTGGCGCGGTTTGGCGTGGCCAAAACTAGGGTTTTTGGCCAAAGGTTATCATGCGTTGTTTGGCGACCTTGGACGGCTAGGATTTGCATTTAGGATGGAAGGGTGGCCGTTGATCGTCGCACGCCTTCGTTTTTGGTAGCCGCATAGGGAAGGCCGGCATGGTATGGCGCGGCAAGGTGGTTGGCATGCCATTGGCACGTGTGGCATGGCATGCCTTGGCGCGGTTTGGCGTGGCCAAACTAGGGTTTTGGGTCAAAGGTTACCATGCGTTGTTTGGCGACCTTGGACGACTAGGATTTGCATCTAGGATGGAAGGGTGGCCGTTGATCGTCGCACGCCTTCGTTTTGGTAGCCGCAATAGGGAAGGCCGGCATGGTTGGGCCAAGGAAAAAAATGGCGCGAATGGTCTTGGCATAGTGGGGCCAAGGGTTTGGCACGGACGACTTGGCATGGTGGGGCCAAGGCAAGGTGCGGTTAGCGTGGACAAAACTAGTGTTTTGGGCCAAAGGTTACCATGCGTTGTTTGGCGAGCCTTGGACAGCTAGGATTTGCATCTAGGATGGAAGGGTGGCGGTTGATCGTCCCACGCCTTCGTTTTGGTAGCCGCAATAGGGAAGGCCGGCATGGTGGGACCAAGGCAAAAAATGGCGCGGATGGTCTTGGCATAGTGGGGCCAAGGATTTGGCACGGACAGCTTGTCATGGTGGGGCCAAGGCAAGGTGCGGTTGGCTTCGCATGGTGGGGCCAAGGGTTTGGCATGACATTGGCGCATGGTGCGCCTAGCATGGTTGGGGCCAAGGCAAGGTGCGGTTGGCTTGGCATGATGGGGCCAAGGGTTTGGCATGCCATTGGCGCATGGTTGGCATGCCTTGGCGCGATAGACGTGGCTGGCATGGTTTGCCATTGGCACAAGGTGCTGGCTGTTTAGCATAGTTGGCATGCCTTGGCGCGAGATGTGGTCGACATGGTTTGCCATCGAACAAAGTGGTGCGTGGCATGGTTGGCATGCCTTGGCGCGGAGATGTGGCTGGCATGGTTTGCCATTGACACGGTGGTGCTACTGCATGCCTTGGCGCGGAGATGTGGGCGGCATGATTTGCCATTGGCATTAGTGGTGCTACTGGCATGGTTGGCATGCCTTGGCGCGGTAGCATGAGAATTAGCTAGGGTTTGGCATAGATGATGTCGGTCATGTTAAGGGTTCTGCCGTGGAACATGACACGTGAAAAAAAAAGGATACCCGGGTAATTCTTACGTAGGCATGCTGATCGATTCAATAAATGGTAATAGTGACGTCATGTCAGTTGTACAGTTTTACGATTTTAACCCTAAGCTAAAATCCACCATCAACACAACCATTTATACATTCATGTAAGACTCTTGGTCGATTAACAATTAGAGGATGGTACTCTGTAAGCGATCTAGTCCATATTTAAGTGTTTGATTTTGGTCATTCAAGTCTTAAAGAGATGGACCGCACCATTTTTGACGTTATTAACTGTACAATTATATGCCATTTTTAGGTACAATAATGCCCAATTTGACAACCCGAGGAAGAGTACAAGAGGAAAATATACTATTGTTATCTTTTATCAACGATGCTGGCAATGGTCGTATACGGCCAAGAAATCAGATTTTGAAATTTGTTTCAAGATTTTCCCCGAAAACAGTACCTCTGAGTTTGTCGGATGTGGTAGTGGTGGTGCCATGGTGGGGAATGTAGATGTGGGCGGCCGGATCATCGGTGTTTTCAAGGTGGTTGGGAATCTTGCGGTTTTCAATGACTTCTAGCTCGAAATCGAGAAAGGGGTATAAAAGTTGTCCCCAAAAAAGTACAGCATGCGCGAGGAGAAGAAAGGATGTGCAGCACAAGATTTAAAAGCCACTTTGAACGGAAAAGCGAAGTGTTGAATTTTTGTGCCAAACACAACTAAGGCCGAGGAGAGGTTTCAAGTAGTTTCGAAGTAGCATCTTGTGTGGTTCTGGAATTGAACCATATTTTGGGACCATGGTTTCAAGTAAATCACCTTCCCTATAATTATAAGGGGTGTCCTAAAGTGTGGATAAGGGGTGACCTAGATTTGCTTCTAAATGTCTAGACAAGGGGTATTAATAGAAATATCTAGATAAGGGTGACCTAAATTTACTTCTAAATGTCTTACTAAAAATAGAACCATAGTCCCCAAAAGAACTATGGTCTCCAAAAAAATAATGGTTCCTCGAATTTTAGTCGGTCTATTTGACTCTGCTCCAATAGTTGTAAATGAATAATCTAGAAGTAGCTTTAACCAAAATAAAGTGTTTCGTTTGGGACCTAATTAAAGAGATGGACCTCAATCACTAAATCTTTTTGGCGTTATTAACTGTATATATTGATATGCTTATTTAGGTACAACGATGGATTATTTAAGCCTAAATTGACAAGACAATGGATGAAGAGTACAACCAGCGCATTTTACTACTCCCTCCGTTCCATTTTGGATGATGTTTTTGGAGTTTTCACGCAGATTAAGAAATGAAGAGAGATATGAAAATTTTCCATCTATACCCTTAGGAAAAGTCTTCAAACATTAATTGCTATTAGAGCACTTAAAAATAAACTTATAGTTCCAAGACAAAATGTTAGGGTGTTATTGAAAGTTTTGTGGAAAAATATGAAAACCTTCAAGTATTGTGGAACAAAATTATAACCGTAAAACATCATCTAAAATGGAACAGAGGGAGTACTTATTACCGTCCCTTGATGAGAATAATATTCTAGAAAAAGCTTAATCAATACCAGCACAATTGTTTGCTTGGTACTTGAAGAGATGGACCTCCCCAATTTTGAGTCATATGGGATCATTGAAGCCTAAATTGACTTGAGTCATATGGGATCATTGAAGCCTAAATTGACAGGCCATTGAATGATGGCATATCATTTCAAACAGAAAGAATTGGGTCATCTTTTTAAAGGAATAGAGCAGATTATTGCATATTTAAAAGTGTATGATATCATTTCCTTTTGAACTAAGTATGAACAATAAATCATATTCCTTCAACAAACATACAAAAAAAGTTAAATAATTTTTTTACTAACTCCACAATATGACAACAAACAACCAACAAAAAAACTTATTGAGTAGTTTGAATCTACATAAAAATTTGGAGAAACTCATTAACAAAATTACAGAAGAAAAAATTTAACCCTTATAAAAGAGTAAATTAATAATCCCAAACGAAAAAGTAATTAAAAGCCCTAGATAAGTACATACTCATACCTATCAAATCGCATTGGTACATATATCACTTTTATCCAAAATTGATTAAAAACGACACGAAAACAACCATAAAGTTTAACGTACAACGTAGCATGACATTACCTTTTAATCATATTGACTTCTGCTAGTCATTTAACCCAAAACCAAATCTATGTGTCGTTGAATTGCGCTTTACTTCCCATATTGTTTCTTCAGTTTTATACACTATAAAACCTTTTTTTTGCATATTTTCATCCTTCCTCGATCCCAAAATCTGGTACCACCCGAAAAACCAAAAAAGGTTACTTGATATTCCTTTTTCAAAGCATTAGTCTTCCAGAGTGCAGGTTCGGTCATTCATGCCATGTCGGATGATCATTGTTATAAATATTGCACTAAAGGTTTTTCCGGGAAGAGTATTAATAATCCATAAAAAAAGATAAACATGGACTTATAATGTAATGAGTATGCCAAATAAATTCATCAAACAATAATAGAAAACATTCCAACATAGAACAATATAACTGAACCTTAATGTAAAAGCCAGTAGAGTATCAAATATTCTAATAGTCTTATTTTAAAAGAAGTAGCTAAAGCTAAACAAATCCATTATTTCTTCGGATCCATTGTACGCCTACTCTTAATCATCGGAGTCTACTTTCTTTTTCAATTTTCACCGGGTCTTTTTGGTTGGTGAATTTGGCTGCTTTGCTTCCTTGTCATTACTTAATGCATGTTTCCTACCCCTCTTATGTCTCCTTGTTCTTATTTTTGGTAATAAATTTAACATTTCTTTATCGACTTGAAACCCTGTAGAAAAAATAGCTTTACATGTAAACAGTGATTCATATTAGAAACAAAAAAGTTCTTTAGTACCAATCGCTTACAAAGCTACCTAGTATTCTGTATCAGCATCTAAATCCTCTAATTTCTCTTACTGATTTCGATGAAAATGTCATGTCTTACACATTTCCATCTTATAACTATAGAGAAAACAATATAAAGATAAAGGTTTCTTAAATGTAGGCCTACGTCCAGAAAGCGTACAAACATTTTGGCTTACTCATCTATAACTACGCCATCTATGGGACTCGAACCCTGTTTGTACCCTTAATATTCTACACAAATAAATGGGCTAACCTAGGCCTACAAGGCTCCTACTACTAGCAAAGGAGGATTCATTGGGCCTAAGGTGCTTCCCTTGTTTACCCAAGTATGGCTAACTAGGCCTAACAAACACCCCATGTACAAGCCCATGGGCTAAAAAGTTTCACAACACAAGCTTTCCACTTCACCCTAGACACGTCATCAGATGTGCCACGTCACCAGCGTGACACGTCAGCAAAACAGGTGCCACGTCAGCATAGACGATGACGGGGCAGGTGCCACGTTAGCATAGCACGGTTCCGTACGCTGCCAAGTCTGCAGGCGAGATGACGTGGCAGTCACCACGTCAGCAGACGAGATGACGTGGCAGGTGCCACGTCAGCACACTGTGACACGTCACTATCATCCGCCGACGGCCCAACCCAGCGGCAATCGGCGATTAATTGAAGATCGGAGGCGATTAATCGGCAGCGTGAAATTATTCGGTGTATGTCGATGCAACTTAAATCCGTAATCCCGATTCGGTGTGGCACGATGCAGCTTAGTTTCGCGGCCCTTGGGTGATTACACCCACTTCTCTTACACCTTTTGGTTATCCACACCCCATTGTAACTCCTTAAACCATAATAGAAGTTTCTGGAATATTCTGGGAGCCATGCAGGGGATGAATGCCAGAGCCATGCAACCATGCAGTCATGCAGGAGAATTATGGCAGGGAGGCATGCAGGGTCAGTTACTACAAGAGGCATGCAAAGGCCAGTTGTAACAGCTTCCATGCAGGATCATTTACTGCAGTTCATGCCTGCATCTGAAACGGAAACTGATAACCTATAAATGGATGGTTTGACAACCAAAAAGGTAAGCAATCTTCCATACCAAAATCTCCTGTGAAAAATCCATTACTGACTTTAGCATCGGAGGGTTTTTTGCAGGTACCCCCCCTTTTCTCCATAATTCAATTGAAGATCCAGTTCACGAATCAATTATCAGCAAAATCATCATACAAAATTCTGTGTTTGGGGTAGGAGTAATTTTACCTTACAAACATTGGCGCCGACTAAGGGTTTCGAGAAAAGATAATCGCGTTTTACCAAATCGAGTTATGGCAATAGTTAGACAGACTGCACGAAGGTCTGATTCTATCGAAGAATTCCCAACCGCGCAAGAGACGCGAAATTTAGAGAAACGAAATTGAAGTTCAATCTCGCACTGCTATACTCCGCTGAAACAGACAGGGTCAAAATCATACTCATAACGAGATCACTTGGATCATGGACGCAATCGAGATCGTTTCGTGATAGAGCTCCAGACCAAACGGAGAAAGGGAAAACAACGGGCGATCGATAACGAAGTTATTGACGTTGATGGGGAAAACCCAGGTATTCGTGGAAACGAAGGGTATGCGTTTGGAAGCCCATCTAGGAGGAATCACAATCGAAAAGATCTGCGTGATGGCCGCACCGCGACTCCCAGTACAGAGGAAGAACAACTACTGAATCGGCTAGACGAGCTAGAGAAGGAGAATTCTCTACTGAGATTTGAACGTGAAAACCAACCTCGGCAGGTGCGGTGTTTTGAATAATCGAGGTCCAATCGTATGGAAACGCCTTGGAAGTCGAATTGAACCACAAATCGCAGATTCTAACGAGAGATGTGATCAATCTTGATCGACTGCACATGAATCTATTGGTCACCTGAGAATTACCAAACGACCCAAGCGAGCGAGGATCGGACAGGCCGCAACTCAACCGAGCGCGGCCGAACTACATCTCATTCAAAACGCCTCGGGAATGACGCGAGAATGAAGCTCGAGACCAACACGGCGAGGTGAATTTTCGACGCATTATGCTCGTTCGAGCAAGCGGGCATGGCGTAGAGACTACTTTGCACCGAAGAAAGAAAATGAGATCGGATAATCATATTCCAGAGGACTGGGATTATGAGAAGGAAGGCAGTTCCTCAGATGGCGACCTAGACGCGATAACAGAAGCTCGTCTTGCCAAGATGATCGAGAAAGTAATCATGAAAAAATAATCTCGAGAAGAAAAGATGGAAAGGCTACATCGAAGCGCAGAGGTCCTTTCAAGCGAATATCGAGAGAATTCAGGCGCCAATGAATTTTTAGTTCCAAAATTACTCGAATTCGATGAGAAACCGATGATCCGAGATCAAAGACGTTTTACACTATGAGACTGCCATGTCCTTGTGGCAGTACAGCGACGAGTTGATGTGTAAAATATTTCCGCAATCCCTGACAAGAGGAGCTATAACGTGGTTCAACCAGCTTCCAGCACAGTCGATCGGGACTTACCATAAGCTGATCGATGATTTTTGCTGTAACTAAAAGTACAACAAACGTGACCGGAAAGGATGCCATTCACTGTTCCTTTTAGGAATTCGGAAGGAGGAAAGCATCAGACAGTTCACTAGGCGTTTCAAGCAAGAGTTAGCGGACGTGGATGGAGCCAACGACCAAGTTGTCATTGCGGCATACAAGCAAGATTACCAACATGATCAGAGAGGTGTGTATGGTTCTTTGGTCAAGAGACCACCAAAAACTTTGGAAGAACTATATGATCGAGTAGAAGAGTACGCCCGAGTGGAGGACGATTCTAAAGCTCGAGAAGAAGTTCACAAATCATCCAATCATCCAAACGATGGTAAGAGAGAAAAATCCAAGAACCGTTGAACGGACGGCATAATGATCGCGGGGATGTTGGACAGAAAAATTTAGGTGAACGCATGGAAACTGGGTATCAGAAATTTCACGATATGAAGCTGACCCCGCTGAGCATAAGTATCACAGAGCTGTACGAAAAAATACACAAAGATTTGAGCCCCTCACGTCCTTTGGCAGCAGAAACACGAGATAAACGTGATAGGAGCAAATCACCCAAGTTCCATAAAGACCATGGTCACAAAATCGAGAACCGCCGCTCTTCTGAGATCGAGATTCGGCGAATGATCGGACGCAGAGGAAGCCGCAACAAGACGTGAAAAAGGACTTTGGAAAGGTCCCTGACAGTTTGGCACAACCAACGTGATTAACGCACATGTGATTAACGTCGCCCATGCCGGGGATCCATTCAATGACCAAAGGGCATCAAGACGAAACCAGGGGAGGAAGCTCAGGCAGTTGAAAGAATGGTACTTGACAAATCACATCGATTTTGTCAGCGGTAATGGAGCAGAAACTCGGGAACTTGGATGCACAAAGATTGAGTTCTCTGATGCATACATGATAGGTGTATATGCTCCCCACAATGATGCTATCGTTATAACTGCTTGGATTGGCATGTTTCATGTACACCGGATTCTAGTTGATACAGGAAGTTCAGTGAGCGTGCTGTTTTCAGGAGCTTACTCCTCTATGAATATTCCACACGACTTGATCGAGGAGGATGAAAATCCAATTATCGGTTTCAGCGGAGAAGTTACAAAGGCGATTGGAAAAGTGAAGATACCTATAATAGTGGCTGACAAGTCCGTCTTGGGCACTTTCTTGTTGTTGGATTGCCGAGAACCCTACAATGCGATTGTAGGACGAGATTGGATGCATGAGATCGTTGCAGTCACATCATCTAATCATGAATGCTTGAAGTTTATTACCCAAGAAGGAGTCGTGAAAGTGAGAGGCGACCAGATGGCCGCCCACAAGTGTCACGAGAGTGCAATGGACGAGTACAAGAAGTCAGAAGTTAGCGGAAACCAGATCATGCGAGTCGAGCGAAATAAAGCAATTACGTAATCCTCTCCCTCGAGAATCATATAGGGGAGAGGGGACCTTGGACCCCCAGCGGTTGAGAAACTGATCGAGGTCCAGATTGGAGATGAGGAGCACAAAATAACGTTCGTAGGGGCAGACCTGCCTGCACATGAACGTGATGGTTTGATTACATTGCTAAGAGAAAATGCCGATGTTTTTGCATGGAGTTTTGCTGAAATGCCAGGGATAGATCCGAATGTGGCACCCCACGGGCTAAATATCGATGAGAATTTCCATCCCTGTTCGACAGAAAATCGAAATATGGTACAAAGCAAAAAAAAGATGGAGTTATGCAAGAAGTCGAAAAACTGTTGGAAGCGAGGATTTATTCGACCAATGCAATATCCACGTTGGCTGTCAAATGTCGTACCGTTCCAAGAAGAATGGTAAAATTAGTGGTATCGTATCGATTTACCAATTTGAATAAAGCATATCTGAGTGATCCGTACCCGCTGCCACGGATAAGAGATTTGGTGGATGCAACCGCGGGATATGGGAGACTCGTCATTCATGGACGGGGTTTTCTGCTATAACCAAATACCTTTGTTCGAGGACGATCAAGAGCATACGTTCAGAATCGAGCGAGAGGAGTCTCTTCATATCAGTAATCCCGTTCGGGCTAAAGAACGCAGGCAACCTACCAACCTTGGTGGACCATATGTTCAAGGATCTAATTGGGAAGTCGATGGAAGTATATATCGATGATATGGTAATGAAATCCGAGCAAAAGGAATCGCATTTTCTTGATCTCGCAAAAAGACGTTTGATATCTTAAGGCAATATCGTATGAAGCTCAATCCGGCAAAATGTTCATTCGGGCTGTCATCGGAAAGTTCCTTGGATACTTGATGACGCACGGAGGAATTGAGGCGAATCGGAGCAAATCGAGCCATCAAAAAATGCCATCCCCGAGAACGAAGAAGGAGGTCGAGAAACTAGCGGGGCGATTAGCGGCTTTAAACCGTTTCATTTCACGATCGTCGGATCGATTCAAGCCATTTTTGATGTTTTAAAAAAGTGATGAATTTTGGTTGGACGGATGAGTGGGAAAAGGCTTTTGATGAGATCAAGCAGTATTTATCAACTCCCCCAGTTTTGGTGAGTCCAAAAACTGGACAACCTGTTGGAGTATATCTGGCTGCAACGGAGAACGCTGTGAGTGCGGTGCTGTTTGTTACAGACCTATATGAGAAACCTGTTTACTTCTTCAGTAAATCCTTGACGGGGGCGGAAACACGGTATAAGAAAATTGAAAAGATAGCGCTTGCACTTTTTCACGCATCTCGTCGCCTCTAGCCTTATTTCCAAGGAAGGCAGATCGTAGTATATTCGGAATACCCGCTGAAGAGAATCCTGGAACGTGCTGATGATTCCGGTCGTCTAGCTATATGGTCAAATTTTCGGGGGCGTATGAGATCAAGTACGAAACTAGAACTGAGAAAAAGGACACGCCACAGCTGCTTGCTTGCTAGCATTTTCCTCAGGACTATATAGAAACGGTTGCTGGAGAAGAAGAGGAATTGTTCAAACCCACTGAGCCAGTAACTGATCATACCGGGGGCGAGTCCGCAATGGAGATTGATGCTCCTGAAGCATTATGGACCGTGTTCTTGATGGGTCATCAAATATTGGTGGTCTTTGAGTTGGATGCGTCATCCTTACTCCCGAAGGTTCGAGGATCGAGAAAGCAACCAAGCTAGGTTTTCAAGCATCAAACAATGAAGTCAATATGAAGCTGCAATAATCGGTTTAAAAGCTTTCAAACAAGTTAGATGCGAAGAACGTGAAGTGGTTACCGGATTCCATGCTAGTGGTCAACCAATTTAAGGGGACCTACAAAGCCAAGGAAGAGAGAATGGCCCCGTATTTGGATCATATGAAAAAGCTAGCAAATGAGTTCGACCAATTCTCTATTGGCGAGACCACAGTTGGAAAACGTGCATGTAGATGCTTTGGCATATCTTTCTTCCGCAATCAAACCGATTCCACCGTTTCGTTGTAGTAGATTTCAAGAGTTACCTAGCATCTCACATCCAATTTGTTCTCGCTCGAACGCGCTAGTGGGGGCGAGATGGTAGCTACATCAAGCATGGGGATACCGAGAACATCGGCAGCAATATGGATGTTGGGATCCCAGTGACGAATAATTCGGGCAATCATGTTGAAAACATTACAGACAAGGCGTCAACTCATACATCCAATACGACAACCTACGAACTCCCGAAGATGAAAACGGCTGCAAAGGTGAGAAAGAATTCATGGAGATACTCAATGATCGAAGGGCTATTATACCGCAAACATGTTGCTTTGGAGCCATTTTTGCGATGCGTATCGGCCGAGGAAGGACAAATAATACTAGCGAGAGGCTCATGAGGGATTTGTGGCGGCCATTACGGAGGCGGCTTAGTCTCGCACACATGATACTTACCCAGGGGTATTTCTGGACGTACATGTAGAAAGACGCTAAAGAATATGCGTAGAAATGTGTGCCATGCCAATAACACGCTCCAATTAGAAAAGGCACGCCAAACGAATTACATCCGAGTTTTAGTCCCCGGCCGTTCTCTATGTGGGGGATTGGACATCGTCGAAGCCGCTCCCCAAAGCTCCTTGGAGGCGTCAGATTCGTACTAGCCGCTACCGATTATTTCACCAAGTGGTTCAAAGCAAGGGCACGGTACACGTCACCGAGCATGATGTGAAAAGGTTCATATGGGAGAATATCGTCTGTGAGGTTCGGAATCCCAACGCGATAATATCGTACAATTGGAAGCAGCCGATTCGAGAGTAATCAAAGACTTTTGCAAGGGCTTGAATATCCGCCACAATTTCTCGTCTCCTTACTATGCTCAAAGCAACGGGCAGGCGAAGCAACCAACCCGAGTTATTATGGACAACCTCAAGAAACTGGAGAAGGCGAAGGGAAAATGGACTCAAGACTTCCCCTGGAGTCTTATGGTCCTATCGAACAACCCCGAAAAGATCCACCGGATTTTTCCATTTACATTGGCGTATGGGACAGGCGGTCATACCCACCGAGGTACAACTCAAGACTACCATTACTCGTCTTTGTCAAGTTGGGAAAACGACAAAGATCGGCTTGGAGAAAGAGTTCTTTGGAAGAACAAGAAAATACAGCCTTTGCGTGAGTTGGTCCGATACCAAGAAATCAAGGGATATGATCGCAAGGTCGAGAACAGTCGTTCAAAACCAGGAATATGTCTTGAAACCCGAGCAGCCACAATGGAACCGAACGTGGGAAGCTTGGAGCAAACGGGAAGGCCCATACATAGTGGATAGACCAAACATCTCGTGGATCCTACTACTTGAGGAATCTCGACGGAACCAGGATTCAAGCCATGGAAGCAACGGAATTCATTCCACTTGAAAAGTTTTATCATTAGAAGTAGATTCAAATCTGTTGTCCGTACTCTTTTCCTTTTTGATGGTTTTGTCCCCTTTGGGTTTTCCACTCAAAGGTTTTAACGAGGTAGCTTTGGTTCGAAGACGAAGAGGGTATTTATCTTGTTATTTCAATTTAGAGAATTTAATTCAACATTATTTGGGTATTCCGTGAGACTTTATCAATATTGTTCGTGTTAATTATAAGCTACTGCATGGATGATCGAATCCACAAATCGGCCCTAAATGACAACAATAGTATAGTTCAAGTCATCTTCAGTCGTGCCGTCTCGACACCTCGTAGATAGGGTGAGAGTGCACAGTTCGAGCATTTTTACCCTATCTAAATTTTATCCCCATCATACGGGGCAACAACAATGTGGCGAACATTTTCACTGTCCGGGCACGTGAAAATGTACACATCCTGAACTCACGCACATCTTGAATAAGACCGGCCCCTGCGCAAATTCAAGATAGCAGAAAAACTCAACTTTTCATTCCATGCGCGAGCAAAGTGCAGCAGGGAGGTGCACCCCTGCGCGAGCATTGAGCAGCATGACACAAAACATAATTAGGGGCGAGTTATATGTCACCTCAACCATTTGGGGGCGGAACATATAACACTCACAAGAATCAACGCATCCCGGGCGGGTTGCATAACACTCCGAACGACATGATTCGGAGGGCGGGTTATGTAACACTCCAGAAAAATGCAAATTTAGAGGGAAACCCGAACTTCTTAACCCATAACAGGTTATGGGTTAAGAGGGGGCGATGTTTGTACCCTTAATATTTTGCACAAATAAATGGGCTAACCTAGGCCTACAAGGCTCCTACTACAAGGCTCGTAACCTAGGATTCATTGGGCCTAAGGTGCTTCCCTTGTTTTCCCAAGTATGGCTAACTAGGCCTAACAAACACCCCATGTACAAGCCCATGGGCTAAAAAGTTTCACAACACAAGCTTTCCACTTCACCCTTGACACGTCATGCAGGTGCCACGTTACCAATGACACGCCGGCAAAACAGTGCCACGTCGGTATAGACGGCGACGGCAAAGCCACGTTAGCAAAGCACGTTAAAATGCGCTACCACGCCAGCCACGCCATCGGGGCGAGATGACGTGGGCGAAACCACGTCGCCACTGCGGCGCCACGTCGCACCGCGAGCCACGTCGCGGTCGATGACGTAGCAGGTGCCACGTCAGCACACTGTGACACGTCACTATCATCCGCCGGAGGCCCAACCCAGCGGCAATCGATGATTAATCGCGAATTAATCGGCGATTAATTGAAGATCGGAGGCGATTAATCAACAATTAATCGGCAATCGTGAAATTATTCGGTGTATGTCGATGCAACTTAAATCTGTAATCCCGATTCGGTGTGGCAGACGCAACTTGGTTCCGCGGCCCTTGGGTGATTACACCCACTTCTCTTACACCTTTGGTTATCCACACCCCATTATAACTCCTTAAACCATAATGGAAGTTTACGAATATTCGGGAGCCATGCGAGGGATGATTGCCGAGCCATGCAACCATGCAACATGCAGAGAATTATGGCGGGGAGGCATGCGGGGTCAAGCATTACAAGAGGCATGCAAAGGCCAGTTATGTGACTTCCATGCGGGATCATTTACCGCAAATCATGCCTGCATCTAAAACGGAATCGATAACCTATAACTCGGATGGTTTGACAACCAAAAGGTAAGCAATCTTCCATACCAAAATCTCCCGTGAAAAATCCATTATCGACTTTAGCATCGGAGGGTTTTTGCGGAGTACCCCTTTTCTCCATAATTCAATTGAAGATCCAGTTCACGAATCAATTATCAGCAAAATCATCATACAAAATTCTGTGTTTGGGGTAGGAGTAATTTTACCTTACAAACAAACCCATAAACATTTTGTCTCACTCATCTAT